>JANBXI010000014.1:0-312897 GCA_024271845.1 Cryptococcus sp. VH57_BW
CATCACGCACAGGCCTCCGTGGCCACCACCACGCCCGGGCCTCCATCACGCGCCACCATCACGCCCTCACCACCCTCCCCGCGCTGTCCTACCGCCATCACTGCGCCCTCGCCGCGCCCCCCCCCCCCCCCCCCCCGCCCCCCGCCCCCCGCCCCCGCCCCCCCTCCTCCCGCCCGCCCAGACTGCCCGGCGAGACACGCCGACGACGGGAAGAGGGACGGCGGACGCGCGGACGCAGCGGCAGCAGCACCGTGAACCGCAAGAGAGGGCGACCGACACAACAGTCCGCCCACAGACGACTGGCCCACAGACGAGTGGCCCACAGACGAGTGACCCACGGCGGGCAGCACTCTCCCCACGACCTGCCGGTACGTCCCCGCCGTGCCATTGCCACGCTATGCATCTCCCCCCGTCCACCGCACCCTCGCTCACCCCGCTGTCCTGTCTGCGCAGCCATGAACCCCTCCCCCGCAAAGAGGCCTCGCCGCTCCTCCTCGCCACCGTCGCCCGGCGCATCCCTCCAACACCGTATATCCCCCGACGCATCCCCCACACACCGCACATCCCCCTCCCGCACCCTCCCTCCCATCCACACCCGCCGGGCCTCTCACGCTCCCTTCGCGGGCCCCTCGGGCTGGCCGCAGTCAACATGGCACAGCTCGTCCCAGCGGCGGTCTCTCGAGGACGAGGGCTCCGAGTCGCCCAAGCCTGAGGATACAGAGGAGAGCAACAGCGGTGGACGTCCGGGAAGCTCAGCAGGGCCGAGTGCGACAGGCGGCGTGGTGTTCACCCGAGATGTGGCCAGCCGAGCACCGCGGAGCATGATGGCGTGCACCCGGTGTCGTCGCCAAAAGTGAGTCCAGCCCCCCCCTTCTCTGCCTTCTCTGCGTGTGTAGAGTGCTGACACGCATGCATAGGATGAAATGCGACGGGCCCAGCTCTGTTCCCTGCCGGGGGTGCCGCCAGGCCGGCCAACCGTGCATCTTTGAGCCTCGTTCCCGCCCAAAGTCCCTGTCCATCCTCCCCTCCCGCCCGTTCTACCCAGGCGGGCCAGGCTCCCCGGCCTCCTTCTACCCGACCGGCCCCCAACTGGCGCCCCCCATCACCTCCCGCCCCATGAACCAGGAAGAGTACGCTTTCCGCTCCACCCGGGAGCCCATGCGCCCGCCTCCCGGGTCCAGCATGTCGTCCATCTACAGCGGACACCCCGCGAGTCTCCGGCGCACCCCGCCGCCCCCGCCCCCGCTGCCGCTGCCGCTGCCGAGCCTATCCCAGCCACCCGGCAGCAGCACCACACCCTTCTTCCAGCCTCCCCATCCGCATCCCCACCCTGGCCAGCACCCGGCTCCCCACCCTCAGCAACAACAGCCCCAGCAACCGCCCACCCTCCACCCTCCCCCCCCCTTCCCCGCTGCCCCGGGCCCGGGCCCGGGCCCGGGCCCTCGCCCCCCGACGCCGTCTTCGTCTTCCACATCAGCAGACCAGCGCCTCCGCACCATCGAGCGCACACTCGAGTCCACCCTCCGCCCGCTCGCCGCCGTGCCCTCCGCCCTCGCCAACCTGCAGCACTCCGTCAACGCTCTCCACGCCGCGAGCTTCTCGCTCTCGCCCCAGCGCGTCCTCAGCGTCTCGGACGCCACATGGGAGTCGTACCGCACGAGGGCGTGGCCCCTCACGCCTTGGCTCGTCGGCCTGCGCGACGGCGGAGGCCTCTCTGGGATGGTGGTCACCTACCTGGGGAAGAGGGCCGCGGAAGACGAGGAGGCCAGAAGGGCCGCGGACGGGCTCGAGGGTGACGTAAGGAGGGAGATTGGTAGGCTTGTCGCGGACGGCAAGGAGTGGGCGAGGGATGAGATGCGTGCTTTGGAGGTGTTTGCGTGAGTCCCCGATTCGCCTTGCTCTGCCGACGGGCGACGGGGAAATCGGTCGGCCGGTCATGGGACTGACGGACCTCGCAATACAGCACATGGACCAACAACACGACCTTGGCGGGATTGGCGATAGCCCAAGCCAGAGCGATGGGCTTGCATCACCCCCGACGAACTCACGACGACTGGCGCGAATGGATATACCTTGTTATAATGGACCATCTGTGAGATTTTCAGCACGCCGCACGCACGCACGCACGCACAACCCGCGGCCTCGCCTCGGCCGCTGGCCATGATTGCTGACGTCAAATGCAGATGCCATATCCCCAATTACCTAGAGCCCGTCACACGAGACAAGCTAGCCACCGCGTGGAGGGACAGGCTCGCTGAAAGCCCGGCGTCAGATCCTGCGGTGCGAGACAGGGACTCAAAGCTGCTGGCGTGGTTGGAGTATGCAGAGACTCTGCGCGAAGGTGAGGGCGTTTTCCATACAGACAGACTAGACAGCGAAGGACGGGTCAGGTGCTGATGGTTGGATTCGACCAGTGCACCGACTCATCTCTCGCCCACCCCCGTTACTGAGCAGCCCGACTCCAGAGGAGGTGCTCGAAGCCCGCAGGAGTCGGCTTCTTGGCCCCTGGCGCAAACTCGGCCAGAAGTGGGATGCGTGGTCAAACGATTGGGGATCGAGGGGTGATCCGTGCGTACATGGCCCGCGTCACAACAGACGACACCACACTGACGCTGACTGCCAACGCGGACATTCAAACAGGATACTCTCCCTCCACTACACCTACGCTGTGCTCTACACCACGTCGCCCGTCTTCCTCGCCGACGAATCCGCATGGGACGACCTCGCCGGGTCACAGGAGGGAATAGCGCTCGTGGGCAGATCGCGTGATGCTGCGCTTGGAGTCATTCAGGCAGTGTGTTCGGTCGAGATAGGCAGGACGTTGCCCTAGTGAGCCCCCATTCTTCCCCCGCAAGACACTTCCGCCTCCTGGGTTGGCCAGCCATGAGCATGAGCGACAGACCCTGACCTACAGTCATCTTGACCAGCTCCTTCGCACTCTACCGCCCGCTCCTCGCCCTCGCCGCGTTCCACCTCATCTCCCTCGCCGCCGCCCTCCCATCGCTCCCTGCTATCGTCTCGTCCCACGCCCACATCCTCGCTGCTCTCCGTCAGGCATACAACACCATCGCCACCCAGCCCATCGAGCGCGAGCTCCCCGCATCGGGAGCTGCATCCGGTGCCGGTGTCTTGCCCGGCGGCCTGCTCGGCGAGGTGATCGAGACAGGCCGGCTGGACGTGGGTAAGCGCTGGGTCGGAATGGAGATCAGCCGCGAGGGGTGGAAGAGGGTCGTAGGATAGATACATCTTGAGTGATCTTTTGCTTCGGATCTTTGTTTTCGTTTCCTTATTTCATTGGGGTCGTCAGAGCCCGTGCGGGCCACGGGTGTTCGGCGTGGGTTCACATAATTGGGCGGACGGTCGAGTACGATAGCACGCAGATTAGTATAGAGAGTAGGATGTGCGAGTACCCAGCATAGAGATATCGTGCAGTCACATGCATTTCGCGCGTCGAGTATATTGTCGGTCGACTCCTCGTCGTCCCAGAGAACAGGGGCGTGAGGCCATTGTTCAGGAAGACTGTCAAGTGCCTGCCATGGGCTTGAGATGTGAAACTGAAGAAGGGACCAAACAAATCAAAGCCTCGATCATTCAGCCACCAGTCTCGCGGGCACGTCGGGTGGGCACCGCCGCCGCCGCCGCCGCAAGACGGTCGTGATCATTCATCGTCGTTCATTCGCGTTTCGCTCAGTTCTTTGTCTCTACAGCTCTTCTGTTTCCAAACATCACCACTCTGAAACGCATCGTCACCTCACATCCTTCCTCATTCCGATCGTCTGCACCCACATCCCGCCGTCCCCTCCGCGCATAAGCTGCCGAGGATGTCTCGTCCAACCCCCACGCCGCCGGGTTCCACGCCCGGCACACCTCGTCCTTCCGGCAGCGGCGGGGCGAACAACCTGCACATCATCGTGCAGAACTTGCCAAACCTCTTCCAGATGCACGAGAAGGGGACTTTGTCGGACGTGCAGATAGGCCAAGTGAGTATATCTCGCTGGCTGCCAGTGGATGGGGGGAGACTTTGAAGAGGAGGCTGTTGGGATAGCAATGCGGTGGGAGAGGGGGGCTCAAGCAGCGATCCAACATGCTGACGACCAGCATCCTTAGCTCCGCGTCCTTATGCAATCCCACGTCCGCCAAATTACCGCCAACGCCCTCACCACCAACAAGGAGAACCCTTTGTACCTACTTCCGGACGCCATAAATCCCACCCTCCCATGGAAGAACCAGCCTGCGCTGCTCACCAAGGAGGCATACGAGGAGTCGATCAAGGCGGCAACGCGATATGTGATGGACATGGCGAACAAAGTGAGGAAGGAGAAGGAAGCGGCGGCGCTGGCGAACGGCACCGCTGGGGCAGCGAGTACAGGTGCGACGCCGGCGAGGCCAGTTGGAAGCGTGAACGCTGGAGGGGGCGGGTCAGGGGCCGGAGCACAAATTGAACAAAGCGGGGCGACATCTGCGGGGCTAGCAGTATCGAGAGGGGGGTCACCAATGTCGACTACGTCTTCGGGGACGTCTGTGAGGCCGGCACCTGCCCCCGCGCCAGGCGTGTCGGCCCCTTCTCCTGCGCCGAGCAATGCGACGGTGCAGAGCACGGGGTCGACGATCACTTTGTCAAACGCCCCAACATCCGGCCGTGGAGGGCCTCCTCCTGCGGGGCTAATGACTCATGCCGAGCTCACCTACCTCGCGAAGCTCACCGCAAACGAGAGGGCAAAGTGGTTGTCTAAAGTGCGTCCAACAGCTGTGACAGGCCTCAGAGACCTCGCGAAGCTGACCAGAAAAATAAAAACAGGATCCAGCGAGGCAAACCCAATTCCGCAACTCTATCAACTACTGGCAATCCCAGCCCAAGCCAGACATCCCTTCTCGCCAGGGCGTAACCCAAGATTTTCGCACTACCTCCCAATCGGCTCACCCTGGCGGCCCCAACGCCGCACCAAACGCCAACTCCAACCAACATCCCCCCAATGGCCCTTCTGTCGCTGCCACCGCACACAATCCGACAGCTCCTACCTCATTCGCCACGGCTGTCCCTGATGCCCGAGGCTTCGCCTTGCGCCCGCCTCCCCAAGCCCCCACGCAGGGTTTCCCTGCGGGCGGGCAGTCGTCGTACCAGCCGCCCCCAAGGCCGGCCGCGCCACCTGCGCCCCCTCCTGAGCCTGAGCATCTCCGGCGCAAGCGTGTCTTCCGACAGATGGCGCAAGAAGTCATGCCGGGGATTGAACTGGAATCGGGCATGGACGAGGTGCTGGGGCAAGTGATGGATAGGATGATAGAACAGGGGTTGGAGGGCGCGGCGAGGCTGGCGAAGCACAGGGGGGGAGAGAAGGTGGAGCTCAAGGATATGGCGAGGTACATTGGTGAGTGTCATTGTTTGCTTGTGTTGGTGTATCGAGCGATTGTTGACTCGGAACTCACAGAGCAAGCGTGGGATATCGTCGTCCCCGGGTTCGACGCAAAGCCGCACCAGCACGTTCACGTCGCACCTGAGAGAGAGAAGAAGAAGGGCAAGGTCGTGGCGCCCAAGGCGGCCAAGCTTTCCAAGACGGTAGAGGAATGATGTAGCTATGTGGTTCGTGGAAAACGCGTACGGTTGCACTCGTAAAGGCCCCTCATTGGATATCATCCGTGAGAAGGGTGAGAAGAAGCCAAGATAGGGGAGGGGCTATTAGCGTGGGGGAGAAATCTAGGTCATAACTGTTTGACGTCACATTATTTGTATGCATTAGTGTTCTCATATCATGTTTATTGGTGGCATTCACGTATGGTCAGTGACCGTTCCGGACACCATAAAATGACTGACATGCATGGCCCTCGAGCAGAGAAGGGAAAATGCAAAAAGAGAGATGAGCAGAGAGAGATTCGAACTCTCGCGCTGTGAAGCAACGGATCCCTAAGTATCAGGGAAGTGAAAACCACTTGAGACCGTCCCCTTAACCGCTCGGGCATCTGCCCTCATCAGTGTATATTTGGGCCTATTCGTGCGACCTATACTGTATGGTACCTAAATTCGTGTAAAGACTGTCTTTCGTAAGGCCACAGCCACAACAACCTTTCGCTCCGACTCTACATTCTGCCATACATGCATTTAACCGTAGCGTAGGCGAGGAAGGCTTACGGTGTTGAAGCATGCATCGCGGTTGGTGGAAGAAATCGCATTCCTGCCAGCAAGGAAGGCAAAAGTCGGGTTAAATCGTTTGGTCAGCCTCCACCGCCAGAAGTCTGACACGTCGACGTTGGTCAGACGTGGCAACAATGAACATGCATGCTATATGAGCTTCAGCACAACGACTTTATAGCATTGCATCTCGGCATCTACCCATAGCTCACGATCTGTACACCAGTACAACACTCTATCACCATCCCCAAAATTCACAGCCTGGCGCTGTGTACGCTCGCTCCACCTTCCACCACCGTTAGTCAAGATGCGCGTCTCCTCGACCTTGGCTGCCATCGGCCTCGTGGCCACGCCTGTCTTGTCTCAGCTGGACGGCTTAGGAGGCCGCGGGGCATCTCTATTCACGGCCCAAAAGCCCGACAGCAAAGTTGCACGCAATGTCTTGGAGGGCAAGTCTGAGGGATACTGCTCTGTAAGCCATTCATCGCGCCGCGAGTCTCCCCTCATGATCACATGTCGCAGTCGCTGACATGGTGCGCAGCCCTCTGGACCTATAGAATCTACACATTGCCTTTTTGAGACAGTAGAATCACTCAACGAAAAGCTCTTTCCCGTACTCCACGGGCTTGTAGCAACCCCGTTCTTCCGGCACTACAAGGTCGATCTGTTCAAGGAGTGTCCCTTTTGGTACGAGAATGGGTTCTGCACGAATCGGAATTGCGGGGTGGAGGAAGCAGACGAGGTGGGTTGGGTGTCGAGGCTCAGCCAGCGGTCTTATGCTGACCTAGAGGGCATAGAATGAAATACCAGAGAAGTGGCGAGCGAAGGCGCTCTCGGAAGTAAAGGTTTCGTCGATAGACGTGGGTTTAGCTTTCGTTATGAGGATAGCCCAGAGTTGACGGGAAGTATATCTGCAGGGAGAAGGGGTATCAAGCTGTTATTTCAAGGAGCAAGACTTCTGTTACGTGGAGGATGACGGGGATAACAGTGCGTTGCCCATGTCGTACCATCCAGTTTCCATGACTAACGCTTTTGCCAAACAGACGGTCAGTATGTCGACCTCACCCTCAACCCCGAACGCTTCACGGGCTACGCCGGCGACTCTGCCCACAACGTATGGCGAGCAATATACGAGGAGAACTGTTTTGGGCTGTCAGAGGCATCTCTATCGGAGGTCTCGAAAGCAGGCAGTACCGTCTCTTTGGGCACGGGCAAGAGCAAGGCAGATCTTGCGTCCGCCGTCGTGGGTGCGGGGGGCATCAGCAAGTCGAGTTCGGGGGCGGGGTCTGCGGCTGAATGGGGGTTCTCAAAGCTGAGTGAGGGGTGGGGCACGGAGATGGTTAAGACACCAGTTGGCGGAGAAGGGATGTGTGAGGAGAAGCGGGTGTACTACCGGGTCATATCTGGTGAGTCAGCCGTCCTGATCAGATCACACATATTCTGATGGGGAAGCGCAGGCCTGCATGCTTCTATTTCTATCCACATATGTGCAGACTACCTCGACCAAACGACTGGCGAGTGGGCACCTAACCTCGACTGCTTCATTTCCAGACTGGCTACCCATCCGGAGCGCCTGTCTAACGTCTACTTCAACGCCGTTCTTCTCATGCGCGCTATCGCTCGTGCAGCTCCATATTTAGAGGCGTACGACATCAGCACATCTCCTGCGGGAGTTGTGAGGGATACCGATGTGCAGGCCAAGCAGCTCTACGGGGAGGTGTTGAAGCTGGCAGGAGGTGATGGGATGAGCAAGGGATTCGATGAGGGCGATTTCTTCACTGGGGAGGATGCCGTGGTGAGTGGGCCTGCCGTGATGTTGTTGACGGCGTCCGCTGATACTTTGTGGGCTACAGATACTCAAGGAGCAGTTCAAGACCCACTTCAGGAACGTCTCTCGCATTATGGACTGTGTAGGATGCGACAAGTGTCGACTCTGGGGCAAGCTCCAGGTTTCTGGCATCGGGACAGCTCTCAAGATCCTCTTCGAGCTTGACGACAACGCATTGGAGTGGGTATACTTTTAACTGGTCATTGGGCTATGTACAGCTGACCCATCATTCATTAGCCCCAAGGTCAACCCTGATCTCCTTCAGCGCTCCGAGGTGGTCGCGCTTTTCAACACCTTGCACCGCATTAGCGAGAGCTTGGCATCTGTGGATCAGTTCCGGAAAATCTACGCCGCCACTCAGGAGGCAGAGGCTCGGGCAAGCAAGGAGAAGAAGGCCAAGGGCCAGAAAAAGAAACCAACAGCACCATTGCCCAAGACGCTGTCAGCGAGTGTCTTAGACACTGTTAACTCAGCTCTGAATGTGTTGAAACAAGGCTGTAGAGGGTGCTTGAATGTCTGGCGGCAGAGCCTGGAGAGCGGGAAGCTGGGCGAGTGGGTCGGGCTTGTGCGTCGGTGGGTGGAAGGTGTCGGACACGGTGGGGAGCTGTAGGGCTTGCATAAATACAGAGCATTGTTGAGAATGTACATCTTAGACATCATCATCGTCATCACCTATTCCCTCAAGATCCCCAGCTTACTACTTGGCGTATAATAATAACTCTGTCTGCTACACTAGATCTCCTACACTAGATCTGCTATACTAGATCTCCGTCCTCGTCATGCCCAGCCGCATCTATACACGCTCTATCTTCGCCGCTTTATCGACCTATCGTCTAGCTTCAGAGCTTGCCCTTGGCTGACACTCCCACTCCTCACATGCCCATTCCCATTCTGAGCCGGTATTTGTGTCTTTGATCCCTGCCCCTGCACCTGCCTGAACCCCGACACAGGCGTACTCCCCCGTCCGCTTTTCCCCCGCCCTCCCCGCCCATCTCTGCCTCGGTCCCGGAACCGGTCTGCCCCGTTGGCTCCCCGCTCGCCGTTTTGGCTAGTGCGCGGGCTGCCACGATCGGATCCAGCAGAGGGTGTCGGTGAGGGGCGATGCGAGGAGGGGCGAGAAGGAGGCATATGACCGCCAAGGTTGGCAGGAAGGGGACCAAAGTGGTTCTTGAAGGCAGAAAGCTCGGACCGGGTGGACTCGACGACGGAAAGATTGTGAGTTAGATCCGAGCTACACCGGAGTAATAACGTCAGTACACAGACGCCACATATGAAGTCTTCTGCTTTTTTATTGACGTACTCTAACGACTTGATGACGGCTTGGTAATCTACGCCATGGAGTCAGCTCTGTCGACCAATGCCCAGTGAGCTGTCCTGTCGCTCACCTTCTAAGGCCATCTTCCAGTCTTCCTCGTCCTCTCTCTTCCCGAACTCAACCACCATCTCCCCCAGCTCTTCGTTCTCCCTCACCAGCTGTCTCACTCTATCTACAACCCTTTCCAGATCGATCCCGCCTACTCCCGGCCCTGGTTGTACCCCCGGTGTGCTCTGATGCGGCACCTCTCCGCCAGCCTGAGTCATCTCCACATCTTTGGAGTCCTCTCCTCTGGGTGTTAGCTGCGCCGGCATAGTCGGTGTAGAAGCCACCACTGGCGTTGGTGTCTGGGTGATTGGCCCCAGTCTTGGAATCGCCTGCCCAAGGAACGTGTACCGCAGAGCTTGGTTATCTCTCGTGAGGTCGGCGATATGGGAGCGGAGGAGAGAGAGGACGGGGAGTAGCGCAGGGGGGATATCTATGGGGGTGGGTGGTTCTGCCGGTGGATGAGAGGGTTGATCGGGGGCAGAGGTGACCTGTATCGTGGGGACGGGAACGGTAGGGCCGCCGTGTGTTGGGAAGCGGGATTTTAAAGCCGCGAGCTCTGACTACACAGGGCCATCAGCTACTGGCAGCATGGATTTCGATCAGTTGCAGCTTACAGCGAGGGAGTCTCTCTCTTGTTCCAGCTCCAGAACCTGGCGCCCAAGCCGTATCTCGTTGTCAGAGGGCATGGGGGGCGAGTCGTCGATTGTCCGACTGGTAGAGGCAGTAGGTGGTTCCTCCTGAGGGGTTGCCTGCTGTCAGTACACCGAGCATCGTGAGCAATCATGAACACCTACAGAGTACTCCTCGACTGGAAGCGAGCGCGAAACGCCCTTCATGTCAGCGTTCATTCTCACAAGCGGCAACGAGCGCGACGTGTCACAGCGGACTGGGCGTGCGCGACTCACCTCCCTCGTCGTGCAACAAATCTTCGAAATCGTTGTCCATCGTGTCGACTCTCTTGCTGCCCGTTAAGTGGGAATACAGAAGTGTGATCCTATCAGTCGTAGTGCAATGTCAAAGCGGTGGATCAAAGAGCTAGAAGCCCCAGGGAAACACACTTCAGCTGTTGCCAGAGCCAGACGCGGGGCTCCCTCCGGCGCGATGCGCCGCTCATCTCCTGCGCCTCGGAGACCAACTTCACAACAGCCATTATGCTGCTCGCAAATCCCGTGTCACACTGACATCCAACAGGAGCACGTTTAGCTGACCGGCAGCGGTTCGAGAAAATGAGGTTGTTTGCTATCCGGACACCAGACGAGCCAGTCAGCGTGGAGGTGTGTCGTACTTGATACTTCCCTTCTTCCGGAATCCTGCTGATTCGAAAGAGGTAGATATTCGACAGACTAACGACTCTGATTGAGCCACAGGGCAGGGATCGTCTGAAACGATTCAGGCTACCTGAAGATGCGCTCCGTGCGTGCACTGCTCTCCTCAACACTGTACCGCATGCTGACATGGTGCACCAGGCTCCCTGGTTGCGCGGTTGACTGTCACATGGTATCTATACACGAACTCCCTCCTCGCCCCCGGTGAGCTGCCCGTGTTCGGGAGAAAAGGGAAGGGCAAGCCTACTCTTGTCAGTGCTTCTTCGCACCACTACATAAAGTCTAATCACTGAATCGTCCCCAGTCTACCCCTGCCCTCTATCCCCGCCTCGAGTTCAACAACACCCACGAGGGGTCGTACATCCTCTTCACCACCCTCCGCTCTCCTTCACCTCTTGCATGTGTGGGAATTGATATCATGCGCCACCCCTCTGACCCTTTCCCAACCCAAGAAGGCATCTCGGAGCAGCTCACCCTTCTGGAGAAACTCTCCCTCGCTGTACCACTCACCCGAGAGGAACGGTCACGCCGGCTTACAAAGCTCTGGTCGGTGAAAGAGTCATATACAAAGGCTGTAGGGGAGGGAATCACCTTCGGGCTTGAGCGGATCGAGGTCGAGCTGGAAGGTCCGGGGGAAGGGAGGGTGAAGGCCATCAAGGTGGACGGGAAGAGCGCGGAGGATAGGGGCTGGGAGTGGAGAATAGGGGACGTCGGAGAGGATTACGGGTGGGCGGTGTGGTGGAGAGGTGACGACGCTGAACACAAGGATGGACTTGTTGAGCTAACACCAGAGCACATCAGTTGGGAGGAGTTTGCAAAGCCTCTGCTTAAGCTGGCTGATAGTTTACTAGAGACAAGCGGTGACAAGGCATAACATGCAAACCGGTCCTTATTCTACATACAATGGACCTTTTGATACTTATCAAAATTGGTCTACAATACCCTCATGGCCCTCGCCACTCCACCTAATGGATCCCAGCGGCAGACTCCAGCAGCCTCAGGACATCACCCCTCTCAGCCGGCTCCTTACCATTCTTCCCTGGCTTACTTACGCGCTCATGAGTGCTACCACCACTGATGATGTTCTCGCTCTCGCTTGCAGAGAAGAAATTGGAGTTCAGGAACTTTTGAACACTGCACCTCCAAGTCAGTGACACGTCTACGGCGCACGCGTTGACCCGAGAAGTGACTCACAAGTCACCATCGACAAAACCCGCAGTATCCCGCCTGACCAGCTCAGTCCCCGCCCGCCTCCAGTTCTTCCACCCTACCTCGCCGGGACCGCTCCATGTTTTGGCAAGATTGCGCTGCAGCTCACCCAGTGTCCCAGCGGCGAACGGCGTCAATTGTCCGACGACACCGAGCCTCCCTTCGCGTGTTGCGAAAAGGATGTCGGGGGTGATGACGTCCCGAGAAGATGAGGGGGGTACCAGTGAGCCTGTGCATTACGACCTCGTCAGTCATGCACCTGGCACTGAAACAATCATGTTAGGGAAGAGGTCAGCGACTCACCAGACTGGAAGCGACTTATTTCTTCATGAAGACCGAAGGTCGCCGCCCTCTCCAGCCCCTCTTGTAGCCTGAAAGTGGTGACATTCGAGTGGCCCTGTCACTCGATCAGATCAAGCACCATGCTGTACTCAGGGGCTCAACTCACGTCGGCTATGACAACTCCCTCTCCGGCATCCCTCACTCTTCCCATCGCCACCACCCCATGCGTCGCCATATCCCGCTGATCATCAAATATCAACCCACTTTCTTCATCGACCTCAAGCACCATCACGCTCCGCATCCCATCTCCCAAGATGAGACGTTCCTCAGAGGGAAGCAGCTTGGGGGGCTTTGGTACGACGGCGAGGTGGGAGGCGACGAAGGCTGAGAAGAAGGCGGAGACCTCCATGAGACGGGGGACAGGGTTGAGTTCCAGGCGGTGGATCGACAACTTGACGTACCAGCGTTAGCAGCTGATAACGATATCATCTCGAGACTCAGTGTGGCGAACCTTGCTTCCAGCAGCCAAAGCCAAAAACCCGTGAATCACCTCCACATCATACACCGGGCCGACAGTCGTAACAGTCGCCTTGACATCCAACTTCCATTCGCCCCCCTCGCTCTTTGCTTCGACAAGGAGCAGCCTGCCCTCCTTGACCGTGACCAGACTCCCCTCGTCCCAAGCGGCGTCGTCGGCCGTGTCAGACGGGAGGAGGGCGGTACCGACCGCAAGGTAGTATCGACCGAGAAGGAAGACGGACTTGAGAGCGGTGACTTCTTCGCGTTCTTGGAGGGGGAATTCGGCGAGGGCTGTGCCACGGCGGTAGTTAGCGGAGCTGTACCACAAGCTTTACGATGAAGAGCTAACAACTCACGATCCAAGGTAGTCGCATCTCGTATCTCCACGAAACTGGATTGCAGCAAATCCCCTGTCTCCTGGTCCAAGGATCGCAAGGTGGTGCCCACCCCAAGCACCCCGAGATCGTCCATGCTGGCAAGCTTCATTGCTGACGTTCTTCCCAAGTTAAGCGTTTGGACGTGCAACTTCTTCAAACTCGTGACCTTGACGAAGGACAGGCCTGAAGTGCGGGAGAAGAGAGCAAGGGAGGCGCCGGTGGGAGAGTATATGGGCGCGGCAGCGACAATATCCTATGATGATAGCTTCATCAGCCCTGCGCTGAACCTCCTTGGATACACGGTCAATGGACATACCTTCTTATTCACCGAGGAAGACTCCACCCTGTCCTTGATCTCAAACACCACCGACATTCTTTCCGTCAACCCGATGCTCACAATCGCCTCCTCACCGCAGCTCACGCCCACAGCTGGACAGAGAATCAGCGGTCTTGTGCCTAGCGAGGAAGCTTTCCTGGAGCTGGCGACTACGCTGTCCCCGTCGTCAACGAGGTCGTAGATGACGAGCGAGCCGTCGCTCAGACCAGCGAGCAGTTGCGTGCCGCTGGATCTGTTGGATGGTTTGAATTCCAGAGACGTGGCGTAGAAGTCTTCATGGAGGATGGTGGGTGAAACTTCAGAAGGGCCAGCTGCCAGCTGGGAAACGGTGTAGAGGACGATGTCGTTGGTCCATGTTGAGATGGCCACTATGGGAGACTCGAGTTCTGGCAAGTTGATTATCGAGACAGCGGCGACCTCATTATCCGAAACTGTTGACCTGCTCAAGGGCATCAGTGCCAGCACTCGTCTTGAGTACGACATGACTGAAACGCTCACGCAACAAGCTTGAAGCCGCCCTTTGACACCTCCAGGACAGATACCTCCCCCCCTCGTCTGGCCACAACTACCAAGTTCCCGCTCACCTGCGCCGCCACCAGCTCCATTCCCGCACCTGTTTTGCTCTCAGCCGCGAGCTGGCCGGTCGCCACATCCGCCCAGAGGGAGACACCGCGAGAGGTGACCTGAATCAGGAGATCACCACCAGGGACTAGACCTGCCGCCAGCGTGGACGTGGAGGAGATAGACGGGGCTGCTGGGATGAGCGCAATATCAGGCTCGAGTTGGAGGAGGACAGTCGAGGTGGGTGTGGAGAGCAGAAGGCGCGAGATGCTATTAAAGAGTCAGTAAAAAGCTGGGACGGGTAAGATATTTGTAGGATAAGCGTCTTACCCGGAAGTGTCAGTCAACGACCACATTTTGTCGACGCCTTCGAATCCCTCGACATTGACGATCTCTTCTAGCCCTACACCGCTCCGTATCACACGTAGAGAGTTCGTGACGCTGACTCCTGACGCCATGACGATATGCGACTGTAGAATGATCTGCGTGAGCTTCTAACGAGGTAAAATGAATCACGTCGGCCAAGCGACTCACGAGAGCACCTCCCGAATCGTTAACGGTACAAAAGTCTCTCACAGGCGCCACATTCATCCACGACTCTTTTATCTCCACCGCACCCTTGACCTCACCTTCCAGCAGCACTTCCCATGCACCTGACTCTACATTAGCCCTCGCCCGGCCCTTGCCCTTGCTTGGGATTGCCTGCGGCTGGGTCTGAGACGACGGCGAGATCCCGGGAGCTGCGGTGGAGCAGCCGAGCTGAAGACGGAGGATGGAAGAGTCGCCCACAGCAGACGAGAGGAAGACGTAGGAAGCGTCAAGGTATGTGATCGAGGAGGGCGGAGATGCCTGGATAGAGGTTAGCTGGTAGCTGGCAGCACATGTCGAGGCTCTAGCTGTACGCACCACACCCATATCGACCTTGCTCACGCGGACGGCTCCAAGTTGGCCACCACCGTGCCCACGCTCAAACTCCCAGCCCAACGCAATCAGCCGCCCACACTCGTCTCCTAATAGCGCGCTCGCGCCAGTGGCATGCGACTCGAGTACTGTGGCGCTGTTCGTGACCGACCTTAGTCAGCGTCATGTATCACTCTCGTCGGTTGAGACGTTAGACGGAACTTACGCAAGTATAGTTCCAAACCCCTGCCTCAGCCTCCACACAGGCTTCAGCTCCCACTTCTCTCCTCCTTCATCTACCGCCACATTCTTCCCACCCATACTTGATTTTCGCCTCTTCGTATTCCCACTACTCATATCGTTCTGGGGCGACCTTCTCGCGCTCGCCCTCGGGCTCACATCAGGGCCCATCACCGCCGACGACTTACGTATCGACTTGGGCGAATGCCCCGGCACGGCAGGGGCGAGCGAGTAGAGCACGGTATGCTCATCGCCCATCACTAGGAGTGTCTTCTCCCCACCAGGCATGTCTATAGCGATAGGCAGCACGAGTCGAGCGGAAGGGCACGCGAAGGGGATCTCATTGAAATCTGTGTCCTCTGTGACGGGGATGGAGGAGATAGGGGTGACCACGTCGATGGGTCGGGAGAGGGGAGTGAATGCGTGGGCGGCGGTGGACAGGGTGCGCGCTTGGAGGTTGAGCTCATTGTTGGCGGAAAGCCAGAGGAAGGACATCGTGGGTCCTGCGAGGGTGGGAGGGAGGAAGCTCATGTGTAGGAGGTTGTGCTCTCGGATGCTGAGCGGCAGTGTCAGCCAGGTGTACACCCTATTGGCTGAGGGGAAAGGGCGCACTTGATGTTGAAGTTCTCTCGGAACTTGAGCCTCTTCTCTACAGCCTCTTCACCCACCGCACTCGTGCGACACTTCTTTCCACCCTGGTCCTTCTCCATTTCAATCTCCACGCACGAAATCACGCCTACCCAGAGGCTTACGAGAGCCAAGCGCTCCTGGGCGAGCACAGAGGTGAAGAACTGGGCTTGACGGAGGGTAGGCGTTGGAGGGGTGAGGGGGAGCGAGGAGGTGACTACCAGAGACGGGGCTGGGCTGGAATTGAATGCCACAAGAAGAAGATGGGCTTGTGGAGGACATAGAAGCACCAGGATGTGGGGTTGGGAGTCCTATAATCCATATGTCAGCAAGTTACTTGTGGGTTACCCAGACTGTCACCTACTTCCACCACAGTCTGCTCAATCCCTACGATTGTCCCCCACATCTCAATCTCTGCCCTCCACTCCAGCCCCGTCTCCGTGACATCCCACACTTCAATCCTGTCGGGCTTGGCAACGACGAGCGAGGTTGACTCTGGCGCTGTGAGGGATGTGACGCGTAGAGTCCCGATGATCGGGGTCGGCGTGAGCGCCTTGAACAGAATGTCAGCTCACGCTAGGAAGTCGACGAGTGGACAAGCTCACCGAGGCGATATAAAGCATGCCAGGTTGCGTATATGCTCGTTTCAGCCGCGGATATGGCTTATAGGGGCAACATGCACTTGTTCAAGACGTTAGATTGGACGCTGAGTCTGTTCATGCATCATCATCCGTCGTCGCGCCAGTGGGGATGGCGGCGATGGCCGAACCGTGTGTGGCGGTAGAGAAGGTGCTGCTTCTGGTTTACATACAGCGTTTGTTCAGATGAAGTGCAGCGGGTATGCACGCATGGCGTCGACAGCCGTCAGGAGCACCGTCGTCGAGGTGTTAATACCGAGAAAAGAAGGTAGATAGCCAGGTGGGCAGGGGATGGACATGGGCAGTGACGGGGCACACCCACCTGTCACTTTTGTAGGAGGGCTCGCTATGCAATCCAAGTGTGTGACCTGGACTACTTGCGGCTCCACCACACCATAGACGTTCACCCATGGTCCATTCATGGGGCGATGCACACATGCTTGCGTCCTCGTCTGCCCCCCCCCCCCCCCCGCCTCGCCGCCACCTGCTCCTGCGGACAAAAAGTGGAGGCCAAGAAGCCTCATCGTCGCCGCGAGTCTTCGAGCGCCGTCTTCGCTCACTTCTCCTTCAAATTCCCATCGCATTGCCATCTCTTCACCTCACTCAGTCCCGTGCCCTCGCCGCTTTCACCATTATGTTGCGATCAGCCAGGACGATCTCGTACGTCAAACTCTCATCTATAAGTGTACCACGCAATCTGACACCCTTCTCCAGCCCTCTCCTTCGCCGTTCCGGCCTCACCGTCACTCCCTCTCGCACACTCCCTCTCCGCCCCTCCCCCCTCCCCTCAATCACCCTCCACTACCGGTGCGCCTCCAAACTCTTCCCTACCTCCTCCAGCCAGTCCGCTATGCCTCCCGGCTTCTCGGACAACCACTATGGGCAATACTCCGCCTCCACCGTCTACGCCTTCACCTATATGGGCCGCATCGTCCGCTACATGGTTATCTCTGTCCTCGCCGTCGGCGCCGTCTCTCTCGCGGGGTACGAGGGCCTCCACATGTACATCGAACACGTTGCGCTCGCTGCGACGTCCCGTGTGGACGACGACGAGTACGGCTGGGCAGGCGAGGTGCAAGGCTGGACCGGCGGGCCCCGTGGGGGCACTGACCCCCGCCTGGGTATGCGGGCACGGCATGCCCTGCGTGGTGCATGGGTTGCGCAGGAGATGGGGATTGGGAGTGGGGCGTCAATTGGGTCACACACGTCGGCGCTTCACCCGGACTTCGTGGCGGCGCGGGGGATGATCACCGCGAGTGGAGCTGGCGGGGAGGAGGCGGCGATAATGCGCGGGCGGATCAAGGTGGATAAGGGGTATGAGCTCGCGGAGGAGTACTTGGATATTGCTATTGCGCAGGCAAGGAAGAAGGGGCTGGTCTTCCCTGCGACGTTGTCTGGAGGCAGGGCAGCTGGCCCGCCTGGGGAAAGCGAGGGGGTGAGCGCGGGTTCGCCGCAGGGAGATCCGGCGGTGGTGGACTTGCTGTTGCTGAAAGCGGGTATACTGGAGCGTATAAACACTCTCGACTCGCTAAGTCACGCCAAGGACATCTACGAGCAGGTGCTGTGCTCTGTGCACCGCGGGCAGGAGCGGGAGGGGAATGTGGGGCCTGGCGGGCGCGCAAGGGTCATGCGCCTGGCCGGCAAGGTCGGTGACCTATGCGCGAAGACGGGCGTGAGGGACGAGGCGATGAGGTGGTGGGAGTGGGGACTTGAGCATGCGGGTATCACGCTGCCGGCGGCGGCGGTCCCGCAAGCCGTCCAGGCGGTGCCAAAGGCCAAGGGGTGGTTCAGCTGGGCGCGCAGCAGATCGTCCTCAGCCTCTGACGTTGCAACTTCCCCGCTCAACCAACCTCTCACCGCGCACACCCTCCCCCCTGCTGTGCTCCGCGCGACCCTCTCAATCCTCCTATCCGCCAGCGCCCAACTCGCTACCACCACTTCCCTCCCTACTGCGGCGTCCATCCAAACCCTCGCTTTATCCTACATCCCCCCCGGCTCTCCCGACTTACCCGCAGAGCCCACCCCGGCTGCCGAGCTGCACGCCACTTGGCTCCGCCAGCGCCGTGCCCTCCTCAAGCTGCACAACGCTTCAGTATTGCACGCCCTCAACCCCGCGCGCACATCTCCTGCGGCCCTCGCTATCATCACCTCCGCGACGCAAGACGCCGACGCCGTCCTCGCGGATATCGATCCCCTGCCCGCAAAGTTCACGTTGCGCGGCTCCCCACTTGCTGGCCCGGCCAAGACGCTGCAGCGCGATGCGCTCCTCACGGGCGCCGAGATCGCCTACACCAGCGGGATCTTTTGCGAGCGGGCGATCCCCCGCTCCCTGACGGGTAAACTCTCGGAGAGTGAGAAAGAGGCGCAGTTCAGAGGGCTCGAGGCCGCGCTGGACTGCTTCGAGCGAGCGATGGCGCTGAGCGTCAAGGAGAGTGGGAAGGACGGAAAGGAGAGGGACGGGGACGGGGATTCGGCGGGCCGGGGAGAGGAGTGGGCAAAGTACTGGAGGGGGTATGTAAGAGTTCAGGCCAAGTTGGGCGAGCTGGTGGGTAGCAGGGAGGGCTTGGTACCCGAGCTGTGAGCTGTAGACGAAGGTGTGGCCTGGATGTGCATGCCGTAGGGAGATCTGCAGTAATTATGCTATACTGTCTACGCGCGTTTCGCCTACGGTGTCAGGTGTCAGACATCTGGTGTGGGAAAGGTCACCGGGAAGTCGCGGTTGTCGACTACCGACAGATACGACGCGGCTGTTCCAGACGACTGATGAGAAGATGTGACCAGCGCGGCGCAGGTAATGCACATGGGGAAGACGACCACAGGCCACAATCTCAGAGTCAGATGTCAAACAGCAGGATAGAAGGGACAGAACTGATTGTAGGTCAAGCTGCCGACAGAAGAGCGGTGGGAGGGGCAGTGACGCGGTGAGTACACAGATCAGATGCTACGAAGATGTCACGCCGTGGCTGAACAGGAAAAGCGAGCTTTTGAGACATTTGACTGTCGAAGGGGATCCCCACTTGAGGGTGATGAGAAGCTCTGCTATAACGCTGGATGTGGGCTAAGGGATAGGAAGGCGACGAGCGAGCGAGCAACCGCGACTGCTGCCGAATGCCAGCGGTGCCGTGTACCGAGTAGTGACTCCGCCGCCTCCACCTTCCAGGACCCCGTCTGGGAAACACTCCACCGCCATCGTCGACAGCACCAAGCCAGAGCCATGCGAAGCTGCGCTGGTGCAGACCGACTCCCCGGCGCCTCTCTCGTCAGCCACATCCCCCCATCCCCCGCCCACGACATTCCCGCAGCACCGCCCGTCACACCGCATCCCCCGACCGAATCCACACCAAAAGCATCAAACGTGAAGGTGATACATCATCCCATCCACTCCCACTGCTACCCCTCCATTCTCCCTAGACTCATGCCGAAGCCTTGGCCTCCCGGAGAGCCTTGGAGGACCCCTGGGCAGCGAAACGGGCGTTACGACGGAACTGTGGGGGGAGGGAGGTTGTCAGTTGGTGCCAGGTTGACATGAGGTGCGTGCAGTGACGGTGCGGTGCAGTCCTCCTCCGCGGACGACTCTTTTCACTTCCACCCCCTAGCGCGTCGTGCAACGGGGAGGCAGTAGAGACAAGGACGCAGCAAGGATAAGAGAAGGGGGAAGGATGAAAGGGATGAACGGCGATGCGTTCGGTCCCCAGACAATCCCTCACCGCGTTCCCTCCGTCCCGCCACATAACCCCATCTCATCCTCCATCACCCACGACACAACACCCTCCTCAGCAATCTCCCTCTATGCTCCGCATATCCGCCGCCACATCCCTTCTTCTCGACCAAGCCGTACCGCACCGCACCGCACCACGCTCTTCCTGGTTTAAAAACGAACCTTGGGGTCCACACCCTTGAGGGAGTGGTACTTGTTCGTCTTCGGCCTCTGGATCTTGTTCTTGTGGGCTACACGCGTAAACACACCCCATCAGCTCCTGCCCTTTCGCTTTATTCCTTCTCCCCTCTCCCTCTCCCTCTCCCTCTCCACTCCACGCCGTAGAGATGCAACGCACCCTTCTTGTTCTGGTTGTGGGCGGTGTGGTTCTTTGACTTGGCCATTTTGACGAGATAACCTGTTGGGCGAGGGGTCTTGGGTCAGACGGGAGGCGATACGGGGTGGGTGGGATGTAGCTGACCTGCTTGAGATGATTCTTAAGGGCTGAGGGTGGAAGAGCCTTCACGATGCACCGAAAGATCAAGGGCGAACGCTACGGTGACGGCGATACGCATCGGCGATATAAACGGAAGCAAATTACTCCTATAGGAGTTAACGAACAAAGACCGATGGACGCGCAACCACGTGGCCGCTCCGCAGTGCCACCTGTCAACGCCATCACTTCCTCCACCGACAACATCCCACTCATAAACAACCCCAATCAGCAAGAGCCATGAGGGTGAGCGCATGCCATTATGCATCTGAACCACAGCTGACACTCCATCAGATCGCAATCCAGGGATGCTCCCACGGCAGCCTCACAGCCATCTACGATACCGTCCTCGAGCACAACGCCCGCTCAATCCAGCCTGTCGACCTCCTCCTCCTCTGCGGTGACTTCCAAGCCCTCCGCTCAGCCCATGACTTTGAGTCGCTTGCCGTCCCGCAAAAGTTCCGCGCGCTCGGGACGTTTCATGACTTCTATGCGGGGCGGCTGAAGGCGCCCGTGCTGACTATTGTGATTGGGGGCAACCACGAGGCGAGCAATTACATGTGGGAGCTGTACCACGGAGGTTGGCTCGCGCCGAATATCTATTACCTCGGTGCGGCGGGGAGTGTACTGGTGGATGGTATCAGGATTGCGGGGGCTAGCGGGATCTACAAACACCACGATTACACCAAGGGTACGTTGGTGCGTCGATTGCTCGATGAACGAGCCTCTGACTGACCTCTGACGCAGGCCACTTTGAGAAAGTGCCATTCAACAACTCGACACTGAGGAGTGTGTATCATATCCGCGAGTACGACGTAAAGAAACTCATGCAGGTGAGCTATCATGTTTCTGCAACGCTAAGGAGAATCCCAGCCTGCTTACAAGGAAATGCCGATGCCGCAGCTGTCCCCCGCTCCCAACACGATCTTCATGTCCCACGACTGGCCCATCTCTATTGCCCGGCACGGCGATACGAGAAATCTCTTACGGCGGAAACCATTCTTCGAGGAGGAGGTTCGTGACCCACCGTCCATGTTGTCCTGCTCATGTACACCCCGGCAGCGCTGATGACAGCATCCCAGATCAACAACAACACCCTCGGCTCCCCACCTCTCCTCACCCTCCTGAACCACCTCCAACCATCCTACTGGTTCGCCGCGCACCTACATGTCAAATTTGCCGCGCTGTACAAACACAAAGTGGCTAACCACGCGAAGGATGTGGGCGAGGGAGAGGGAGAGGTCGTGTCGACCGGTGGGCGCGGGGATGGGGAGGACGGGGAACATGATCTGGAGAGGGAGTTGGAGGCGGCGTTGGCGGGGGCGGAGCTCGAGTCTGTGCCGACACCATCAGCAGCACCACCCGATGCTGCGGCTGCCATTGCCATCCCCGCCCCCGCCCCTGTCCACATCATCCCCACCGCCCCCGTTGCCAACCCGGACGAAATTGCGCTTGACCTCGACGACGAGCTCGACCTCGGGCTCTCGGGCCCTCTCGCACCAGAGACGAACCCGGACGAGATCGTGCTGGATGACGACGAGTTTGAAGACGATGAGCCTCCTGCTGACGGGCATCTAGTGAGAGACGTCGGGGTAGATGCAGGGCCGTCCAAGCCGGCACCATTCGTCCCGGCAGGCGTGCACGCGGTTAACCCGGAGGAGATTGTGATCTCGGACGACGAGTTTGACGGCGCTCCTGCCCCGGCCGCCGCCACCGCCGCCACCGCCACTGCAGACGACAATGACGTTGATGAGTCCGCAGACCTCGTCGAGCAAGCACGCCGGTCGGGCGGACATGCCGTCGGGGAGATCGGGGCGCCGCAGGAGGACGTGGCGCGGGCGATGGAGAGTGTGAATGCTGAGGTGGGGGAGCGGCGGAAAGAGCAGGAGCAGGGACACGGGCACGGGCAGGCGCATCTTGTAGTCCCGGGGGGGCTGGGTGAGCCTGGGGTGACCAAGTTCCTGGCTCTAGACAAGTGCGGTCCGGGGAAGGACCACATGCAGGTGAGTTCCCCTTTCTCTCTTTCTCCCTTTCGATATCTGGCTAATGTCATCTCCACGCCGCAGTTTCTCGAGATTCCTGCGCCCCTGCCGTCATCTACCCCCAACCGACCGCGCATTACCTTCGACCCCCAATGGCTCGCCATCACCCGCGCTCTCCACCCCTGGATGTCCACCACACACGAGCAGAAGGACCTCCCTCCGCGCGAGGCCATCGAGCAGCTCATCGCGGACGAAGTCGCCAGGATCGAGTCGGACGGGCTGCTGGTGCCCGAGCTGGCTGGCCAGGAAGGAGAAGGGGGACAGCCTGTGGAGCCGGCCAGGGAGGGGGAAGAGGGCCAGGGACAAGGGGAGCCGGCACCCCTCGTGTGGGAGACGGGTTTGATAGACATAGACCGCGTCCAGAAATTCTGGCCTACTGCGCCGCCGACTCGAGGACCGGGCCACCAAGCGGAAGGATCACCTGGTGCGTTCACTGGTTCTTGTTCCTGCAGCTTACGTGGCTGCCTTTCTCCGGCACGAGCAAAGCTGACGGGAGAGGGAGGGTGTAGGTGCGTGGTATACGAATCCCCAGACTGAGGCGTTCTGTGGGATGCTGGGGCTGAAGAATATGGTGAACCCGGCGCCGACGGCGAGATGATTCCTATCGTTTTCTTAGGGCTTAGGGAGCTGAGCATATGTATGTGACCGGGAGTGAGGGAGGGCTGATGCGGCGGGCGCTACCGGGGACACAGGGGCAAGCTCGATAGTTGTTATCCGTTGTATACAGCACAGTATAATGTATGATGTAAACCATCAAACTTTCATCAGAGAGCAGCGCTGGCGCACAGGTCTGTGTACCAGCTGTCCTATCCGTTATGGTGAGGATACCGCCTCAGTATGTGTGTAGCCATTCAAACAAAAGTATAGTTGACGTCACTGTCCATCAGTTGCATTTCAGGCGAACACAGGCGAACACTATAATAGGTAACGAGCGAAAATCCAAACTGTTCAAATTCAATCCAAGAGTGTCCATACGATAATCTCAAAAGGGTAGTGATCTCGCGAGTCGTCAAGAACGATGGCCTGTGGGACCTCTGAAGGTAGGTCAAGAGCGACGAGGTTATATTAACAGGGCAGAAGCGAATGGGGGAGGGGTTTAGGCAAAGATGCCGATGGCAGCAGCGGCGACGACCAGGACGCTGGCGATGCCGACGGGCCTGGTGATGCCAGCGCCAGAAGTGGAGGCGGACTGTGGCAGGGGCAAGACATTAGCGCTGGAACCGCAGTGCGTAGTGGGGCACGATAGAGACACTCACGGAAGCGTTGGGAACGGTAGCACCAGTGGTGGCGGCCGAGGTGGCAGCCGCAGCCGCGCCAGAGCTGGTCACCGTGACGACTGCGGAGCTCGACACCGCAATGGTGGTCGGGGCAGTGCTCGTGCTCGCAATGCTGCTGGACGAGCTGGTAGAGCTGGTAGAGCTGGACGAGGAACTCGAGGACGACCCGCCAGCGGTGATGTTGAACTGGTTGCTCTGGGCGAGGATCGCCGCGCTGCCCTTGGTGCTGGAGACGAGGTTGATCTGGAACGCGGTGCCCTCGGGCCAGTTACCGCTGGGGTAGGAGACGGTGGCCGAGTTTGTGGTGTCAGAGTCGCCGGTGGACTGGTTGGCAATGAGGGTGACGGGGGAGTCGTCAAGGAAGCCAGCCTAAGGGGGGACCGTGCGGCGATCAGCGGGGTACTCGGCGGAGGTCGCGGCGATCGGACCGAGTGGCAACGGCGGGGGCAAGGGGGAGACGGGGTGAAAGGCGAGGATCTTGTCGACGCGGCGAGAGGCGTGGAACCACGGCGGCCTCAGACCACCACTACCGCCCTCATCCCACTCTCGTCCCACGCCATTGCCACCCCGCATACATTCTGCGACGGACTCACCTGGTTCACAAGCTGGATGGCAAAGCTGGTGGCATCCGTGCTGACGGCCTCCCACTCGATGGTCTGGCTGTTTCCGGCCTGCCAGACGGTGTCCTCATCCGGGGAGGTGACCTTGATGGCGTTGGTGAGGGCGAGGGAGGCGATGAGCGCGGTGATGGCGGCAGTGGAGTACATGTTTGGTGTCTGTGTTGTGTGTGGGGCAGTGGCGAAGTGAACGTGAGGGGGTGGAGGGGTGGCAACGAGTGTGGATACACGAGTGAGTCTGGGCGGGGCTTGAACGGGGGACAATGAGTAAAGTAAGACACAGGCGAGAGAGCACTGGCGATGGCGAAAGGAGAGAAAACACAGCTTGGGTCGCGAATAACATCGCGCCTCGGGCGAGGCACCAGACCCTGAGCAGCCAGGGCGCAGCGGGCTCGCCGACCCAGAGACACGCGGCTCTTCCGCCAGCCATTCCGAGCGGGCCCTGGCGCCCGAGCGCCGCCACCCCGTCAGGGCCGCGGCCGGCAGCACGCGCTCGGATCTCAGGAACCCTACGTACGGCACAGCATGCCCGCTGGGATCCACCGCTGGCCGGGGTCCGCGCTCCGAACCGCGGTCTGGCGTGTCCGGACACGCCGCACGTGGCCGGCTGGGGCCCCGCAGACGACGCCCGGCGGCGGCCGACCGTGCGAGCGGCGATGATCACGAAGCACTCGGCTGCTCTAACTCAGCCGTCCTATTCGCAATTGACTTCCCATGCCACACCGCCATGTCCAAGCTCAACCCTCGCCACCGCTCGCTCCTCATGGACGACGACTATAACAGCGAGGACTCTGACGCCGACACCGTCGTCCCCGTCAGGCCCAGGTGCTTCCTCCTGGAACTTCCCCAGGAGATTCTGGGAGAGATCGGTGGGTGAGTGTCAAGGCCTTAACGTGCCCAGTCACATGATCCCACCCCTCACACTTGCCTCGTAGCTACCTATCTCTCCCCCACCTCTTGACATTCCTGTCCCTCAACTCCGTCCTGGTAAACCTCTGCGCATCCATCTACTCCCCCGTCCCGACCGTCGTCCGCCGCACAATCCAGGAAGGCCCGCCCTACCATCACGCGCTGGAGAACATCCAGGCCACACGGTTCTTTGGCCCCCCAGACGCAGTGTGGAAGAAGCCACTCATGTCTGATATTGCGGTCCAGGCGAAGCCCAAGTGGATTGTGGAGAACTCCGTTATCAGTGCTGATAATGAGTTCTGGAAGGAGGCGTTCAAGAGGAGGTTCTTGCCCAGCTGGACGAGGTATAAGAAGAGAGGGGATAGCTGGAGGGCTATATTCATTAGGTGAGCTGATCTGACCAGGCAATCGCCAGCTCGCCAGGTACGCTTACTATCCGCCGTAGGATGCTTAACAAGCTCGAGCATCATCACGAAGGCTGTACGCACACCGACGCGTACACGGTGAGCCGCGTCTGGTCCAGCTCCCCGCGAGACCTGGACTGATGAATGTCTACGGCCACAGCGCTTTGTCACTCTGCATCGTAATGGTTCGGCCAGTATCAATCGCATGTCCTCCCGTGACTTCGACCCCTACTTCATCTTTGACGAACTCAAGTGCGTGTTCGGCCCGTCACTGTGCCACGTTCCAGACCCAAACTCTAACCTATCTTTATCGTCAGGAGGCAAAACAACTTCACCATGCACCTCACCGAGACGCGGGAAGTCGTCCGTCTCCAAGACGTCCGCATCATCGCCATCGGCGTCCTCACCGACAAACCCTCCTCCTTCGTGAACCCCAACGCGCACCTCGTTCTCCATCCTCCCCTCCTTCGTCCCTACTCCACATACCTCCCAGGTCACATCGAGACTATGCTAGAATCAGCCTCCAGGACACCAGGGGATAAGAGCGGCAGAGCACCAGCCAAGCAGCGAGTGTGGTCTCAGGACCTGGAGGATCATAGCGACAGCCCCAGCGTGTTATACCCCGTGACAGCGGCTGAGCTCTCCCTCGTCCACACCGAGTCCCGCTCGCGCACCTCCCCCATACACATGCCGCACTTCCGCCGCACCTCCGATTCTGCCTCGCCCAGCGCATCAGGCTCACAGGCGTCCTCGCTGCGTAGCATGAAGCGCAGGATGTCGGACGCGAGGGTGAGCAGGGCGGGGAGCTCGAACGGGCTCGGAGAGACGGGGAGGATGGACATGGGTGCGGGGGAGGGGAGGAGGAGGATGTCGCTTGGGGGGATCGTGTATAGGACGCGGTCGGGCGGACAGTCGTCGGGGAAAGGGCAGGAGGCTCTGACGTCCATATCGGACTTGCCACCTTTGCCATCGCTCCAAAGCCCGCACTTGGGATCTGACCACTCCGACTACTCGCTTCTTCGTACCCCATCCCCTACACCATCACCATCCCTCCCGCCTCTCCCGCTGCCATTAACCGCCCCAGCCATGCTCTACACCCCAAGCATCGCATCTGCGCCCTACAGCCCTCTCAGCCACCCCCTTCCGGCCCCATCGTACCGCGCCTACCCCAACTTCACCCCTCCGCCTTTCCCGATCACCGACTGGGGAAAGGTGCACGACAGCGGCCGGCACAAGGACGACGTGCCCATGGCAGACTGCCGGGCGAGGTGGAAGGAGATTGAGGATGAGGAGGTGCAACCTGGGAATGTGCCGTGGCTGTATGAGGGCGAAAGGATGGCCGAGTGGCACGAGGAGCCGGGGAAGAAGGGTGTGAGGAAACGCTGGCTTGGACCGTTGATGTGAGTCTCAAGCTTTCCGGCAGGGAGGATCAGCGTGCTGACAACTGTATAGGCTCGTGGCTCAGCTTTGCCCGTCGTGGTGCCGTACAGCCCTCCCGCAAGGCTCCACCCTTGACACAGCGCTCGAAGGGGCGCTCGTCAATCTGGGGCCGGTGGGACGGTACGTCTCGCTGGATTTCGAGGATATCAGTGTGCTGTTTCCTTGGTTAGAGCTGCAAGGTGGAGGGGGCAATGATGCGAGGGCTCAGAGGAGTGGGTATGGATTTGAGTGAGGCGCTCATTCGTTGTAATTCGTGACTGCTGGCATGGTCTAGCGTTGAGACGCTGGAGTTGAGATGTAATGTATGTTGGCATTTATGATAAAGTGGGCCTTTTTAGACTGCGAGATCTGCTTGCCTAAGGTTTATATTGTACTACTACTATGACAACGCATGCACACCACTCTGTCGAGAGGAGATATCGACCCTCAATGAACCTTCCCCTCCTTCTCTCTAATCTTGAACGACCCCCGCTGCCTCACCTCCTCCACCTCCCGCAACGCCCACTCCCTACACCCCTTCAACTCCTCCCCCCCATCAGCCCACCTCTTCCTCGCAACGATCCCCCACCCCTTCGTCGACGGCACCCTCAACCCCTCCTTCTCCCACTCCCACCCGCACTGCAGCCCCACCCACCCAAGCCACATCAGATACGACTTGTACCTGCTCATGCCTGGCTCGAGGCCAGCTTCGAACCCGCCGGCAGGGGTGTGTGGGTGGGGTGGGGCAGAGTAATTGAGGTGGACGAAGGAGGCGTCGAGGGTGTGCAGGCAACAGGGGAGGGAGAGGTGAGGGACGGGGTTGGAGGGTATAAGGGACAGGAGGGGGAGCCATGGCTGAGCGCACATCAGGGTCAGTGGGTATGAAGCTGACAGTGCAGTGTCGACTTACTGTGAGCTCATCAGCGTGGTTCCCAATGAGGAACGTCCCCTCTTTGATTGCACACGATTCCTTCCCAGGCCACGTGCCCGACTCCCATTGCTCCATAGCCTCTGGAAACCAGCTCGCCGGGTCGATAGGCAGCTCGACGAGAGCATCTTGCGTCTTGGGGGGATAGAGAGGCCATGTTCGTCTCGAGCGGAGCTCGTAGCCTTTACCGTAGTATCCCTAGATTGAACGCATTAGCCAGGGGGGTGATAGTGATGACAGTAAAAGACTCACCTCAGATGTAAGTATGTGCACAAGCAAACCGTTACCCTACGCGACAGTCAGCTGCAGATCTGCGGACTCCTTCAGTAACACCTCAACACTCACGCAACCAAGATCCACAAATCCTCCCTCCGGTCTTCCCCACTGATTCCACTCCCGCTCCTCCTCCATTTCCTCGGGTTTCATCTTCTCCATAACTCTGGCAGGGTACATCTCCTTCCAAAGAAGCATCAGGAACGCTGCAATCGCCACATCCTGTTCTCCCCAATCCGAGATATTGTCCATCGGTAAGAGCGGGTCGTCGGGTGATACGAGGGAGAGGGAAGGGTTGACAGCCAGTGAGCTCTGCTCGTTTTGATGTCGGCTTTCGTCCTGCCACGAGGCAGTACATTTTGGAGAGTCAACTCACCTTCCAGACATGGCGCTTGACGTCCTCCCCTTTGCTGTTGTTGGACAGGGGATTGGGTGCGCGGGAGTCAAGGTGTCGATGTCGATCCTTGAGAGCGAGGTAGAGATCTTGGAAGTTGTCTCTGGGGATAATGACCTGTACACTCTGTCAGCGTTTGCTATACGTCTCGCCTCAAAGGGGGTGAGGATACTTACGTCGTGAACCTTCCTCTTCTGATACCCGACAGCTTGGCCATATCCATGCTTGTACAGTCTCTCTAGCAACGCCAAGCACGTCCTATACAGCCTCTCATCCGATTTCTCCTTCTCCTTCTCCAGCACCCCTTTCCCCGTACCCGCCGGTGCTGGGTCTGCCTCCAGTGCATCGTGCAGTATCACCGCAGGCGGCGGGATGGGCTCGTCCGGCTCCTGGTCGATAGATGGGCCAGCAAGGGGTGATCGTCTTCGAGGCTTAGAGCCATAGACAGGAAGGGCGTTCGGCTGGGCGGAGGTGGATGTCGGGGTGAGAATGACGGTAGAGGGAGGGGTGTCGGGGAAGGGGAGGTAGTGGATGGAAATTCGACCGCAGACCTTGGGCTTCTCCTCGTCCTTCCCATCGCCCTTCTCTGTCTTCTGCCCTGACTCGTCATCCCCATCTGCAACCTTATCCTTGCTAGGATCTTCTTCCTCTCCCTCTTCCTTTTCCCCCTCCCCATCCCACTCTTCCCAACGGAACGCAATCTTTCTGACTGGCGGATGGTAGTACGGCACCTCCCCCTTCTCCTTCACCTCTGGTATCATCACCACCAGCCCCCCCTCCCTCCTGCCCTTCTCCGTCTGCATATCCTTCAGTCCCCCCTTCTTGCTGTTCCCCTCCCCCTCGCCGACTTTGACATGTCCATCCTCGCGCGAGCGGTAGAACAGGCAAGTCTGGTACAGCCTGCCGTCGCGCTTCGGCTGGCGAGGCATCAACCGCAGCCGCACTCGCTCTACCAATTCCAACCCCAACCGCGTCCCCTCGTCCTCACAGTCCGCCCTCTTCCCGCCATCCCGAGGGTCAGCCGATTCGGCAGTCTTCACAGCATCAAGCCCTGCAGGCCCGACCGGCTCTGCCCTCAAGATCAGACTCGAGTTCCTTTCGGGGTGTAAGCAAAGTCCCTTGAGGGTGGCGAGGAAGACGGACAGGGGGAAGTGGCACGGCGATGAGAGGACGGGTGTCCACTGGTCGTCGGGATCGCTGATTGATAGGGAGGCGAGCTCTGCCTCTGGGGTGTGCCCGAGGGCGGTCACGCCGGTCGGAGGAGGTGGGTTGGATGAGGGGGAGAGGGGAGAATGGGTTTCGGCAGGGAAGCGAGTGGGCTTGAAGGAAGGGGTTTTATATCCCCCCAGAGGGATCGGCGAGGCCATCTGGAGATTAGTGGTGGCACTGGCTGTGTAGTTGCAGACGTGATAAGAAAGATGTCGAGGACGGTGGGATGACCATCGCGACGATGACTGAAAATCGCGTCCGCCAACTTTCCCGGCCCGGTGGAGGCCATCCATTCATCGCGATGCGTTATACGTCGGTGACATCTACACCCCCCCTTCAAAATTTGGCAAGCGGATGCATGGAGGTAGTCGTGGATATAATTATACACAATGCTAGATGCGATTAGCCGACAGGAAGCCCTTCGTTAATTATACAGTGGTATAATACACTTCTTTTCTCAGATGGTTGTCCTTCCCACAGTTTCTCGTCCGTCTTTCCGACCGCCCTCCCCCTTCTTGTCCAGCCTTCTCTTCCCCAGATATTCCACTTCAGGTATCAGCCAGAACACTTCAAATCTTGACCGGCGCCCCCGGTCTGCCTCTTCGCCCCCTACTCCTACTCCTCCTCTCCTCGCCAGCTTGTTGCTCCGCCCCCGGCCCCACAACCACACTCGACCGCCCCTCCCGCTCCCCGTCCCCGTACTCATGTACCGCCCCCAGCCCCTTCCCATATTCATATCTCTCCGGAGTGAGATCCCACCCTGGACTATTCCCGGGTCTGCTTAAGCTCCGGGGGCCGCGTGAGACATCCGGCGAGGTGCTCGACTTGCTGGAGCGCGAGCGCGATCTTCCAGTACCCTGCGACTGTCCTAACCCCGAAGCTTGCGAGCCCGGTGTCCCCTTCTCCGAAAGAGGGATATGAAAGGTCGGCGTCCCCACAGGTGGAGTAGAGCCGGAAGCAAGGGCCATCGCGTTCCGAAGACTGGAGGGATGGGCTGGTGCAGGCTGCGGGTGAGGCAGGTGCGAGCGGTTGGCAGACTGGGAGCGCGAGCGCGATGTGGAAGCCGCCGGTGCAGGCGACATCTCGAGAGAAGAAGTCGCCCCGGGCGGTGCACCTCGGCGGGTCGACCGCCCGCGGCCCATGTCGACCGCCTCAAGTCCCTTGGCAAGCTCCGGCGCGTCAAACATAAACATGCTCCTATGCCCGCTGCTCCTGCTTCGCGAGGCGCTCGCGGACCGCGACCGTGGTTGGTTGCTGCTGTGCAGGCCAGAGGGAGGGAGAACGGCAAAGGGGTCGCGGGGGCTGAGGTCGTGGCTGTCGGCGGGGAAGCTGCGGTTGAGGGATGCTCCGCGATCGTGTGACTGGGCGCGCGAACAGCGGTTAGGGGATGAAATCTGCACAGGTTGCGCGCTAATGCCCAGACCCATGCCTGCCATCCCGAAACCGTCTCTCCGGCGAGCATCCAAAAGACCATCGCCCACGCCTCTTGCTCGACTCCTGCTCCGGCTCTTGCTTCGACTCTTCACCTCCGTCCACCCCAGCACCGCGTCGCTCTCCCTCACTCGCTGTATCGTCCACCGCGTCTCTCTGTTCCCATCCAGACACCCCTTGAGACACTCGGACCACTCCCTCCCCAGGTCTGGCGGCACCTGCCAGCTTCCCCGCAGAATCTTCATCTGCAACCGGGGGTCAAACGCATCGACAAACGGCAGCCGCCCCGTGAGCAGCGCGTGTAGGATTATCCCCACCGCCCAGATGTCCTGCGCCAACGACGGCCCGGACGGCGGCGCACGCAGCAGCTCTGGCGGAGCGTACGGTAACGATGCCGAAGGGAACGGCTGCGCGGGGAGCGCGGGACTCGCGCTCTCGGACATGCGGTGTTCGTTTGAGCGGTGCGAGTGACCGTGGTGCGAGTGCGCCCCGCCCGAGCGGTACGGCGAGGGCCCCCGCGCCGAAGCTCGAGAAAAGTTGCTGGGGAGAGTGGAGTGGCGGCCGACACCCGCGGTGAGTGGGGGAGGGACAGTGGTAAAGCGATCTTCCTCGCGGGTGCCATTGATCTTTTGCGCCATGTAAAAGTCGCAGACCATCACGCGCCCTACGTGATCCACTAGAAAGTTGTCGAGCTTGAGGTCCCCGTGCAGGATACCGCCAGGAAACCCTTCGAACCCGTCGTGCAGCGCCGATACGGCAGCAACGACTCCCGGAAACCATTTCCGCGCCGTCTTGTCGGACCCGCCCTCGCGCTGCAGGACGTCCAGGAGCGACCCGCCAGGCAGGTAAGGCATGAAAAGGAAGGTGGCGAACGGGGTGCGGTGCATGTCTAGCAGCGGGAGTAGACTCGGATGCCGCGGGAGCTCACGCCACATGCGGATCTCCTCCTCAAACTTCTCGAGAGAGCCCGACCGGTCGGACAGGTCGTCCCGCTTGACAATCTTGCACGCGAAGGTCTCGCCAGTGGTGACGTGCAGTGCCTTGCGCACGGTGGAGAACCCACCGCGGCCGACGACCTTCCCCAGGGTGTACTCTAGTACGCGGGCGCCTTGGGCATCGGGAGCGAGGTTGACTCCGCCAAGGGAGTGGGCAGAGGAAAAGTGGGAGAGGAAAACACTGGCTGGGGAGAAGCCGCTCGACAGATCCGAGATGGTCGGAGAGGGAGGGCCAGAGGGCCCAGGGTCCGAAAGGAAGGAGGGTGAAGGATTAGAGCTGTATGTGGCTGTGCTGATGTGGGGTAGTGGCGGCTGTGCGTGGTGCGAGAAGAGCGGATGGCGGGACGCCGCAGGTGGTGTGTAGACCCCATTCCCGTTGCTGTACACACTCCCGCCCGTGCCCCCGCCGACGCTCGCATTGCTGGGCGTCGTCGACCCCAGATTCAACCCCGCCTGGCCAAAACTCAACTCTCTTCGTGCCCCGCCGCCAAACACCCCGGTCGACCTCAGACTCGTGGCGCGCCGCACATCTTTCGCGCCCCCCTCGACTTCGGCTGCCGCGTCCGTGCTCGGCGTCGCCGCCGGCGAAACCCCCGCCCCTCCGAGCCTGGACGCCGCCCCGCATCCTCCAGCAGCCCCCGTCCGGGCGTGTTCGTCGTTTCCCTCTCCCGAATTCAGCCCCGAGTCATTGCTCGTTGTTCGAGCGGCGTGGAGTCGCTGGATAAAGAGTGAAGCGGGTGAGGGCTGGGGAGAGCCGGATCCGGAGGCAACGGCGGCAACTGTGTGTGGGGGAGGGGATGGTGTGGAGGCGTGCAGCATCCTGGTTGTACCGCCTTGTCAGCTCGCAGTTCACATCATAGTATATAGAGTATATAGTAGACGGTATGGATGTGCCGGAGGAGGTGGCCGACGCACCGAGCAGGCCCAAGCCCACTCGGCACAAGTGACCAACGTGCCCGCGATGATTGACTGTGAGTGAGACTCACGGATTCCCGACACTAGACTGCCGCTTCGACTTCTTGCTATGCAAGTAGCCGGTGTGTTCGTGTAGCTGTGAGCAGTGGGTGCTATGGAGCTGTGGTCTGGATTGGAGGCGCGGGGGTAGGACGTAGAAGGGGGATAAGACTGCTGTCGAGAAAGGGAAGAAGCATGTGTACAAGAGGAACGGAAAAGGAGGATAAGTCCCCGTCCCGGACCGGCGTTTTCCTGCAAGCGGCGAGCGGCAACGTCAGTAAACATGGCGAGCGCACATGATCAAGGTCAACAGGTCCTTACATGCATGCATTCATTAGTCCCCTCCCACACAGAATGACTCTTGTAGTGTGGACAGATACATTGAGGTATGGTGTATTGATCGCTATGCTATACACAACAGACAGTGTGATGTACACGCTACAATGGCTCGTTTCCTTACACTTGTTGCCAAGCAATGGCAGGGCAGAGAACCATGCTTCTATGCTATCTAAACATCCACCATATCTTCAGCCACCTCCTCCTCCTCCATTTCCACTTCCCCGACACTCCCACCCTCACCATCCTCCCCCTCGCTGTCCTCCTCCACCTCTTCTCCAGCCTGCACCTCCGGCCCTCCCCCTTCACCCTCACTCTCCAACTCTATATCCTCATCCTCGTCCTCGTCTCCGTCATCTTCGCCCTCCGAGTCCGAGCCTCGCCCCGGACCCCTCTTCTTGAGCTCTCCGTGCCAGGGTTTGCCCACAGGCAGGCCCTTGGCTTCGGCCACGAGCTGTTCCATGCGATCGCGGAACTTCCAGCAGTGCGTCGCGTAGGATGAGGGCGTCCTGACGGGGAACTGTGTCACACACGAACATCAGCATGTCTTCAGGGTATCCATGGTATCATAAAGTACACGGGTAGGAGACCGAACAGAACTCACCCCAGCGGTATCCTTGGCCCATCCCTGCCAAGTGAGATAACTCGGCAGCACCGTATCCTGTCCCGTCTGAACCACATACGCCGCCATCGCCTTCTCCTCCTCCTCCGTAAAGCTGTGCTTCGTTCTGACGTGCTTCACTCCCTTCTTGGCGAGAGACTGCCGCGCGGTAGGCGGCGCACGGCGGACTTTTGGAGGTGGGGTGGGGAGGCGAGCGGGCGCGCCGCCTTTTCGGCGAGAGAAGGGCTTGTTAGCAGCTGAGGCTTGCCGGGCGAAACGCCCGCGGCCGGCCTTCCAGGAAGACCAGTAGAGCGACCAGGATGAAGTCGTGTACACGCCATACTGCACCGCCCAGACTCTCGTCAGCCAACAGTTGTAGATAGTTTGGCAATCCAACTGAGACTCACCCGGGCTTCAAGTGCCTCAGCGATCTCTGCCCTCGACAGCTGCTGTTTCTCAAATTTGGGCTTCACATGCTTAAAGATCGACACGATCCTGTCGTTGGTCATGAACTCGACCGCCCCGCGCTTCTCCTCCCGCCCTCGCGGGCGCTTCTGGACCACCACCTCATCGTCCTCGTCTTCCGATTCAGACTCGCTCGGCGGGGCTCGGGCTCGCTGCTGTGGCTGTGGCTGTGGCGGTGTTCGGGCACGCGAATGCCCGGTCGTGTGCGTGCCGTTTTGACGGGGCTGGGGAGGGCGGTGAGGGGGCGACGCTTTTTCGATGGTTTGGCCGGCTTTCAGCTTATGCCATCGGGTAAAATATGCTGTCCAGGTAGACGCAATGTACACCCCGTACTGCAAGTCCAGATATTAGCACTCGCAACCTAGTGGGTGGATGGTGACCTCCAGTAATCTCACCTTCTCAGCGAAAAATTCCCCCGCTTCCTTCATGTTCAGCCCCGCCGCCCCAATCGCCTGCGACTCCTTCTCAAACGCCAACGACACATCCGCCCAGCTCAGCGTACTTGAGTTCAAGTACCGGGCCGCAGCCGAAGTGCTCTCCAGCTTGCGGCGCTTGCTAGAGGGCAATTCCGGGTCCTCCAGGTCCTCCACCGGGATGGGTTTGTCGAACCCGCCCCCGCCGCCTAGCTTGAGGTACGCAAACTGGCCTTCTTGGTAGAGGTAGCTGAGGTAGAGGTCACGCCATGTCGCTTGGGAGTAGGTGTTGTACTTTAATGACCACATCCCATTAGCTCTTGCCTCCTCATCCGCGAACCAGACAGCACAGCCTCACCTTCTTCTTGAGCTGTGCCACAAAATAGCTATCCCTAACACCCGGCCCAAATGCCAACCTCTCAATCCTAAACACCTCCGCGATTTCCTCCAGTGTCGCCCCCTTGTTCGTCACCTTGCGGAACAGCCTCCCACCGTTCGCGCCGTCCCCATCCGCGGGGCCCCCGAGCTCCAATACCGACTCGGCGTCCTCCTCCTCGGAAAGCTCGTCGTCTTCCTCGTCAGACGAGTTTATGCTCGTCAAAGTCGACTCGCTGTCGTCCCCGAGTGCGTTCGCAGCAGCAGCTGCAGCTGCCCGTGGGTTGGACAAGGTGGACGGCCGCGAGCTGCCGAGTTTCTTATTCGGACCTCTCTTCTTGCGGCTGGCTTTTGGAGAGGTGGGAGTTTGAGAAGCACGCTTCGGATATCTCTCGTCCGCGGCAGCGAGATAAGGCTTGGTACTGGGGACAGGAGCATTATTCGGCGCGACACGATGGTGGTTCTGGCTAACGGGGGCGGTGGCGGGTACAGCGTGCCCGGGCGCACGATGGTGGGAGTGACTGTTTGTGGCCTGACCGTTCGCCTTACCTTGCTCCCCGCCCGCACCCGACCCCGGAGCCTGGGGTTGTGCCACCGAGACACCCATGGGGACGAATGACGACTCGGCCGTCAAAGGAATGCCTTCATCCCTCATCTCCCTCGCCTCGAGCCCCTTCCACCGCGCCATCGGCGGGTAGGGCATCGTCGTGACGTTCACCGGCCCGCCTATCCTGCACCCTGCCCAGCCATTCGGCTCACCCATGAACTGCCCGTGGCGACAGCACAACTCGACCCAGGCCGAGTCGAGCATGACTTTGTGCTGCCATGGTTCCTCGTACGGGGGATAGCCGGCGGTGGGGACAGGGTGTGACGTGATGGGCGTGGAAGTGGAGTTAGAGGAGGGGGCAGATGGTTGTGACTGGCGGCGCCGGGAAGAGGGGAGGTGGGAGGGGTGGCAGTATGTGTCACGGATTAGGGAGGATTTGGCGTTTATGATGAGCAGCTGGGTGACCGCGTTGTCATGGAACGGAGATATGTGTCCGCCCTCGCCCTGTTGTGTTGATTGACGTGTTACCACAGAGGTAAAAGAAAACAGTAGTCAAAGGACCATCGTCAGCATCCCTGAAGCCTCGCGTTTGGCCCCACTCCATGAAGAAAACTCACCCAGATACGCCTGATTATCTCCATGGCATCAGGCAACGACTGATCCACCCACAAGCTCAGCCCCATACCCGTGTGAGGGTCCACGAATATACCCTTCCCCTCCCATAAGTAGGATTGCCCACCATACGGGTAGTATGTGGGAATGACATGCTCGATGGGAAGGGGTGGAGGGAATGCTGATGGTCCGGGTGTAGCATTGGAGTGCGACGGCGGGTGGATAGTGGATGGTGGAGGATGGGCACTGTGCGGGACGGAGGGGGTGCGGGAATGTGCCAGGGAAGATAGGAGAGGCGTGGGGTGATCTGGTGCGAGTGTCACCATTGAGGTAGAGGTGTGGGCAGTTTTGCTGACGGTGATAAGATAGTGATTAGGTGTTGATGCGACGGCGAGACTGGTATGTGGTGAGCGGAATAAGGTGCAACGCGGTGGATATGTGCTGCAGAGAGCATGTGAGAGGGAATAGAAAGAATTTAATAGAAGGATGAGGTGCAATGAGAGGATGCAGAATAGACGAGAGAGGGAAGAAGAAGAATGGGAGGGAAGGAAGAGTAGAGGAAGGGGAAGACGACAACACGAGCGGTGATGGGACACACACGGGGACAGGGCCCGAGCCTCACTAACCACGTGGCGGATATATTCCGGCAATATAGGCGTGGCGTATGGACATTCACCCCATCTCCGCCGTCCCCCCTCGATGACAAGTCGCGCGCGATGACAAGTCGTTCAAGCACACGGGCTCGTTATACATCGTCCATTGCTCTCTATACATCACCGCAGACAACCACCCATCATGGCACCCAAAGAGTAAGTCAGACAATTATGTGACCCTGGTCCCCTATGCAGCTAGCTAACACATCAATGCCACAGGAACTGGGAAAAGTGTGAGTCGAAGGAACAGTGGAAGCTCGTCGACAACAACCAGCCACTTGCTGACTTGACTGATGGACAGACGAGAAGAAGGTGGGAGACGAGAAGGAGGAGAAGATCGTCGGTATGTAGATGTCACCCCCCGTACTCATACATGCTAACACGTCCTCTCAGCACTCGACGAGTCCGACATTCAGATCCTCAAGACCTATGTTCGTTTCTAGCCTCCTTCACCACCCTTCCCTTATCAACAAGAAGCTGACACCCACTGTAGGGTCAAGGACCCTACTCGCTCGCGCTCAAGAAGATTGAGAATGAGCTGAAGGAGATTCAGAAGCGCGTCAACGAGAAGATGGGTGTGCGCGAGTCAGACACGGGGCTTGCCCCGGCAAACTTGTGGGATATAGCGGCGGACAAGCAGAGGGGTGGTAGGCCGTTGCAGGTGGCGAGGTGTCAGACCATCATTAGGGCTGGTGCGTTGAGAAGGGAGGGCAAATGATAAGAGGCTGACAACCTACTATCAACTCACAGCCAACTCCATACTCGGTGACCAGCCGCTCAACCCGCAAGACGGCGCAGGCGCAGGTAACCCCGATGGTGACCGCTATGTCATCTCCATTAAGCAGGTCGCCAAATTTGTCGTCGGTCTCGGCGAGCAAGTGGCTCCTACCGATATTGAGGAGGGCATGCGTGTCGGGTACGTCGTCTAGATCAACTGTGCAAAATCTCAAAGCGGCAAGCTGACATGGGCATGGTGCTCGCGTGACAGTGTCGACCAAGTGACGTACAAGATCCTCATACCCTTACCGCCCAAGATCGACCCGTCGGTTACAATGATGCAGGTCGAGGAGCGCCCGTCAGTCACGTACGCTGATGTCGGTGGGTGCAAGGAGCAAATTGAGAAGCTGCGGGAGGTCGTCGAGCTGCCCTTATTAGAGGTGTGTCTGTGAAGATCAAGAAGGCGGTGAGGGAAGACGAGGCTGACCTGCAAGGATGATAACAGCCAGAGAGGTTCGCTACTCTCGGTATCGAACCCCCGAAGGGTGTGCTGCTCTATGGCCCGCCTGGTACGGGTAAGACCCTCTGTGCGCGAGCGGTCGCCAACCGAACCGACAGTACATTCATTCGAGGTACTTCCCCCTTCCCTCCACCTTTTCACTGTCCATCAAGCTGACTCTCTCACTCTTCTAGTCATTGGCTCCGAGCTTGTCCAGAAGTACATTGGAGAGGGTGCGCGCATGGTTCGCGAGCTCTTCGAGATGGCGCGCTCCAAGAAGGCGTGCATCATCTTTTTCGATGAAATTGACGCGGTCGGTGGTGCGCGATTTGATGATGGTGCGGGTGGGGACAATGAGGTGCAGAGGACTATGTTGGAGTTAATCAACCAACTGGACGGGTTCGACCCCCGAGGGAACATAAAGGTTATTATGGCAACCAACCGGTGTGTTCTCACTCTTGTCCTCGTAGTCGCCCAGATTTTGAAAAGCTGACAAGGCGAGGGTGGGATGAAATAGACCAGACACTCTCGATCCGGCTCTTCTCCGACCTGGCCGTCTCGACCGTAAAGTCGAGTTCAGCCTGCCTGACAACGAGGGCAGGACGCACATTCTCAAGATTCACGGAAAGAGGTACGTTTTCAGATGATATAATCCTCCGCTTTGAAGAGAGATCAGGAGGAGCCGTCAGCTTACGATAACATATTGGGCCCGGCAGTATGAGCGTGGAGAGGGATATCCGATACGACCTCATAGCGAGGCTGTGCCCCAACGCAACCGGCGCCGAGCTCAAGTCTGTCGCCACTGAGGTACGCCTTTCCGTGCTTTCCCTTCTCCCCACTTGGATCACTTCAAGCCGACCCGAAATCGACGCTGACGTGACACCTACACCACCAAAGGCCGGCATGTTCGCCATCCGCGCGCGCCGGAAGGTTGCCACCGAGCGAGACTTCCTCGATGCCGTGGAGAAGGTTATCCGACAGGGTACAAAGTTCTCGAGTACGGCGTTGTACGCGCAGTACAACTAAGTGTGTTGCGTGATCGGGGGGGTGGTGCAGGGTTCTGTCGGTGTTGGCGTTGGCGGAGCCAGGGGCAGGCAGGGTGCAGAGTGATATAGGGTGTTTGTAAGAATGATAGAAAGGAGCATGCATGGATGACTCGATGAAAGACGCTGAACATTCAGGATAGTACTGTAAGAGATACGACGACAATCACAACTGTCGGCTACACATGAGGTGAAAAATGAAGTCTACGTCTCTGTTTTAACCTTCTTGGGTCTGCCGGGCTTCTTCTTAGCCGCCACTGGAACCTCGCTCTCCCCCTCCTCCCCCATAGCCTCCTCCTTCGGCGTCTTCCCCCTCCCTCCCTTCCGCTTCACCCCTTTATCATTTCCCGTCTCACTCCCCCCTCCCTCACCCACATCCATCCCCGCATCCTCCGTCGTCGGCACCACCTCCCCGTCCTCCCCGACGCCCTCATCCCCCACCCCTCCGTCGCCTTCTTTCTCAATGTCAGAGAGGGGGATGGGGGAGCCGGTTATGGAGTCTAACTCGCCGGTGGGCTTTATCTTCCTGTGAGAGTCGGGTTGGTAAGCTTGTGAGCGAAGACAAGGGCAGGGAGACAGGTGCGAGATGATCTACTTCTTAAGGTTGCTCTTGCGGCCTTTGGTCTGCATGCTCGGGCTGGGGTCGGGCGGGCGGAGGTTGTCGTGGATGACGGGGGCAATGTTACTGTCCCCAGTACAGGCCGTCAACGTCTTCCCCGTTCACAAGTCAGGGGGGAGGCGGGGGAGGCTTACTAGATCCGATAAAGCTCGAAGACAGCTTGTTCCTACGTTGACCTGTCAGTGCTCGTCCAGTAGCGACCAGACGGGGCGAAGCCATGGCACACCTTGTCCTTTGCTTCGATCATCAGATCCACATCATCCGGCAGACCCACAGGTAAGGTCTTACACCGATCCGCGTGCGCTCTGCGCTCCATCACGCTCACTGCCCCCGGGCGCGGCTCCGACAAGTGCTGCTTCATCTTGATCCCGCGATTGTGCCACGTCTCGGCAATGCGCGGGATGAGTTCGGTGGGCGGGGTGGAGGAAGGGTTAATCCAGTCGTGGTGGTAGTCGAAGATGATGGGGATGGAGAGAGAGGCGCAGAGGGGGAAGAGGTCGTCGACATTGTAGCAGATCTGGAGGGGGGTCAGCTGTGGATTGCCCAAAGGCTTGGCTTGAAACACAGCATTGATACATACCTCGTCGTTCTCGAGCACCAGCCGCGCCTTGACGTTATCCTTCAGCTTTGTGGTAAAGTTCTCCCTAAACCGCTCGAGGGTGGCTTCCTTGTCACCGAAAATCCCCCCCATGTGGATACTGCCCCAGAGTGTCAGCGCGTTATCCCTGTGTGAGAGTGAGGGCGATGAGCAACTCACATCATCACGCCGTCCTGATCAAGCCCCATACGATCCATAATCTCGCACTGGTACTCGAGCTCCCGGATACTCGAGTCGATTACATGCTTCCTCGGAGATCCAAGCTGCGTAAACTAGCCATCCCCATGATGTCAGTATGGATGCCGCCCGTCAGATACACGCGGGGCAACTCGCTGGCTCACTTGACCAGGGTGCATCGTCAGCCGATGACCATACTTCTTGGCGAGGTCGCCGGCCTCGCGGAGCTCGGCGTCAGCGAAAGAGAGGTCGTAGCCGTATTTCGCATGGGAGGCGAAGGGGAACATCTCGGAGGACATGCGCATGAAGCGGATGCTAGGGGTGTAGATGGATCAGCGTCCAAAGAGATGGCAGATGAGATCTGGGCAAGGGGGGAGGCGCACTTGTTGTCTTCGTTCCACTACATTGTCGCGTTAGCTCGATTTCTCGTGTGGCCGGGCTGGCGATGCATGCTAACCTGTATCATAGTCTTGAGATCTCGCACGTTCATGAGTGCCAGCCCCTTGGGCAACTCCATGCCCTCCTCCTCGATACTAGCGATCCGACATGTCCGTGAACAAAATATGCTGTCGGGCTTGGTACCACGCAGTACGGTGTTGAGGCAGGCGTAACCTAATCGGCCTACATGCGACGTCAGATTCTCACACCTCGTCTCAGACAGGTTAGCCTCGCTCACCTTTGAAAGTGGTAGTTTTCTTCTCGACCTCTGGGATCTCGTACACCTTCTTTGGATACTCGCGGGGCTTCCTCTTCTTCTTAACCACCTCGTTCCCGTCCTCGTCGTACACCGGCTCATCTTTGGCAATCCTCGATTTCTTCGGAGCTGCTCTCTTCGGCTTGGGATCTCCCTCCTCATTTTCCACACCCCCCTCCCTCAATGGCCCAGTCTCTTTGGCTAGCACCGCGGCCTTGAGTTTGCGTTTCTTGGTAGCTGGCTTGGGCTCGGGAGACGCTAGTAACGAGACGGAAGACGACGACGTATTGCCGTCCGTGGGTGCTACCTTCTGTGCGCGATTGCGCTTCGAGATAACACGCTCAGAAGCATCGTCTATGATATGTTCCAACTTTTCAACATCTTTAGGCTTGAGCAGCGGGTAGGCCGAAGAAACCGGGGGGATGACAGGCTCGACGAGAGGCATGTTCTGGACGGCTTCGACGTGGGTGGTGGACGGTTTGGTACGGGCGGAGGCGCGTCGGGAGGACATGATGGAGAGTGGGGCACATGCAGTCGTCTGTATGGGAGTGCGTGCGAGTGGGGGGGGAATGTAGCGGCGGGGTGGCAAGTTTAAGTCGGGCAGTCGGAGGCGAAGAGCGGATCGTACGGCCGCAAAGGACATGTAAGTGAGTGAGCTGAGCGGTGGTTCGAAAAAAAAACAAGTCAGACACGCTTTCAGTCAAGACTCATCTGTTGCCCCCCCCCGCGCCTCTGCGCCTCTGCGCCTCTGCGCTCGCGACCCACATGAAGGAAGCTCTGCCAGGATCGAGATGACGGCGATCGACAGCAGCAGACGTCATTTGGCGTGGCTGGCGGCGGTGGCCGAAGGGGTATATGGTTACGTAATTGATCACGCGACGAGGCACCAGGGATGCCGTAGCGCGTCTCACTTTCAGGGTTCTGGGGCTGGTGTATGCGAGCTTACCAGAGCGGGATCAAATCCCTCCGCCCAGGACGCGTCACGCTCTGCACCGTTACATTTTCGCTCCTCGTCTTCCTCCACTGCCACTCAACCTCGCACCCGCTCCCCATTCTCCCGGCTGCACAGTGCCCCCATCGTCGCCTGTCACCCACGACTCGGTACCCCCCTCCCCCCCGACGGTCTAGACGGCCAGGGCTCCCACCAGAAACATTGACTGTTCGACACTCTTTGACAGAGCGTCTCTTCCTTCGCGTCCCCCCCCCCCTCCCTCGTCGACACCCCCATTTGTCCACCTGGCTATCGCTGTCGCCCACCGCCTTCCTCCTCCCCCCCCCTCCCCTTCCCCACCCTTTCCCCCGCCATGATCCTCCCACAACTTCTCCTCGCGCTTGCGGCTACCGCCCGGGCCGCGCCCGCCCTCGTCTACCCCCTCATGGAGCAGATGCCTCCCGTCGCACGCGTCGGGTCCGAGTTCGTCTTCGACCTCTTCCCCACCACCTTCAACTCCACCTCCACCATTACCTACTCCACCACTGCCCTCCCCTCGTGGCTCTCATGGGACACGCCCACCCTCTCCTTCCACGGAACACCCGCTACCTCAGACCAGGGCCAAGAGGCGATCACCGTGACCGCCACGGACGCCTCTGGCTCGACGCGCTCAAACTTCACCCTCATCGTCACCAACTACTCGGTGCCCGCCGTGCACCAGTCGTTCTACACCCAGATCAACGAGCCCAACTTGCACGACATCGCGTCCGCGTCCATCCTCCCCGCCCGCACGGGCGTGTCCATCCCTCCCTGGTGGTCCTTCTCGCTCGGCTTCCAGCCAGAGACGTTTCGCAAGTCCAATGTTACGCCCATCAACAACCACCTGTACTATGCCGCGCATGTGCGCGGAACGACAGGCCTACCGTCGTGGCTCCACTTTGATAACTCAACCTTCACCTTTACGGGTGTCGCGCCGGACAAGGGGAGCTACACAGTCGTAGCGACCGGGACGGACTTTTGGGGGTACACGGGCGCGCAGACGAGCTTTGTGATTGAGGTCGGGGAGGGGGAGGGGATCGAGCTCAAACGCGGGTTCAACTTTACAGAAATGCGGGGGATCGCGAAAGGGAAGGTGGCGTACGAGGTGGATCTTAGCGGGGTGCTGGTCGGCGGGGATACGGTCAAGAAGAGCGACGTGACGGTCATGCTCAATGGGAGCGACTATGATTGGCTATCGGTGGATAGGTGAGCTTCTGTCTCCCCGTGATGACTGAGAGCACAGCTGATATGATACACAGCACAACCAATGTCATCTCGGGCACAGTCCCAGACTCGTACCAGAATGGGACCGCGGCGCCACTCTACCTCCCCATAGCCATCGCGTCCACCAACACCTCCAACACCCTGTACCTCACCACCTACATCGGTCTGGACATCGCCCCCTACTTCTTCTCCGCGTACAGCCTCCCCAACGGTACTGTCTCCCCTTCACAGCAGTTCGTATTCGACCTCTCGCCGTATCGTCTCAACAGTACCGCGGCTGTCAACGCGTCGGTGACCCCTACCGACGCGGCGAGCTGGCTCACCTTCCACACCGACAATCTCACCCTCATCGGGACGGCACCAGAGAGCCCGAAGTACAACCAGGTGGAGGTTGTGTTCCAGGCGGCGGTTGGCACGCTGGCGGCGACGACGACGCTGGACATTGCCATCTCTGGCGTGTCTGACACGTCCGGGTCGACCGGCACCGCCCCCGTCCCCTCCACTGGCGGCGGCGGCTCGAAACTCTCCAAAGGCGCCAAGATTGCCATCGGCGTCGTCCTCGGTCTGCTTTTGCTCGCGATCATCATTGTGCTCCTCTGGTTCCTATGCTGCCGACGTCGTCGGCGTGCAGCTGCTGATGCTGCGGAGGACGAGAAGCATGACGGGGACCTGTCGAACCGCGCGTCCGCGCCGGACCTTTCGGACCCCTTCCGCATGTCGGCGGGCCGCCCCCGCGGCATGAGCGCAGCCACAGCTGGTTACAACCCCGACGGTAGCCCTGCGTCCTTCAGCTCGGCGGCGACGGCGGTCGAAAAGCCGCACAGGATGGACGGGATGAAGGGGATAATCAAGTGGGACGGGGAGGAGAAGCTGATGCAGGGCCCCAATGGCTCGGGTGAGGGCGACTTTGTCGGACACCCCGACGTGATCGCCACGCAGAATCCAATTGAGGGTGCGGATATGGGATCGGGCGGCAGCTCGTTCACAGGGAGCGGTATGAGCGAGAGCTCGCGCGCGAGCTGGCAGAGCAAAGAGAGCTTCCAGTGGTCATCGGGAGAAGGGTTTAGCAGTGGAAGGGTGAACGCAGAGGGGGATGACCTCGAGCGCGCATCGCTCGGCGCAGTGGGCGGGGGCGCGCGGCTGTCCACCGCGAACAGCATACCCCGCCCGCGCCCCGACTTCACCCCGCGCTACCCCCGTCACCGATCCCCTACAGCGCTGCTGCACCTCACCAACCCGGATGACGCGAGCGAGCACTCGTTCTCAGAGTTCCACTCGTCTGACGACGGCCATAGGCGCGACTCGCTCGCGAGCCAAAGCCAGTCGCGCTCCGGCTTCGAGAGCAATTCCATGATGGGTACGGGTAGCGTCTTCCAGTCGCAGTCCCGGTTCGGCTCGGGCACTGCCTCCGGCTCGCTTGGTACGGGGATCGGGAGGAGCGGGATAAGCGGGCTGAGCCAGATTGGGGAGAGTACTCGCTTTGGGATGAGCGAGACGGCCGGGACGGACGGGGAAGGCGAGTACAGCGGGGAGGGTGAGGCAGAAGAGTCAGCGGTGGTGGCTACGGCGCGACGAGCGAGCCTTGATGCGCGTCAGCAGCTGGGGGAGAGCCCCCGGCTGGTGCAGCGGGACCGCGCGGCGCGCGATGGGCAGGCGATGAGCGGGATGTTTGACGACGCGGAGAGTCGGCGGTCGACCATGTACGGCGCGGACGGGAGTGTGTTGAACGGCACAGTGGGGCAAGCGGCCGGGCTGGGTTACCCCAACTCGGTGATTTACTTTGGCTCGCCCCAGCCGCAGATTGAGCCGGTGGGGAGCCAGCGTGGAAGCATCGGCACGGCACTCAACAGCGTCGACGAGGGGTACACCCCTCGCGCGTCTTATGTGCCGACTGACGGCGAGTCCTCCGCGCGCGCGTCGACCATTCGCGCTGTGCCCTTCCGCGAAAATCCGCTCTCCCCTCCCCTCCCCCAGGCCAGCTCCTTCATTCGACACCGCCGCACCAACACCGCCGGCTCCGGCTCGTCCTCCCGCCCCGCGGGCGTGTCGACCGGCACCAACAACGGCCACGTCGCCGCCGCCGCTAACGAGACGTTTTCGATGCACCCTTCCATCCATCCCCCTCCCACCGTCTCCCTCTCTGCCGCGACGTGGTCGTCCAACCCTCCGTCGACGTACCGCGCCGAGGTGGAGGGGGGCGAGCAACTGCCGTCGTGGTTGCATTTCGATGCGCGCGAGCTGGAGCTGTGGGGGGTACCCCCCATGCGGAGCTTGGGGGACACGATGGTGGTACGCATTGTGGAGCGGTTGCCGCGGGATGCGAGGAGGGCGGACCCGATGAGTTTTGGGTATGAGCCGCCTCAAGAAAGGGAGGTCGGGAGGGTGCTTATCGAGTGAGTGGTCTCATGCGCAGCTAGCTACCAAGGCAAAACTGGACGGGAAGCTGACAACACACGTAGGGTGACGGATAAGCTCAAGAGCCCGCAGTTTGCGCTGGAGGGTTCACCCCATGCTATTTGAGGGGTTGATAAAGTACAGAGGGAGGAGTGAGGCGATAGGGGCGTTGGTGGGGAGACTGAGTGGTGAGTCGCCAAGCTCTGTATTGCACAAGTGCAACCACCAAACTGACTCCCGCATCTCCCCATCTCCCAGGATGGGACTCGTTCCGCTAGTCACCCCCTAGACGTGCTTACAGGTCGCCCCCCGGTGGGGATATTAGCCTCGTATAATTCAGTGTTTCTTCAATCTCGCGCTCTTGGTTTCGTTCATCAGATCTTATACGCTCGTTTGGCCATTTAGCAACCACATCCACATCCATCACACCCCTTATCCCTTCCCACATCCGGTCATTCCATCCACAAAGGTACCGCAGAGCACTTTTCAGTCATATTTCCCTTGGTCGTGTTCGTTAGATAGATGTCGTTTTTTGGGGTACAACTGCTGCTGGACAATTGGTGTTTTGAGATGAAATCGTTACCTGTTAGACTTCTTGTTTGACCGGAGTGTGATAGATACCGACAGCCATCATGGCTACCTACCTCGCCGCCGACGACACATGGCGAACGTTGCTCGCCTCTGAGGATCGAAATCAACTCGCCCACTACTGTGCGGCGAGTGCCACAAGCAGTACCCGACTCGGCGTTCTTCTCCGCGCGCATCTCGATTCCACGGCGGTCTTCGACAACGAAGCCCAAGTCACCTCACAGCTCTACCCATACACAGCACATAGTATAGACCACTCCGAGAGTCCACTCCCGACTTGCATATCCAGCACCTCACTCTCACACTTCCCACACCTATCAGCAGCACCAGGATCACACCATGTCGCGAACAGCGATCGCCTCCCTTCGCCCTCTCCTCCGCCCTACCCCTCTCTCGCTCTCTACTCGCCACAACTTCTCTTCTTCCTCCTTGTCCTCCTCCCCTTCCTCCTCCTCCCCCCTCGCCGCACCCAGAGAGCCGTCATCCTCCACCGCCCCCTCCTCCAATAGCACCTCTTCTGGAGCTCTTCCCCTCCCATGGCCAAAATACCTGAGCCTGCGACGTGAGAGGCGCCTGTGGTCGTCGTTCATGACGGTGCCGACCACGTTCTTGGGGTTGTTCCTCGGTGGGGGGTACTTTGCGTCGCTGGAGGCGGATCCTTCGCAGCTTATTATGGGGATTGAGCCTATGTGAGCCAAACGTGCTATGTAGCGACGGTGTATCGGGCTGACATATGACGTAGGTTTGTGTACGGTGGAGCGACGTGAGTTGACATGGTATGGGTCCCGGCGGGAGATCTTGATGCTGACATTCAGGATTTTCCATCTGATGCCAGTATGGGATGCATGGGTGAGCTTCGGTGCTAATAGTCGAGTAGAGGACAACGCTGACCTCCCGCGATCTTTCCGCTCTACTCCCATCCTCCCACTCCATCCACGCACATCTGTCACTTTAACCGACCTCCCACCACAAAAGCCCTCGGCTACCTTGCTGGACCCACCATTGGATCCAGCCTCTTCTCCGTCACCCACCCTTCTGTCGCACGCGGTAACCCTTCGCCGCTCGAGGTGATGGACCGCGAGTTCTACCACCGTATAGTAAAGAACAGGGCGGACCCGAGGTTCCAGAGCGTGCAGAACATTGTACCAGACTTCTATGGTGAAAAGGTCAGTTCCCATACCTTGCATGTTCTTTTGCGACGAAGACAGAGGGGTATTGCACCATGAAGAAGCCAGCTTCTGATCACTTTCACATCGCAGATCGTGTCGCTCTCCACTTACCGACGATGGCTCAGAGATCAGGCTGCCTACAACAAGAAGGCGCAGCACGGTGTGCCCGGTGAGGAGCAGTGAGCGAATGGCGGATGGGAAGGGGTGAAACGGGAGAGGGAGATGGCGCCGCCAGACAGGACGCTTTGATATGTGAGAACGATATGCATACTTCTCACCGGCACTGATCTGCGAAGGGAGGGGCTTCATGAGAGTGGTAGGATGGAGGGACGTTGGAAGGGCTAGTCGAGAGCGTCTCTCACATTTATCTCCCCTCAAGTGTTCTGATATCGCTCCATTATTCTGCCATCAGGTAGCTCACTCACTTCATAGCTCTAACGAAGCTGACGCCCTCGCCATGTGTTGCATAGCAGATTAGAGATTGTTGGACCTTTCTGTCAGTGGCAATGCCTTCAACAAGATGATGGATGGCACGCATTACTGTTCAGATCACTTGTCGATTGAAAGTAGCTACATAGCGACAAAGTTCCAGCGTGTGCACAGCGACAAGACCTGGGCAGACAGTCCAGGCAAGACCCCCAAAGCTCGTACGCGCACAAAAATGCATCATGCACACCTGCCTCCCGACATCCATGCCCCATTTCTTCTTCTTCCGATGTCCCAAGACTACGACGACCCAAAGAGCATCATCTCCTCTAAGCCTTAATGAAGTCAACACCCTTCTTGATGTTCTTGGCAAGGCTGTGCGTCGGACACATGTGTGGGTCAGCTTGGCGGACACAGACTACTACATGTGAGAATGAGGACGACATGACTCACTCGGGGAGACAAGCCTTGAGGAGCTCCTGCTCCTCAGCGCTGAGCTCGCCAACGGGGTTGATGGTCTTGACACCCTCGGGCCCGAGCTCGACGTTGGAGGCGAAGTACTCGACGCCCTCAGAGGCGTAGAGCGGGGACTTGACGAACGTGGGCTCCACGACGCCGGTCTCGCCGTTGAGGGCCCGGATGAGCGAGTTGGTGAATCGCGCACCGGCTGTGTGGGTGGGGTGTCAGGGTCTGTTTGTCAGGCGTGCAGCAGGGAGAGAGACAACGCACCGTAGCCCATGGAGAGGGTAGCAGACCCGGTACCGGCCTTGGCCTGGACGACCTCGTCACCGCCGAACTGGATCCTCTTGACGAGGGCCTTGTAGGCGTCGCCAGAGACGTCCTTGCCCTGGGGAGTCTGGGAGAGGAGGGGCACGATAGTGACACCAGAGTGGCCGCCGACCACGGTCACCTTGACGTCCTTGGGGTCGGCGCCCTTGATCTCGCCGAGGAAGCGAGACGCGCGGACGACATCGAGGGTGGTGATACCAAAGATCCTCTTCTCGTCGAAGACGCCAGCCTTCTTGTAGACCTCGGCGAAGATGGGGACGGTGGAGTTGACGGGGTTGGCGATGATGCCGACAAAGGCCTTGGGGCAGTACTCGGCACAGGCCTCGGCAAGGTCACGCACAATAGAGGCGTTGGTGTTCTGCCCGTGGTCGTCAGATTCTGCTTCCTTTCCGGAGCCGTCTCCGTTCCGGTACTCACGAAAAGGTCGTCACGGCTGCACATCGCGAAGAAGATTCCAGATCAGTGCTATGGCATATGGGGGGGGCAAAGAGCATATGCACTCACGTCATGCCGGGCTTCCTGGGGACACCAGCGGGGATGATGACGACCTCTGCACCGGTAAGAGCCTCCTTGATGCTACGTTTAGAGCCTGTCAGCGACTGCACCCCGCGCCCGCACTGTATCGCCTTGCATGTCCCACCTCACGGTCCAGGGCGGCCGGACTCCAAGGGCAGAGTCCGCATAGCACCAAAGCAGGAGGAAGAACACTTACTCGTCCTTCTCAAACCCCTTGACGACAGACTGGGTGTTGACGTGCGAGATGTCGGCAGCAACACCGGGGGCACCGCGGATGTCGTAGAGGGAGAGGGCGGTCACGAGGGGGTCGGTCTTGAGGAGGAGGGACATGGGCTGGCCGATACCGCCTGTTGTTGCGGTTTTGGACACATGGGGGAGAAAGGGTGTGATGGGGCGTGGGTCGGTGAGAAGGTGCGAGAAGAGAGGGTCGGAGGGTCAGTCAAGAGTGATTAGAGCATACGCGCGAGACAGAAGGCATTGAGGGTTAGGAAGATGGAAGGCAGAAGGACTGGTCAGCTGTGTGTGCTTAACCACCCACGTCGCCCCACGTCCTCGCGGGAACCTGGGACAAGAGAGGAAAACTCACCGGCGGCACCGAGGACGGCAACCTTCCTGTTGGCCCTGGCGGAGCTGGCGAAGCCCCTGACGAGGGAAGTGGTGGACCTGGTGACCTGCTTGGAGAACATTGTGGTGGGTGAGGCTGTGTGTTTTGTGGTGGGGGGAGACGGTGTGGTGGAGAGAGGAGAGAAAGAGAAGAGAGAGATCGGACCGGGGAAATGGTGACGACTGCAGTCGCGAGCCGACCGAGGAGCGTCCGGCAGGGAATCGGAAAACTCGGCTTACCGCGGCATACCGGAATTCGCCGAAAGACCGCACAGAGTGGCACGCAGCACAGCCAGTGGGAGCGGACCCGATGCATACCAATATACAGACAGCCCACACAGATACAGCCCCCAACCCCGCGGCCATACATACGCAGTGTCACCCCAGCACCCCCCCGACTCGTCACAGCCCATGCACTCGTGATACATCCCCCGTCCCCCGCAACAACAGCCCCTTTCTTTTCTTCTGAATCGCGCCTCCAGATTACTCGCCAGTGGCCATCTCCAGCTTCATCTTGGCGATCGCCGCCGCGGGGTTCAGACCCTTGGGACATGTTCGCGAGCACTACTCCATGCATGTCAGCGCCGCTCCCACGCGCCCACGCACACAGGACTCACGTTGAAGATTGTGTGGCACCGGTAGAGCGACATCGAGTTCTGCATCTTCTCCTTGCGCTCGGCGCCGTACGAGTCCTGCGTGAGTCGCGTCGGTTAGCTTTAGCGCCAGTGACCCGGTTATAACAAGCCCGGAAGCGCAACGGGGGATACGCACTCGGGAATCAGCCATCCACCTGTACGCCTGCATCAATACGGCGGGGCCGAGATACTGGTCTGCGATGGTGTCAGTTTGGTGTCGGGCCGGGTGTCATCAGCAGCAATGCATACCTTGGTTCCACCAGTACTGAAAGAGGGGACACTGACGTCAGTTTTTTGCTCATGATGCCCGGGGTGGAAGTAGTGGCGGAAACTCACCGAAGGGCAACTAGTTGAGCAGCAAGCACAGAGAATGCACTCGTACATCCCGTCCAGCTTCTTCCTGTCCGCCTGGGTCTGGAGGAACTCGCCCTGCGCTGGGGGGTTGTCGTTCTTGAGGTACGGCTCGATCGACTTGTACTGCTTGCTGCGGGGATGTCAGAGCTGTCTCCCTTCCGGGCCGATCGGCCGCACAGTGAGGGACTCACTAGAAGAGGGTAAGGTCGGGGACGAGGTCCTTGACCACGTACACTGCACTCGCGAGTCAGCTCTCCTCCCTACATTAGAAAATGGCATCAAGAAACGCACTGTGGGGGAGGGGGTAGATCTTGCTCTCCTTCGCCGTGTCCTTCGGGATCCTGCACAAGCACGCGAGCGTGTTCACCCCGTCGATGTTCATCGCGCACGACCCACAGATACCCTCCCTGCACGATCGCCTGAATGTGAGCGTCGGGTCGAGCTCGTTCTTGATCTTGATCTGTGTGGGGGGGGGGTACCGCGCGTCAGCGATGGTGGGCAGGCGGTCGCGTGGCCATGCCAAGTGAAAATGGGGCCACGTACCAGAGCGTCAAGCATCATGGGGCCGCACTGAGAAAGGTCCACCTTGTAGCTCTGGAGCTTGGGCTTCTCGTTTGGTGTGTCGGGGTTCTACATGCCAGCCCACGTCGTCAATCGGTCATGTCCTGCGACCCCGCATCCCGCCTTCCATCTCTAGCTCCTCCTCCGTCTCCAGCAGCAAGGACTCACCCATCGGTAGATCTTGAACTCCTTGATCTGAGGAGGCTTGGTCTCGACGGGAGTTGCGAGCTGGGCCGAGGCGGAGGCGTGGAAGGACCGGACTGCGAATGCAAGGGGGCGGGAGGTGGAAGGGGTGGCGGTGGGGAGGGATCGGAGGACGGTGGACGGGCGGATCATGGTGGGCGGTGAGTGTGTGGGCAGCTGGGGGGGTGCTGTGCGGGGGTGGTGTAGCGCGTGGGGGCTGAGTGGTGAGTGGTGTGTGGATGGTACGAACAGCTGAGATGTGGTGTGCGCAAGAGAAAGACGTTGGCTGTTGAATTGAGAGGATGGGATTGGAGGCAGCCTCGGGTAATCTCGGACAGAACAGTAGCCGCCCAATCACAGCCCGCCCATTTGGTCATGACGTGGCATTCCGCACACACCCCATGCACACACACCACTATGCTATGTACTCCCCTCCTATGCATCGTGCTCTCGCCCCATCCTCCGCAGCCTCCCCACCACAACAGTGGCCGTATGCACCTCCGTGATAGCCACAGGCACACGCTCCGACGGCACGAGAGGGAGGAGAAAGAGAAAGGAGGGTGATGAGGGCGGTTGTTTACTGGGACTGATCAGGTTGAAGACCGTAGGCGAGGTTTCGCTTGGCGATCTCCTGGCCCCGACAAGGTGGCATGCATCTTCCATCCCGGCCACGTTCCTCCGATACCAACACGGGAGTCCACCAACGCCGTCAATCCACCCAGCCCCTCGCGCCTCATCCCCGCTTACAGTCCTTTCAAAGCCATCTCCACCAGCGTCGCCCCCGCCCACCCGGCCAAGACCACCCCCGCAGTCTCCCACGGCCTGGTGGGCAACAGTACTCTCAGTCCGAACCCCGCGCTCATCCCCCCAAGGAGGCGGGTACCCACCCAGACCCGGTCTGCGCGGTGCCACGCTTGTGCGAGGTCTTGTTCGAGGTCCAGCAGCACGGGGGGAATGGTAAGATGAATGGAGGGGATGAATGGGGAGGGGAGAATTGATGGGAGGGACGAGAGGAAGGCGGTGAAGGGGTGGGAGGAAGGGGAAGGGGGGAGGCGGAGGGGTTCGTGGATTGAGGATGGGGGGGTGTACCAGATGGAGATGATGAGCTGGAGGAGGAGGGGGAGGATTGAGGTGTAAAGGATGGTGAGTGGAATAAGAAGTGGCCTGTGTCTCTTGATCGTCAGCTCGTCTCGTCCGAGTGACCGTGTCCACTCCACACCATATAGGTAGGACTGGAGGATACACCCACAGCATGAACTCTTGCCGCCCATCCCGCGCACTCATACTCTTCCCCACCATCTCTCGCCTGTCCACGGGGTACCACCCCCTCACCCTCAGCGCTAGCATCGCCAGCGCCAGCGTCGCGAGGTGCTGCGCCACGCCTTCAAGCACCACTACCCCGAAGACGAGCGCCGCGTGCCAGAGCGTCAGCTCAGGCTGTCCGCCGTTGATGCTGCTGAGAAATGGGAGAAGGCGGACACCCGTCTCCGCCAGAACACTGACCGCCCCAAGCACACGTGTGTCGTCCCACAACTGGCACCCACGAGCCTCCTCCCGCTGCGCGAGAGAGAGTGTCCGGCGCGGCGCGCGCCCGCTGGGTTCCTCGGGAGGGGCAGCGTCGAAGGGGGGGGTCCCGCGGTTGAATAGGAGGTGCAGGAAGACGCGGGGTTTGAGCAGAATGAGGTCGATGAGGATGAGGAGAGGCGGGTGTTCGATCAGGGGGTCTATGAATTCTGTGCACCGAGGCTGGTCGGGGGGGGGGGGGGGGTGTCAGGCGGGGTCTCGTGTGGAGGGAGGGGGTGAACTCACGCAGACGCCGAGACGGATGTTGGACTTGGTCTTGTAAGTGGTGTAGACGTAGTCTGCGGGGTAGGCGCAGCTTGTGCAGACGGGCATGGGTGTGGGTGTGCTATGTATGCATAGGGGCGCGCTGTGGGCGATGAAGACAGAGAAGGACAGGAGTGAAAGCTGCGGACGCGCCGGGTTGGGTGTGCGATGGTGGCGGAGCCGGGATGCCGGAAGAGCGAGCCAGGGCGGCGACGGACCACGAGTGCTAATCTGTCTTGCATCTATACGCTCTAGAGCCTGTTAACACGTCAGCACCCCCCCATCCACATATCTCCCCAGCAAGAACGGGCGCTCGCCATCGCCCCCGTCGTCCACGCCGTCACAAGCACTCTCCCCGCTACCACCGCCTAGCGCCTGCACCCCCCGCACGCCCCCGCCCTGATCGGCCCCCGCGATCGACTCCCACCCTTTGACCACAGCCCACGGCCTGAAACTCGCTGCCCCTGCCCCCTTCACGCAACTCAAGCCTCCGTCCTAGACTCCCCCGAGATGTCTCTCCGCCCCGTTCTCCGCCAGACAAACTCCTCCCCGTCCCCGTCCCCCTCCCACTCCCCAGCCCCAGCCCCGGCGCCCTCCGCCAACCCCCTGGCAGCCGAAAACGACAGCACAGTCACCCTCGGCTCCTCCCAGATCCCCTCCCCCTCATCAACCTCCACCGCCCTCCCCCTCCCTTCCTCCTCCCGAGTATCCGTCCAGCTCCCCGATAAGGACCAGGCGACGCGCGAGCGCCCAAAGAGCTTCAGCGAGCACCTCGCGCCGTACTCGCAGAGCGCGCATCTGCCCTCGGCGATGGCGCACGGAGGCAGCGGGGCGACGAGTGGCGGAGGGGGCGGGGTCGGGCTCCCACGCTCGAGGACCAACTCGAGCAGTCATGCGGACGGAAAGTACAGGAGGAAAGTCGGGTTTGAGGCGTTCGAGGCGGGGCCGGCGGCGCTGTTTTCGTTTACTTGCCAGGTGGGTCTACCTCTCGCCCTTCATGTGCCTAGGGTGCATCTGACATCAGGCGCTGGGGTTGCATAGGCAAAGAGCGAGGGGTACAAGCGCTCGCGCAACACCCGTGTCTTCGCGGTGGCCGTCTCTCCCGACGAGAGCGGCGAGTCTGCCCTTGAGTGGCTCATGTCCGAGCTGGTCGAAGACGGGGACGAGGTTGTAGCTATCCGGGTGATCGAGCTCGACGACGGGGGTGAGTGGCGCAGAACTCATCTTACTGACGGCCACGATGACACAGCATGCTGACGGGACTGCGCGGGAAACAGAGCGGACCTCGCACAAATCGCAAGAAGAGTTCAGAGAAGACGCAGAGGCGCTGCTCAAGACTGTGCTGCAGAAGAATGACGAGGCCGACTGCCGCAAGGTATGTCCCTGTTGTCCGCTGGCTGGTTGCCCGTAGGAACCGCAGCTGACAAGTGTCGAGCAGATCTCTGTTATCGTCGAGTTTGTCGCGGGCAAAATCACCGAGATCATTCTCAAGATGATTGCGCTCTACCGACCTGACTGTGAGCTCTTCATGCGCGCCTCCTGGTTGATGACCGACGAGCTGACCGTACCGTCCGTAGCGCTCGTGGTTGGTACCAAAGGCCAACGATCCCGACTCCAGTCGTGGGGTATGGCCTTCGGCGGTAAGCTGCCTCCCAAGCCTCCTCTGCGCCGCGACCAAGCTCACACACCCCGCCCCTCACAGCCCCGGGAATGGGCTCCGTCTCGCGATTCTGCGTCTCCCACTCCCCCGTGCCCGTCATAGTCGTCCGCCCCGAGCGTAAAGTCAAGAAACACCTCGAGAAGCGGCAGAACGACCCGAAGCGTGGGCAGTACGCGGCGATCGTTGGGCCGGACGGCTTGGCGCTTAGTAGGAGCAGGAGTAGGGAGAGGAGCACGGGGGGGAGCTATGGGGGGCTGAGCGAGTAGTTGGGTGGATGGGTTCACATGGTGGGTGCGGACTGGGGGTAAACAGGTACACGATATAAAAGAGGGTTGAAGGTAGATCGTGGGTTGGTGTGAGTCGGTAAGGTTGTACAAATGCTATGGATTCGTCTGCTTTTCTGACCGGCCCCCCGGGCGTATAATGACTGACGGTGAACGTGGCTTGTTATCATGCAGTAGACAGTACTGACTTCCAGTAGCTCATATATGTTTATTGGCGACTTCAGCAGCCCCATCCACTCCCATCCACCCCGGCACCGATACTCCCCCCACCACACCACCACCACCGACACCCCATACCATACCACACCACCACCACCACCACCACGCGGCAGATGGGGCAAACAAGCCGCGGGGCGGTGCTCGCCCCTTGGCTGGGTGTCCCCTCCGTCATGGGGGGAGGGGGGGGTGTGGGGGGGAGGGCGCCCAATGTATACATATGTACAGTCACTCATGTCTACAGTCACTGCCCTCCGTCCGTAACCAGCACAACACCGCCCTTCAGGACTCAGCATCTCCACCTTCAAACCCGACTCATATGCGCCTCAAAAGCCTCCCCCGCATTCATGAACCCCCCTACCCCCACCCTGTGTCCCACCCTGACACTCCCTGTCCCAACCCTGCTCTGGACGATCCTGCATACGCTCCTTCAACTCTGCTCTCTGCAGCGCGCTCTGCTGGTCCACCTTCACCGCCCGCCTTTTGTTCTGGAACCAGATCTGCACGCTACGCGAGGTCATCCCCAGCTGGCGGGCGAGGGCGTCGCGCTCTTCCGTTGTGGGGTAGGAGGTGCGGTCGAATACCTCGGTGAGAATTGAGAGTTGGACGTCGTCCACTGTCAATAATGAACAGGGGTGTCAACACGGTGTCCTGTTCTCTTACTGGACGGGGAAAGAAAGAAGGAAAGATGACTGACTTCGTCTACGAGGAGACCTGAAGCTACCCCCAGGGCTAGAAGTACTCGCGGGACTCCCGTCCCTCTCTTTATCAACCCCCCCGACACTCAACCTCCCGCCAACCCCTGGCGGCCCAAACCCATGACCATGCCCATGGCCGTACCCCTGGTCCGGGCACGGGCCCCGGCTTCCCATCCCTCCAGCAGAGTAGTACCTCCTGTCGCCCCCGCCAGGAGAGAGGTGAGCAGGCGGGGCGGCGTAGCCCTGCCCCTCAGCAGAGTAGTACCTCCGGTCACCCCCGCCAGGAGAAGGGTGAGCGGGCGGGGCGTACGGGTGTATGTGGAGACGCGGGCGTTCGATGCACTGGTGGCCATGGGTGTGCCGGAGCGCATGCTGGTGGTGAGGAGGGGTAGGATGAGGAGGAGGAGGAATGGAAGGAGAACGATGAAGGGGGCGCGTGAGAGAGTGAGGGTTAGGGGTGGGGTACTGCCAGTGATGGTGTGGGTGAACATGCAGATGAGAGTACTCCCTCCCGAGACTCTGGATGCTCGGCAATGACACGCTATGCGCCTGCTTGGTTCTCCACATTGTGTGCACCTCTTCTCCACTCGCCCCCCTACCTTGCTCGCACTCCCTGTCCCCGTGGACACATGCGTGGTGCTGATGCAGCAGCGGCGGTGTAGGTGGCGACGGTGCATGGGAATATCGCGTCTGGTGTGAGGAAGGCCCCTCAAGTGTGTAAGGCGAGGTGAGCGCCTGGAAATGCGAGGAGGGCGGGGATGTTGTTGGGGTGTGCTTGCGGCAGGGGAGAGTGTCCAGAGGCGGGAGGGCTGGGATACGGGGGCGAAAGATGTGTGGGAGACGCCAGGGGGGGGGCTTGAAGGGCGACATTGAGGGAGACCCGGTGCAGTGGGGGGGGGATTTGTCTGCGTGGGATGTATCAGCTGTGCACTTCTGACGCCCCATCTGCCACGCCACGACGAGAAGAGACAAAGGGTATACTCACAGCCTGGTTGAAAAGCAGGATCAGGCGACGGCGATGGTGAGAGTATCACCCCTTGCCACCCTTCTACCTGGTGCCCATAATCATGCCCATGACCATGCACCCCCGCTTCCTCTTTACCCGTTGCCGACAGCTCAGACGTCCCACGAAAGGGGAGTGAACGGAGAGGAGATCCCAACGTGGGCGTCCGGGGGATGTCGATTGGTGATGTACAGGACATCTTGTGAGGCTAAGTATGCGAGTGCGGTGGGAGAGAGTAGAGCAGTGAAGGAGAGGGTAGAGCAGTGAAGGAGAGGGTAGAGCAGTGAAGGAGATGGAGATAGCGGCGGCGGGCGGTGTCTCAAGACCAACAGGGCGCCTTCGAAGCTCTTGGTTTCAGTGACTGTAAAGTAAAGTAATCAAGATAACAGACCACTGTCACCATCAGATAGACTGAAAGGGTAACGGGTGCGGAGGGATTGAAGGCTGAGAGGTGACCTTATGGTCTGGATGCTGCAGCCTTTTCTCCGTGTGGGCGTAACAAAGGAAAGGGATAGGCTAGACAAGGAATATAGGGGGTAATGGTAGGAAAAGGGTCCCCTGGGGAAGGAATACCTGACCAGGATCGTCTGATGGCGTTAGGGGGGTCGACAAAGGCAGGTGTAGGGTGCGAATAAAGTAATGAGCTGTCCGGGGACCGATTCATGTGTCCAGCCCAGTATATATTCACGACCGTGCGTGTGGAAAACAGTCGAACGGCTACCCGGCGTCCCGTACCGCATCAGGTTTCACATAGTCAACCGTTGTCGGAGGCATTAGCTATAAAGGAGGAGGAGCGCCCCTCTGCGACTATCATTTTCCGACGGATGAGCCGCCCGGTCGCCGAGGTGGCCGATCCCCGACTATTGGCGCGGTGGATAAAGGAGGGCTGGGAACTGATCGATCGGGCGGGAAACGAGCAATGGCTGTGAACGCCTTCAAAAAGGACAAGCTTAGGACTGAGCCCACGTGGAAGGGCAGGATTGTGTATGAGTATGTGGATGGCGAGTGAAGGAATAAAGGAGGGCCATGGGTGTGGGAAACGAGCGATGGCTAGACCCGGTCCGTAGGGGAGTGCCGCAACTCTTGAGGAGGCGGATAAAAGAGGGCCGTGGGATCAAGCGGGTGGGAAAAGAGCGATGACTGTATGAGTAGCTGAATGGTGAGTGAAGGAGGACGAGAAAGGATGTGGATGTGTGGGAAGGAGGGACAGTCGCGTGTGAACGTAGGGTGACATGACACGACCCTATGAAAGGATAGACGAAGGAGGGCTCGGCGATCATGCTCGGCGATCAGTCAGTGAAGCAAATACGTCTCCGTCATCATGCCCGAGATGATTCCCCGAGGTCGCGTTTCGGTGAAGGTGATTTGAGATAGAGACGCATAAGCCGCAGCTGCGACAAGATACCAGTGCCATGTTCGCATTGGTGAGAAAGGTGGGTTTCGATACACTCACGACAGAAGATGAGAGTACTCAGCATTTGTGTGAGGTATATTGCTTATGTAGCTATGTATACACCTTTGCGGAAACGTTGTGAGTATGGCCGCAGATGAGTTCAATGGACTTCGCCGAGGTGCCCGCTCACTCTCGTCAGTGTTGATGTCAGACATTCAGCACTCTCAAGCAGCTCGATCTGCTTGTATAGGTTTAACTTTGGCGGTATAGAGATATGGCACAATAAGGGGATCACATAAGGTAGATAATGGCAGGTTTGGATGTAGCAAGTAAAAGTATCAAACAGAGAAGACGGATTGAAGAATAATAGCAACAATATATCCAAGTACAATGACAAGCCGCCCAGCTAGGGGGGAGGGGTGTGTGTGAGCGAGACAGAATAACAGATGTGGAGGGTGATGAAGAGTCAAAGCTGGAGATGGTGAGACTGGAGGAGTGGGAGTGGTAATGGATAGCAGGTCGTTCAGGATGAGCGGAGGAGTGACCATTCACACTCTCGCCAGCAGCTCCCTCCCGCTCGTCTCCATGATTGCCGGCGGGCTGGCCATGAGTTTCTTGTCCTCCTCTCTCTCAATAATCATCTCCCTCTCGAGGATGTACTTGCCCTCCTTGTACTTCTGGTCGGCTTCATATGCGATGTCCTGATGAGGTAGAGATAAGGGGTGTCAGCGGGCGGACTGAAGATTCCGGAACGGGATGGCATGATAACGCGGTGGCGAGGGGAAGGCGTCGATTACTTACGTATTTCCAGCCGATAGTGGTGTCGCAGACCCGACAGTAGACGTCTCGCACGCTGTGCTTGCCAGTCCTCATCTCCCTGATCTCTGCATCGCCCGTGTAGCAGTTGACCCTGGATACGCACGACATCAGCTGAGTTCACATACGGACGAGGCATATACTATTGGAGACTCACACGGTGTGCATGAGGAGGGCTCTCCCGTGCTGGCCTGTGAATTGCTGTGAAGACGGCCTGTCAGCTTCGGAGAACACAAGGTGCTTCACCAGATAGACGGAGGAACGTGTGGCTGTTGCCACCCGAGCCACCCCCGGCCAAGGTGAACTCACCCTTGACATGATAGCCTCGCTCACAGCCAGATGGTTCCCACACTCCCTGCAGGTCATCAAGACTTCCCCGGCAAGGTAGATTCTGTAGGTGCGCCCCATGGCTTGGGCCTACGTATGGCGATAGGCGGCGGAAGAGATAGATAGGGTTTGTCGGAAATGGCTGGCTGGTGTAGTGTAGGTCGTCGTCGTTGGAGCGGTGGGCGACGCGACGGTAGAGCTGGGACTGGGGTAGAGAGTGAAGTAGGGGTACAGTGAGTGAGAGGATGGGGTTTGCGTCAGCTATGTGGTTGTGGATACTGCTGTGGGGCAGGCGAAGTCAGATTGCGAAGCTGGGATGATACGGAAGACCCCATGAGACCCGACGCAGGCGAATATCCACGGCCGGCTGAACCTGACCTGGGCCCGACTTTCCCACGGCGCATCCCATCCCACGCGCGACTCGGCAGCCAGTCACTCGTCATTGCATCGCGTCTCCTCAGACAGACATGCCCCTTGCAAGCTCCTATATCGATGGTGCACTCTCCTTTCAAAAGGATCAGCCAGGACAACAGCATTGACATACAGCCACCCCCCCTTTATCCGCAAAAGACCCCCGCCTCACATTCACTCCTTTGTCGCAGCCTCCATTCCCTGGCAGCCCCCCGTCCTTCAGCCACCCCGTCCTTCAGCCACCCCGTCCTTCAGCCATGACTATCTTCGAAAACTCCCCTCTGGTGCTGCCCACCAGAGGTGCCGCCACTTGGATCATATACCCTGAAGATGGGTCGACCCTTGCAAAAGACAGCCTTTGAGTACCGCCTCCTTGAGGCGCATTAGGGGCAGGGGAATAGCTGGCAGCCGCTGGAGTCCGCAGGGGGGATAGTCAAGGATTGACAGGATTCTCATATGATGTCCTCAGCTCAGCTCCCCACTACATCACGCTCTTTGCTCCAATATCGAACATCGTATTCACAACTCCGTTCCCGTTCGCTTCCCACCTATTCTCTTTTGCCAGACTTGCTGTTCCACTTACCTTGCCGCCCTGGTGGGGGCCACGCTCTTTTATCACTTCACTAAACGCCAACTGAATATGTCGCCCAGAATATGCCACGCCATATTCTCCCTCTTTCTCCTCTTCGCCACTTCTCTCACCCTCGCCCAGTCCTCTGGCACCATCACTGTGTCCTCCTCGAAATGTATCATCATCGCCCAGGTCGCCGCCCTTTCCACCCCCAACCCCATATCCGCCATGATGCCCGTCTGCCCAGACTCGGGCTCCGCCTCAGTCAGCTGGCCCCTGACGTCGGCCGGCGACGGCGCCGCAAGTAGTATGGGGATCTACGCGCACTTCTCCTCGACGGATGGCGGTGTGACTGTTGGGTGTGTGATGCCGCTCAGCCAGATGCAGGCGATGTACCTGCTGGGGAGAAGTTTGAAGTGGGACGACCACACGGGGACGATGTATGACAACACCGCGGGAGGGAACATTGTTGATCCTACCTCCTACCAGGTGATCACCTGGTGAGATACGGCCACCCACAGTCACAGCGTGCATTGCTGACAACCTACGTCTACAGTGGACCATCAGACACCTTCTTACCATCCGGCCTCATCCTTCCGGACCCCGCTAGCCACCCGGCTAGCGACTCGGTGTGGAACCAGAATCTTGCCCTTACCGCTGGGGCGGCAGCCACGGGAGGTGCAGGAACAGCCAGCAGCGGTGCCACCAGCACCAAAAAGCCAGTCGCAGTCGCTGCCGATACCACATCCCAGGAGCCCAGCACGGCTACACCCTCTACATCCTCTATCGACGCACCTTCCACTACCACTAAGGTTGCGGCTACCACTACTGTGGCTGCGGCCTCCACCACCGAAACTAAACCCTCCACGACTGAGGCCGCATCCAGCATGTCAAAGGCTGAGACTGCTACCACGACGCCTAAAGCGGCGACAACCGAGGCGGCGCAGCCCGTGGCGGCGCAGGCGAGTTCAAAGGAGAGCACGTCAGAGGCGGTGGCCAGTACGACGGAAGAGGCGGCCACCACGACTGAGGCCGCATCGGCCTCCACCGAGTCCGCACCCAGCACGCCAAAGGCTGAGACTCCTACCACGACGCCTGAAGCGGCGACAACCGAGGAGCCGCAGCCCGCGGCGGCGCAGGCGACTTCAAAGGAGAGCACGTCAGAGACGGTGGCCAGTACGACGGAAGAGGCGGCCACCACGACCGAGGCTGCTGACGGTGCCACTGAGGCGGCGGCCGGCTCCACCACATCCGCGGCCCCCACTTCCACAAAGCCTGAGGTGGAGTCTCCGACCGCCCAAGATCGGCCCACCTCCACGGAAGACTCCAGCACCACTTCCGCTGCCTCTACCACTAAAAGTTTCTCCACCGTCGACCCTCCCTCCCCCACCGTCACCCCTACGACTACGGCCGTCACCTCGCAATTACCCGAGGAGACTACCACCACGACGAAACATTCCACGTCGGAGGCCAACTCAGTGACGGAGAGCACCAGCACGGAGCCTGCTGCGGCTACTGCGACGGTGGCAAAGCCGACCAGCACCACTGCGGCTGTTGCTTTCGTGTCTACGGAGAAGGAGCAGACGAAGGACAGGACAGCCTCGGCGTCCATGACATCGGAGAACGAGAGCAACACCACTCAAAAGGAGCCGCCTTCGACGACGGCTTCGCAAGACGGCGGTGACTATGGAACCAGCGAGCCTGCCGAGGTCACTGTGACGGGCGGTTCGGAGGGCGACGCGACTGCAAGTACCACTACCACCACGCCGGCCACGACGTCGTTCTCATACCCCTCTTTCACCTTTACTGCATTCGAGTCTACGACGTCTACTACCCCGTTTGTCTTTTCGCTGGATGGGACTGTCATCGGGCAGTTCTCAGATGCAATGGCGGTAGTGGCGGTGCAGACTGGGGTGGCGTCAGAGGGGAGCTCTGAGACGGAGTGGTTGTCGGAGACGGCGGTAACTTCGGCGACAAGTACGGACGGGGGTGAGGCGTCGAGCGGAAGCTCGGACTCGTGGGAGGGGGCGACGTCGACTGATGGTACTGGGGCCGCAAGTGCGACTGCAGTCGCTAGTCAAGGGAACGAAGAAAAGGAGGCGGGCGTTACTGCTGAGGCCATCGGGGCTTCGGAGAGCACGAGTGCTGCACAGGAGTCAACTGCGACGAGTACGAACGCAGAGAGTGCTGTTGAGACGACGGTCTCGAGCCCGAAGGCGGGGGAACCCACCGGAACCGGGTCCACGGGCCAGGAGGGTCACACAGCTAGTGCCACCACTGAGACTGCGGGGGGAGAGACAGACGGGGCGACATCGACGTTCCAGTGGGCTGCTGCGGCTAGATATACCCAGGACCACGCGTCTACCTCCACTGCTGGCAGTGTCGATGGGACGTCTAGCATCACCGCTACCTCAAAGACCTCTCCTGCGAGCGACGCCACAGCCGACACCCTCTCGTCCTCCCCCTACACGTCCAGTGCGACTGCCACACCCACTCATGGCCCCATCGTGGCCGCAGACGTTGGGGACCACGACGACACAGATGGCGACTCTGACAGCTCATCCTCTCTCAGCGAGTACGGCACGTCCGCGTCCGGATCCGTAACTGCACTACCCGCCTGGGCTCATGCCCTGGGCAGATTCAGAGGCGCGAACTTCACAGAGTTGGCTGCTGGCGCGTTGAGGCTGGGTACGGAGTCGGTGACCGCGACAGGGGTGACGGGCGGGACGTCGGAGGTGGAAACGCAGACAGGGGCAATGTCAGCGACGATGACGGGGACAGGGACAGCCACAGCCCAGGTGGCTGCGAGTACCACTGCCACTGTCCACGGGGCGTCGGGGTCTGAAAAGGGGAGGACGTGTGCTAGGAAGAGGAAGGAGAGGGTGAGGTCGGCGAGGAGGAGAGGGTGAGGTTGGCGAGGATGTTGGGGGCGATCTGATACAGGGGGCCGGGGGGGGGGGGGGTGAGAGAGGACAGTGAGGTTTTGTGGATAATAGTCAAGCCTGGATTCCAGTCAGATCGTTCAACAGCCGTATCACTGTTCTTTGCAGGCAGACAACAATATGCATGGCCGGCAACGCAGTCTCTAATGCACATATCCTATGCCTCGACCATCTCGACCTCTCCTGATATGGCTGGCATCACATCCTGCTCGCCGAGCGGTCAGTTTTTGGGAGACGTGGTTCAATCCGTTCCACTCACCTTGTGCTCTGCTGTGGGCTCGCCATCTTCCTTCCTCTCCTCTTTCACCTCGTCTACTTTCTTCCCTTCGTCTTTCATCTCTTCGGCCTCTACCATCTCCGTGTCACCCTGTCCGTTCTCCGCTTCCTCTCCCTTGCCCACCTCCTCCTTCTTCCCCTCCATCTTCTCCGGCTCCTTGTTCACCTTTTCATCCACATCCGTCACATCCTCCGTCAGCTCCTTCCTCTTCCATCCCTGCACATCCTCATCATCCATATCTTGCCCTCCCACCTCCCCCTTCTCCCCCTTCATAGCCACCGCCGGCTCCTTCGCCTTCCTCACCGCTTCGGTGAGGGTGGCCAGCTCTCGCTTGGACGCGAGGGAGGAGAAGTGGCGAAGGTCGGTCTGGGCGGTGAGACGGAGGCCGCGCCACGTGATTGACGCCTTGCGCTGTGGCGGCGAAAGTGTTCATCTGGGTGAGCGAGTCCATTTTCGCTTTGGGAGCAGATCAGACAGGCTCACCTCCTTGTTCGCAGCAACCTTGGCCGGGTCCACCTGGCCCATCGCAGCATCGTCATCCTCGTCCGCCTGCATCGTCCTGATCTCCGCCTCTAGCGTCTCAACCGTGGTCTCCCTGCAAGTGCCGTCCCGCCATCAGACACAACACCAGATAATAATTGTCCGTACACGCTGAACTCACGTTTTCCTACCCTTCAGCTGGTCCAGACTCTTGAACCCATTATTCCACAAGGCAGAGAGCGACCTCGACCCGACCTTGTGGGCGAAATCGAAGGGAGGCGCGAGCCGCCTCTTCCAGGAGCGGGCTGCATCGTCGGCTGTCTCGGGCTCTAGAGGGGGACACTCGAACGCGCTTTCGGGGCACCCGTCGTTTTTCCAGTTTGCCTGTTGGTAGCAGGTCAGCAACCTAGCCTCCGGCACCGGCATTCCTTTCTGATACTGAGCAAGAGGAAAGGCTCACATAATGCCTCTCCCTGGAGATGATGGAGATTACGGTCGACTCAAAGTTGGCCCCATCTGGCATCGACTTGAGCTCCTCCTTGATCTCCTGCGCCTTGTGCTTCACCCACGTCTCCTCCTCCCGGCCGAGCACAAACGACCGCGGCATACCGCCAGTGAAGGCTTGCTTGGTGACGAAGCCGGGAGTGAGGTGGAGCAGGAACTGGAATAGGATGATGTATTGGACGAGGATCTGGCGGCGGAAAGAAGGGTCGGCAAGCTTTGGGAGGGGGCGTCAGCTCTTACTGGATGGATACATTCCGAGGAGACAAGCTCACCTCGTAATCCAACAAGCGCTTCCCTGTCAGGTATCTAGGGTGGAAGAAACCCGCCTCGCCCGACTCATCCCTCTTCCTCTTCTTCCCAGTCCCATTTGGGTCCTTGCGCAACTCCTCATTCTCCTTTTTGGTCTGCTCATAAAGCACAGGCAAGACCACATTCGTCTTTTCCTGGAACACCTGGAAGGGTGTCCGGGAAGGCGAGCCGGTGGCGGGACCGTCCAGAGAGGGTGGGTGGGTGAAGTATTGCTGGAGAGACCAAAGAGTAGAGTAAAAGTCGGGCTTGTCCTCCTTGGGCGATGAAGCTGGCCGAAGATTCAGCTTGGTCAGGCGACGTCTCAGCAAAGAAAGCTCACCATCTTCCATGACGGCGTCCCCTGCCTCATCCTTCAGTTCTTCCTTGGCCTCGCTCCCCTCTCCCTCGTCTTTACCACCTTCCTCCTTCACCTCTTCAGGTTTGCCTCCGACCACGCCATCCTCCCACACTGTCTTCACCTCAGCATAGTCGCCTCTCAGATTTATCGCGCTCTTATCTGCCACCCCAAACACGGCGCTCGCAAACTGATGTATCCGTCCTCGGAACACCAGGTCGGAAGGTGTCCTGGGGAGAGTCCGCAGGAAGGAGTTGATAGTGCGCAGGAGGGGAAGGGCTTTGCCTTTTGACGCAGGCATATCCTAGCAGTCGAGTTCATCAGCTGGGCCCGGGTATAGTAGAGGAAATACAGAGCTTCAGATGACCTACAATGGTGTATCGCTTCGCCCTGCTCTCAATGTACGCCCAAAGCCCACGCCACGAGTCAACAGACAGCAGCTCTACGAGCTCCTCCAAGAGCGGTATGAACAGAGCTCCCGGTTCGAGCTGAGCTATATCTGTGCACCCGTTTTGAATCAGCGCAGGTTCTCAAGGGCCAACGGCTCGTCATGCCCCGGTTGAGACCCACCCTGGTTCGCGTGATAAACCACTTCATACAGCGTGATGACGACGTCTAGCCGGTCGTGCAGCTGCACCTGGAAGATTTGCTTCACCTTGTCTCCCGCAGTTTCGTTAGGCTCTTTCAGCTACACCGTCACCGACCATCAGCTCCTTTGCGCCCTCGCATCCTTCCGTCGGGACGACACACCTCTCCGGTGTTGATGGCCGCCACCACCACCTCCCTTCCCACCAGCTCCATAAGTACCCTCAGAAACTCTACATTCTTCAGACTCGCGCGCAAGTCATCTTGGGCCGCTGCTTCGGATGTCACCCTCTCCCAAACGTCAGCTATGTCGGCGGTGAGAGTGGGGGGGGGGATGGGTGCGGGCGGGTTGCGGGTCGGGGGGTGGGAGGGGAGGTAGGCGGTGAGAGCTGCGAGGAGGGGAGCGAGGATTGAGGACATGGTGCAGCCGGCAGGTGGGGGTATCTGCCTGGCGAGAGGGATGTTCTGTGCGATGTATGAAGTATGAAGCCGCGAAGAGAGAGAGGAGGGCCGACATGATGTGCGAGTGACTTTCCCACGGTGTGCTCGTTGCCACATGTCAAAGCCACGTGGCGTGGAAGTAAACAAGGGCCAGGCACGGCGCACACATTCCATCATGCAGCCCGGCTATCCGGGCACGCGTGGGTGGGCTCAGCAGCAGCAAGCACTGCCTAGGAGCTCTTTTTTCTCCACAGCTCTCTGCCATAGCCCCCGCCCAGCTCGAGACACCAGAACAGCACTCCTACCCATGCCTGCTCACCCCGCGCACCCGTCCTCGTCCCGCCCCCACTCTTCACACACCAGCCCACGACCCACCACAGCCCCCTCCGAGTCAACCTCCTCCACTGCACCCTCCACCCCGACCGAGGCTTCCCACCTGCACCTGCTCGCGCTGACCTGCGACGCCACCACAGAGCCGAAGGGTACAGACTCGACCACGCTCACAACGACGAGCAGGTCGAGAACGGACTCGGGGGCTTCGGGGGCATTGGACCCGGTGTCGTACCGCGGTCCACGCACCGTCAACGTCGACGTCGCGCCGTACTATGCCGCCGACCCTGGCGTCGAAGGCCTTCCGGCCGGCCCACCGACGATGCAGCGCCCGTCAGAATGCCTTGCGGGGATCATGGGCCGCGCGATCCTCGCCTCGGCTGTGCGCGGGCTCTCCCTCGAGCACCTCTACCGGTGGATCGAGACGGCGTATCCGTTCTTCACCACGCCCCAGGGCGGGGGGTGGCGTAACTCGGTGCGACACACCCTGAGTATACACAAGATGTTTGACAAGGTCGATCGGACAGAGGCACACCCGATGGGCAAGGGGGGCATCTGGCAGATTGTGCCAGGGGAGGAAATTCATTGGGAGGAGGCGGACAAGTTTACAAAGACTTTTCCGGCGGAGCACCCACATAACCAGGTGTGCAAGCATTGGAACTTTGAGCAGGAGCAGAAGGTACTAGATAGGTTGAGAAGGGAGGGAAAGATCCCGGATAAGGTGGTCAAGACGCAGAGGGGAAAGGGGGGGAGGAAGTTATCGTCGGCGTTGGCGAAGACGATGCCTACCACCGAGCAGGGGTTTCAGCATAACGTTGTGAGTGGGGGAGACTATTCTTTCTGTATCCGTCCAGTGCTCACCTTTTCCCGCCACAGACTCGGGAGCCGTTACCGCCGCGAAGCCCGAAACCGCTTCGGGGAACAGCGGACGACAGCCCAGACGATCGTCCCCCGAGCAAACGTCAGCGCACCGTTGAGCCCTACGCGCCCCTGACGCCTCGCTCGGCTCCTTTCCCCTCACTCCAATCTCGCGCAGAGTCCTACCACAACTTCCATCCCCACCCACAGCCCTTCTCGCGCTCCCACTTGCGCTCCTACTCCCACACCGACACCCCGGTAGACCCCCCCCGCCCGCCCTCCCACACCCGCGCGCACTCGATCTCCCATGCGCCGATCAATGCCCGCCCAGTGTCGCTGGGGTACGCCCACCCAAATACGCACTTCCGCCCGTGGAAGTACCCTCCGGTGCCTTCGCATCCTCAACTCCATCCTCACCCGGAGGTGCCTTTCGCCCCCACCGTCCGTGGTGAGCCTTACGGGTATCCACCGGTGGCAGGGCCATCGAGCTATCACGCGAGGGAGTACTCTCCGCCACCTCGCATGCGCTCTGGGCCCCGTTCGCCTGAGCAGTCATATCTCCCGCCTCTCATGCACCCACCTCAGTATGAATCCTACTTCCCCCGCTCCCCCCTCTCTGCGAAGAGTGTGCATCCCTCTGAACCCCATCGCCCCTCCCATGCGCCGCACGCTCCCCAGCCCCCGCCCCCCGCACACCCCCTCTATGCCCCGCACACCCAGCACACCCCACACACTCTCCACGCCCCGGCTTTCCACCCGCAGCCGCCCGCCTCCCCCCCCTCTTCCTCCAACACCTATCCCTACCCCTACCCATACTTCCTCGCTCCCAAGCACCGCACCTCTTTTGAGAGGCTCTCCACCACCACCACAAGCGACGCCGACGCCGACACCGACGCTGCATCCCCGCCCGTCTCCTCCTCGCGGCAGGTATCTTTGTCGAATGCCGGTTCTCTGCGCGTCGATACGCGCAGCGGGACTCCCCCCCAGGCTGGTGTCGGGGTGGAGGGTGGGGAGAGCAAGAGTATGAACATGAGTCCGAGCAGCCCGGTTGTGAGGCTGCGAACGGGACTTGTCGATATCGATGCCACCGCTCCCGCCCCTTCCCCCGCTCCTGACCTCGGCACGCACGGCAAACTTGTCCGCCCACCGAGCCCCGCGCCAAGCACCGTACCATGCACCGACCTCACCCCTCCCGACCTAGATGCGGAGCTCGCCAGCGCCCTCGCACAAGAGGCGGAGGAGGAAGCGCTGGATGCATCGGAGGAGGAGATGCTGGCACGGGGCGAGGAGTATGAGAAGGAGGAGGAGGAGAGGTGGACGCCAGAGGAGCGGGGGTGGGAGCACGGGAGGGCGAGGGCGAGGGCGATGGATGTGGGGTGGGATGTGGAGGGGGCCATTGCGTTGGGGCGGGAGCGAGTGCTGCGGAGGCCGATAGAGCCGAAAGGGATGTGTGAGGAGGGGGAAATGGAACGGACGCTGGAGAAGGAGCGCAAGGAGGCACTCGAAAAGATGAAGACCTTGAAAGGCCAGAAGGCTCCGCTCGAGAAGGTGGAGATGGAGAACCAGACGGTGCTCGCGAAGAGGGAGAGGGAACGCCAGGAGGCGCATAGGAAAACCAGGATGGAAGGCCAGATGTGGTCGAGGGGGAGTGAGAACTGGGTGTGGACGCGGGACAGCAGGGGGGCGCACGAGAGGGAGCTGGAGGAACAAGAGCGCGAGAGGAAGAGGCCGATGATGGCGCGCGTGAGGGCGGACGAGGTGGTTGAGACTGGCCGAAGCGCTGCGAGGGCGGATATTGATAGGCGGGGCGCGTTCCGGTTTTGGAGGCCATAAGGGGTTGCCGCGGTATAGAGTGCGGTTGGGTGAACAAGCTGGGGGGGAAGGGACGGGTGGTTACGTAGAGTGACGATCAGGAATCGACCGCGTAAAGGCGTCTGTATCCGTACGAGTAGTTACGAGTGATACGCAGGAAGAACAAAAAAAGCACTTGTATGACATGATGCATCACAGACGCTGCAGTATCCCAATCTTGAATGGGCTCTCTGTCTCCTGTTCTCGGCTCAGGGTGCAACATCTACGACTGTCTACCCACTCACTCTCCAGATCTTCCTTGTACATCCCACTCAGCGTTGGACGACGACCCCCCTTGCGTTTGAACTCAGTCCTCTCATCCGCCCAGTATTATGTGGTTTCTGTGCAGTCATGCGCAGCTTACTGATAGATATAACGCTGGCGCTTGTATCGTTCCGTGAGCTGGATGAGTGCTATGTGTGTGATATGCAAACAGATTGCAAGACGATCATGCCCCAGTTCAGACGAAGCGACGGAGTTGGTGGCGATGTCATTTGCTTCCGCTGCACCATCTTCGTTGCCAGTCTTCATCCACTCCGTTCATCTTCATCCTCTTCCATCTTCACTTCAGCTGAACTTCAGAATACCTCAAAACACCATGTCCTCTCGCGCCCCCCCCCCACACCTCTCCCCGCGTGACCGCGAGCCGCGCTACTCTCGTGATGCCGATGCTCCTCGAGCTCGTGAGAGGAGCTCCAGCCCCATTCGACGAGATGACCGTGGTGAGTCTTACCCTCTCTCCTCTCTTACGCCCTTAGCCACGTTTTTCTTGTCATATACCACAACATAAACTGATGGAAGTTGTTTCAACAGAGCATGGGAACAACGACAGGCGATACAGGGACCGCGACGGCGGTGACGACCGCGATCGCAGAGCCAGAGGGCGGGACGAGTACGCCCCGCGGGGGTACGACCGGGACAGGCGGCGGGACGACGACGGGCGGGACTACACTCGTGACCGCGGGGATAGAAGCGAGCGTGGAGACCGTGGACAGAGGGACTACCGTGATCGGGACAGGGAGAGAGAACGAGACAACCCCAACGACGACCCGAACTACCGTCCTCACCCGCGTGACTCACGCGACGCCCCTGTGCCCCCTGACGCTGGCGTGGGGTCCTACCCTTCAGGCGGGCGGGGCGAGCAGACATTCCGCGGTGGGAGAGGTGGAGGGCGCGGGGGTTATGATGCTGGGAGTGGGAGGGGGGGCTACGGTGGGGGGTCGGGTGGCCCACGTGGGGGTTACGGCGGCAGCGGTGGCGGATACGGCGGACAGGGTGGGCCAGGCGGTTCCAACTGGCGAGGCAGCTCTGCTGGTAGCCCCGCTGGCCCCGGCGGGCGCGAGCGTGACTTCCAATCTCTCGATCGACGTGCGATCGAAGAGGGACGTAGGCGACGCGAAGAGGAGCGTGCCAAGGGCGTGGTGTACACTGATGATGGGCGGGTCATCGATCCTCGACAAGGTGAGTCTCGTCTCGTCATTAGCTCTCCCGAAATTACACCCGTGGAGGAAGGCGAAGACGGTGCTGATGTATAGACGGGTTGATAGAGGAAGAGAAGAGACGGAGAGAGGAGGAGGAGCAGCAGCAGCAGGAGGTGGACCCGAATGATCCGGAGGCGCAGATGGCTGCTATGATGGGCTTTGGCGGATTTGACTCTACCAAGGTGGGTTCTCTTTACCTCTCCTCCTGAACGGTCCGTTCGAAAGTCCAACCCGTTGAAATGTGGAAATCGCGAACAGGGCAAGGGTATCGGCACCAACGCCGAGGGTGCAGTGAACGTCCACAAGCAAAGGACGTGGCGACAGTACATGAACCGACGTGGAGGATTCAACAGGCCGCTTGAGAAGGTCAAGGATTAGCTTGGGTGTTTGGATTTGTCATCTCCTGTGGGATTTGGCTCTAGAGTAGACGTGCAGTGCAGAGGAATGTGTCTGACCGAGATGCATGATGGTACGAGGACTCCTGGCATCCTTTTGTCCATTTCGGTACTCCCCTCCCCCTTCTGCCCTTCCCCGCCCCAATAGCGGATATGTACCATCACCGAACGAACCGAACGAAACCCCAGATAGGACCAATACCAAGAAAACCGTGCAAACAAACCGTACGATAGACTCAAACCCCTACAATCCTCTCACACCGCCCCTCTGCCCTTCCACCCCCCCCCCTCCCCCCCTGGCCTCACGACGAGATGACGAGAAGAGCCTCAACACCCCCGCCCAACCCCGCAGCCGCCCCTCCCCTTACGGACGGACGCCTCATGCGTCTGGCTGGGTGTGCGCAAACTTGTTCAAGATGTACGTCAGAAACATGGTCTCGTCGTCCGGCGCTGCCGCTTCGCCGCTCCTGCATCTGGATCATCAGCACTTTCGTCCTTTGCCTCTTCCCTCTTCCCTCTTTTTCGCTTCCATCAAGAAGAAAAGCGCCAACTTGAAAAGACAGAACTCACCCTTCCTCGGTCTGCGGTAACGCAAAGGGATTGAACCCTCCCGACCCGCTTCTCACTCCCAATCCCAGATCGTTAAAATCAAACGAATCAAAGTTCGCGTTCCCAAACGCCTGCACACCCCCAGCCCCATCCATCATTCCGTCATCTACCCCTTGCCCCTGGTTCTGCCCTTGATCTTGTCCGTCGCCTTGCTGCATCTGCCCCGACTGCTGCTGCTGCGGCTGGAAGAACCCCGCGGCACCATCTGTGAACGCCCCCATCTGCGCATCTCCTCCCATCGGGGGGTTCGCGAACCCGCCGTATGGAGACAGATCCATCCCCGTCCCTTGTGTCGGGCTCAGCATCGGCCTGTTTTGCGCATCAAACCGCTGCAAGCCCGACACTGAGGCTGGTGCCGAGCCCGTACCGGTGCCATTAACTGTGCCCGTGCTAGACCCAGCTTTGCCTGAGCCTTGGGATTGGGAGAGCACAAGAGCCATCTCGGGGGACCAGTTCGTTGAGTCTGGGATAGAACCGTCCGCGCGACGGGCCGCTGGCGGAGGCTGAAGAGGCCGGGGGACACGCTTGGACTGGTCATTCCCGAAGGGCTGATGGACGTCCAGTCCTGGCATCTGCGGAGCCACGTACCCCCAGGGGCTTGACGAGATGTTGCCCGCACCTGCATTCCGCCGAGCGGCTTGCGCCTGCTCTTCCTTCTCGCGAATGGCTTGCAACCGGAGCTGACGTTTTTCTTCCTCCGCGGCGCGTCGGCCTGAGCGAGTCTTGGCAAGCCCAAGCAGGAGGTCGACGGGAGTTTGATCGTCTGTGGTAGGCCCACCTGCCTCGGCGCGGCTAGGTACCGGGCGAGAGGTTTTGCCTTGAGATTTGGCGGTGAGGAACTCGACGATGGCGAGTTCTTCTTTGACAAGGGGCTCGGAGATGCGGTTATCGGCGTCAGGTAGGCGGCCAGAGACGACGTTGAGGAGCTGGCGGAGCTCGTCGGCTTGGGGGGAGTCCGGGTCGACTGGTGTGGGGGGATGTAAGCTTTGGTATGACGCCCAGAACGACGTGTATCTGCCAACAGGTGCTACTCACGCTTGATTGTCACACCCAAAACCATGTACGAGTTCAACCTATCCTGCCCGTAAGCATCTCCCCCCTTAACTAGACAGACTTCCCAACTCACACTCTGTATCCTCCACTGTTCACCACCAAATTCCCCTTCTCCATCACAAATGCCCTCCTCTGCAACAGATCTTCCGTAGCCGACTCGATCGCCGCCGCCTTCGAGTACGCATACCTCCCATCCTGAGGCTTCCTTCTCAGCAGATACGGTCTATTCAGCGTGATCCTCGTATAGTACCACTCGCACGCGAGCAGGTGCCTCTGCACAAATAGATACGGGTGCTCCTTGTCGAGGCTCGTATCGGGCGACTCCATGCGGAAAAACGGTGGGAGGGCATCGCGCCACGAGAGGAGCTCGCGGTCTAGAGAGACGACGGTCGCGTAGTCCGGGAGCTGGATCGCGAAGGTGTGGTAGGCGATTCGGCCCATGATCTCGGCTAGTTTGTGCCTGTGGTGATCGATCAAAACCGAGGGTGAGCAGTGCCCCTCTTTCTGTGCGGCCCGTCCAATGCCGCCCCGCAACAAGCCACATCCTCAAGCGGTCTCTCCAAGTCCCGCACAGGCCTCACGTCCTACCCCCTAGCATCCGCGCGAGACTACAGCTAGATCACAACATCCGCCAGTCGAATATCTTCACTCATCCTGACTCATCCCGCCGAATAAGATGAGACACGGCAGGACTTACCTAACAATCACGTAGGTGTACGTAGTCGGCTTCGTCAGGGGGTGCCCAGCCGGATCAAAGTTCCCGCTCTCGACCTCCTCGTCGTCGAGGTTCGCAGGTATCTGCGTGTCCGTGTGGGGGTCCGAGATGGATGCCGGCCGTCCAACAAGCAGAGAGATCGTGCGGTCGAGGTGGTACAGCATCGACCACGCGCGCCGGCGGACTTCGACCTCGCGCTTGTCGGCGATGTTGAGGACAGAGCCGTCGCGGTACAGGCCGAGCTGGAAGGCAGTGGTGAGAGGGGTGGAGCCCTCGGCGGGGCGGCGCGTGAGCAGCCTAAGGTTCAGGGGTGAGCCAGGTTCCGTATCGTCTGTAGAATTGTTTACAGCTCACATGTAACGCGACGCAAGCAGCCCAGCAAAGAGCACATCGAGGTTATCCCGCTGCAGCGCTTTGGCATACTCGAGCCCACTCCGCGCGGATCCGTAGAACCGCCGTGACCACCCCAGCTGCTCGTCCCGGGGTACCAACTCGTGCGGTGCCGAAAGAGCCGCTATAGCCAGCTATCGTGGGTGTCAGCATGTGCGGCGACGTAATGAAGAGAGGGACTAGGGACGTACCACGATGAACATGAGGGGAAGCCATTTGAGAGTGTCGGCGTCGACCTTGGGGCAGGTAGGGTTTCGACCTATCGAGTCGAAGAACTTGAGGTAGCGGTTCATGAACGAGGCTTTGTTGATCTTGTACCGTGTCCAGCTGTGTGGGGTTAGTCTTGTCTATAATAGAAGGGGTTATCGGATTTGGGGAGCTTACTCAATATCCCTGCGAAGCCATCCTGTCAGCTCCAAATAAAATAGATTTGAAAGACAGACCTACCGGAAATACATCTCGACGAGTCCATCCGCCATCCTCCTCCCAGGCACGCCGGCAATCAACCACTCCAAATGCCCCTGCGACACGCCACTCTCCTTCAACGTCTGGAGTACATCCCTCAGTTCATAGTTATCGTCTGCCGAGAGCGCTATCCGCCTTCCCTCCCTGAGTCCCCATCCGAAGCCCGTCCTGCCTGGCGGGGTCGCATACGACATGTTGCTGGGGAAGAGGCCCGAGGGCGGGGGTTTGTGTGGCATCGCGACGCGCGGCGCAGTCGAGTCGGGCGGAGTCGCATGCGGGTGGAAGATCTCTTCGCCCGAGGCGGTGAGGGAGGAGACGTCTGGGGAGGAGGCATCGCCGGCGTGGGCATACACGGGCTGGCGTGAGGAGCTCGGCGCCGAGGTGGAGGCGGCGGCGTGGTTGGAGGAGACGGCGTTAGCGGTGACTTGAGGGAGGGTGGAGACGAGGCGAGTGAGGAGATTCTCGATGGAGTTGAGCCGGGCGTTGACGTCAGAGTTGCTATGTACGGTGGGTGCAGCGCATCAGTGGGTGTTGCAGTTGACGACGGGGCGCGTCGGACAGCGGGGACGCGAGACAGACACTCGGACTCACACGTTGGGGTCCTCAACCCCGTTCAAGAACGGGCGGCAGAGATGGGGCACACGTCGTGCGACGCACTGCGAGCATGGCTCTTTCCTATCGCATTTCTGTTTCCTGCGATGGCACTCCACACAGGAGAAATGAACCCGCGTTCGTTTGGGCTCGCGCGGCAGCTTCCCTGCGGACGAAGCCGCATCGTCGTCGGTAGAGGGGTCTATGCCGACCGACTGGCGGCGGTCCTTGAATGAAAAGTGGGGACTGGGGGATGCCTTGCGCTTCTTGCCGCTGGACGAGGGGGGGTTGTGGTCGTTGGATGGGTCGTGGAAGTTGTTGTCTTGCGAGTGCGGGTGATTGCCGGATGAAGAGCCGGGCAGACCGGCAAATGAGTGGTGTCCTCCGAGGGTTGCGGAGTGGCCTGACATGGCAGTCGAGGGGGTGAGGGTATATGGGTGTGGGTATGGGAGGCGGTGGGCCGTTCTGCGGTGGGAGGCAGTTGTGATATAAGAGCTATGTGCACTATGCTCTTCTTCCTTGTTGGCTCTTTCAAGCCGGCGGGCCAACCCCAACGGAGGTGAATCGGTGTTCATACCCGAGTCACGTGGTAGGCTGCCGCATGGTTACGTAACAGCCACCACCCGGCCCGCCTGTCTTTCTGAAAGCAACAAACATCACGGCCAACAACAGCTGCAACAACATCAACAACAGCCACAATGGACTCCCTATTCTCACCAGCACCACATCCCCCATCCCACACAGCACCCACAACCGACTTCGCCCTCATCGAATCGCAAAAGGAAAACATCCGTCCACTCGCCACAGGCCGCTCAGCAGTCACCCTCTCCTCCGTCTTCAAGCAGCCCTCAGAGGCAGAGAAGCTGCTCCAGGCTGGCCATGAAAAGCACCGTGCAGACATCGAGGAGGCAGAGAGAAGAGACTCGGCGGGAGAGGATATGGTAGACGGCGTGCAGGATCTCCTCGCTGTGTACCACGCGTGAGCGAGCTCGTCCCCGTCAATGAGCAAAGACCACACCGAGACTGACGCGTCACGCAGCTACGTGTCCTTCACAGTCCAGCACCACCCCTCCTCCGATTTTCACCTCCTCCCCCTCCTTGAGACCACTACCCGCCGATTTGTCAATGACGCTCGCTTCAGCCAGGACGCGAGGTACCTCAAACTCTGGGTCATGTATGCGCGTCAGATTGAGCGCCGCGAGGAGATCTGGGCGTTCTTGGAGTCGCGCGATATCGGCACGAAGAATGCAGAGTTCTACGAGGAGTGGGCGAGTGCCCTGGAGGGCCTCGGCCGGTGAGTCAAATCTTCTCCCTTATCGCCCGCATCTCGCGCACCTGCTTACCTCCCCCCCTCCATACTCAACGCTCAGTCGCAAAAAGGCAGATGAGATCTACCGCATCGGCATCGCCCGCAAAGCCCTACCTCTCGAGCGCCTAAAGCTCCGCCACAAATCCTTCCTCGAGCGCATCATGGCACCCCCCTCCGGTGTTGTCCCTGAGGATGACCCACTCCCTTCCTCCGCCGCCCCGGCCCGCACCCCGCGCGGCGTCCTGGGACAGATGCCCAACCCTCTCGGCGCAGTCTCGGGTGCCACTCAGCTCGCGCCATCTATGCGCCAGGCTAGCGGACCGGGGAATGGCGCCAAGATGGAGGTGTATGTGGATAAGGATGGGAAGGGGGACGTGCCGGCTGGGGAGTGGGCAGATTTTGGCACGAGGGATGCAAGAAGGAAGGAGAATACGGTGGAGGCGGGACCGTGGAAGGGGGAGACGCTGCCGCAGAGTGCGGCGAGGGTGCGAGTTGGGCCGAGGACACCTAAAGTCGAAGTCTTCCAGGATTCCGTGAGTCCCCCCTTTTCAACTAGGGTTAGCAGTCTTGTCCATTATATCGCGACAGAGCTGATTGGTGACACATTGCATAACCTCTCAGACGGACAATGAGCCCCGCTCACAAGTGGTGACCGACACTGACGTCTTCATGCGACACAAGCAGCCCCCCACTGAGGCAGAGCTGTTGAAGTTGAACCCGCTTAGGCACTATGATACCTCGGGTCTATCGACTGCTGTGCCGGCCTTGCCAGCGCCACCTTCCACGCGCAAGCCCTTGCGATCGACCAAGACACCCTTGGCTGCCCCTGTCCCCGTCCCCGCCCCCTCCGCCCCCTCTGGACGCTACATAATGCAGCCTTGGGCACCGCCCTCAGACGGCCCTCATGTGAAGCTTGCGAATGGCAAGACTGAGCGTCGGGTGTTAGCCTGGGGCGCGATCTACAAGGATGGGGATGAGTGGAGTGAGCGTGAGATCCGGGCGAAAAATAGGGGGGTGTGGGGGAGAGAGTGGAGGGGGGAGGTGCAGGCGTGGGAGAGGGAGTGGCACAGACCTGGATGTGAGTGGCGAGTCTTGCTTCAAAAGACACGCATACACCAGGAAAAGATTGGCCCGCTGACGAAGTACCACAGCAACGACCCCGCCCCGGCCCGATGCCAAGGAAAGCAAAAAACGTCCCCCCTCCCCAACGGTCAACACCAAACTTGCCGAAGCCGAAGTCATGCGCATGTTTGACCAGACCATCCACGGGGCCAAAGCCCGCAACCCTTCGAACTCGGACTCAGACTCGGACTCGGACTCGGAGTCGTCAGATGACGGGGAGGGCGAAATTCATGTTGCGCCGACACCACTGCCAAATCGGAGCGGGAGGGGGCAGGTGGCGATGCTCGTGCAGACCCCCGGGGGGGGCGTGCCGCCTACTCCGACGCCAGGGGGATTCAGTGGGGGGAGGCTGTTCACTGTCGCGGAGGGCGGGGTGGCAGCGACTGGTGCGGCGGTTTTCAGCGATGAAAACGTGCCCGCCCCACGGCCTGGGCCTACGCCCGCCAGAACCCCGGCGGGGAAGCTGTCAATCTTCTCTGACGAGAACGCCACGCCCGCATTCACTCCTGCTGCCAAAATGACCATCTTTTCTGACGAGAATGCCATCCCGCCGGCGTCGGCGAAGAAGCTCACCATCTTCGGCGAGACCCCCGCCAAGACGCCGCCGGCAGTGCGCGAGCCTGCGCTGGTTCTGGGATCGGGATCGGGCTCAAGGGGGTTCGGGGTGTTTGCGGATGAGAACCAAACCCCGGCCAGGCCCGTTGCAGAGCCGGCCCACGCTCAAGCGGCGGCACCAGCACCAGCACCAGGTAACGTGTTTGCCACCCCCGCGCTGGGGAGGAGCGCACCTCTTCACAGCAATGTGGTTGAGGTGATCCAAGAGGTTCCCGAGGAGGGGGAGGACGACGACGAGGAAGTGCATCACGCGTCCGCCCCCTACGAGATCATCCACCCGCAGTACGACCTCGCGGAAGCCGACGAGGAGGAAGAGGAGGAGCAGCCCCGCGGATTACGCCGGTTCAACATCAACATGATGACGCCCATAACGGAGCGGACGTGCGAGTATACGCAGACTACTCAGTGGAGGAGCTCCAGGCGAGGGAGTGGGGTGGCCGGGGTGAAAGAGGGAGAGGAGGGTGAGGAAGAGGAAGGGGAGGGAGAGGGGGATGAGGCGTTCGTGGTCTCGGGTGGCGTGGCGTCCCTTCAGGGGAGTATCTCCGCCCACCCCGCTAACGCACGCGCCACCGCCGGTCTGAGCGCTGTGACAGAAGAGTCGGGTGGGCAGAGTGCCAACACCTCGCTCACTGCCCCCGAGTTTGACGATAGCGCGCTGCTTGCGAGCGGAGATATGGAGCAGAGGTTTGTGCTGCCTGATGGGTTCACGATCCATCGGCGGGAGGCGGGGGTGGAGGAAGAGGGGACTGGGGAGGGGTTAGCGGAGGGGATGAGGACGATGGTGCTGGTGGATGAAACTAGGGTAGAGGTGTCAAAGGAGAGTGATGAGGAGGCAGGGGCCAAGGGAGGTGAGGGGCAGGAGCAGGGGCATACAGAGACTATGGGTACAGGGCACGACAAATCGGTGTACCTCACCGCCGCGTACTCACAGTCTGACGAGACCCCCGCCGGCGTCCCCAATCCGTGCAACCCTGCCAGCGCCGAGATCCTCTCCATTCTCCTCTCCTCCATCGACCCCCCTCTCTCCTCCCTCCCGGGCTTTATCGACTCCCGCCCCGCCCCTTCGCAAAAACTTGACCTCCTCCAGAAATTCGCCCGCTCCAAAGTCCGCCGCGCGAGCACTTCCTCTCGGTCGTCTGCACCCTCGGGTGCAGCAGACGACGCATGCTCGCTCGAGCTTGCCGGCCATGCGTATGAAGTGCGGGATAAGATTGGCGAAGGGGGGTTCGGCGCGGTGTTCCTCGCTGTGGACGTTGCTGTGCGACAGGCGCAGGACGAGGCGGACAGCGATGACGAGGACGAGGACGTGCCAGCGGACAAGAGCCTGGTCGCGCTCAAAGTCGAGAGCCCCGCGAGCTGCTGGGAAGCCGTCGTGCTTGACCGAATCGCGGCGCGGATCTCCCCATCCTTGCGGGCAAGCATTGTCCGCGCGCGCAACCTATGCCTCTTCGCAGACGAGTCCTTCCTCGTACTCGACTATTCCGCACAGGGTACCCTCCTCGATATTGTCAACAAGGCCAACGCGATTTGGGGGACACCCCAAGTTGACGAACTCGTTGCGGCATTCTTCACCGTTGAGCTGCTCAAGCTCGTCGAGGGACTGCACGGCGCGGGGTTCATCCATGGAGATGTCAAGATAGATAACTGCCTGGTGAGGGTGGAGGATCTGCCGAACTCGACCTGGTCAGCGGGGTACGTCCGGTCCGGCGCCGACGGGTGGGCGGCCCAAGGTGTCCGGCTTATCGACTTTGGCCGGGCGATTGACCTGTCACTTTTCCCTGCTGGGAAGACCCAGCGGTTCGTCGTGGACTGGAAAACGGATGAGCGGGATTGCAAGGAGATGCGCGAGGGAGGGGCGTGGAGCTACGAGACGGATTACTTTGGGATGGCAGGGGTGGCGTATTGCTTGTTGTTTGGGAGGTATATGAAGACGGAGGAGGTGGGTGGGAGGGTCAGGATCGATCAGCCGATGAAGAGGGTGAGTCGCTGTCTCCCGCTCGTTTCTTCGTGTTTTTCGTGCTCGTGTGACCACAGCTGACAAGACTATCTCGTCGCAGTACTGGCAAGCGCCTCTCTGGACAGCTCTCTTCGACACCCTCCTCAACCCCGGCGATCCCGCCTTTTTGCCAATTACCCCGCGCCTCGCAGAGGTCCGGGGCCAGTTCGAGGAGTGGCTAGAGGAGAACTGCCAGAAGGGAGGGAAGAGTCTGAAGAGCATGTTGAGGAAGATTGAACTGGCGGCGACCACTGCTCGCAGGGGATAGATCTTGGGTGGGAGGGGGTGCATCTGGTGTAGGATAGGATGATTTATGGATATGTATGACAGAATCAAGTGTGGTGAATCAAGTCACGGACGCGTCACGTTAGGCACGCGAAGGCATTGTGCAGGGGCATCCGGACGCCTAATTCTGGTGTGGGCCAGGCACTTATTCAAAAGTTGAGAGCGTCGCTGTTTTGGCCGTCCAGAAGATCTTCAAACCCCTCCCAAGCAACCCATACCGCATACACACTCCGGAAATGCCTGCTGCTGTATCAAGAAAGGGAAAATCGCGCGCGCAGGAGGCCTCGGGGGAGAAGGCGGAAGCGGTCATGCCTCTTGGGAAGCAGCTTGCCCACACCGGTATGTCCAGCCTTTCCTCTTTCTGTCCCTTGTTGCTGTTCCGTGCCCGCATGAGAATATGCCTGTCGCATCACAATAGCTAACAGGTTAATTTTGAACGGCTTGCAGACAAGGCAGTGCGAGACCGAGCTGTTGAGAGTCTGATTGCGTTCCTCTCGCAGGGCGGGGACGTCGAGGGCGAGTCCAGCTCGTATGTCCGACTGGACGACGCGGAGATGGCCAAGCTCTGGAAGGGGCTCTTCTACTGTATGTCTTCGTGTACCAGAAACATCAGTCCCTCACACTAGTTCTGACCCTGCTATATCCTTTTCCTTGCAGGCTTCTGGATGTCGGACAAGCCGCTCGTGCAACAGCGTCTGGCAGCAGACCTCGCGGAGCTGTTGTTGCAGATCAAGCCTCGTTCGGGGGATGCAACGGACCGGTTTGAGGCGAGCTTGGGGTTCTTGGAGGGGTTCTGGGATGCTATTGTAAGGGAGTGGGCAGGTATTGACAGGTTACGGTGAGTCATTTGTCTTGTGATATTCGAGGCGAGCTCAGACAGAAGGGGCATCACGCCGGGTTTGGCTGACTAGGCAACGCGCAGGATGGACAAGTACTACCTCCTGATCAGGCGGTATGTCAATGCGACCTTCCGGCTGTTGGCAAGGGAAGGATGGGAGAAGAGCGCAGTGGAGCGGGTAAATCAGGTATTAATCAAGAACGGCGGACCTATGACGTGAGTTGGCTTGCAGCTCTCGGTACGGCACGAGCTGACGGAAGGATGACAGGTGGGAGGACCGAAGGGTGCCTACATCGATCGCCACTCATCTATCCGACATCTACCTTGAAGAGCTGGACAAGGCTCTCGGAATGCCCGAGGTCGACTCTCAGGTGTGTCCACCAGAGGCATCCTCTCTTATTACTTGACTGACATCTAATCTCTCCAAGCCCGCTTGCCCCCTTACAACCGTTCTCCTGCCCCACACCCTCCTCCTCACCCGCACCACCACCCCCACCGTCCACACCCGCCTTATGGGTGCTATCTTCACCCCCTTGCTCACTTCGCTTGAGCTCGCCTCGTCCTCTGTCGACGAGGGCGAGCGGCCCTCGAAGAAGGCCAAGAAGGCCGAGCCCATGTACGCTCACATCGTCATGCACTCGAGTGCGGGTGAGACGGGCCAAGTGGAGAGGAGCTCTCCGGGCCAGCTGAGGAAGGCGCTGCTGAAGAGCATGTTTGTGACGGCGGCCGACGGGAGGGCCGGGGAGAGCAACAGGCGGAAGGTGTACAAGGTGTGGAGGGAGGAGGGCGGGGATGACGACGATGACGATGAGTAAACGTCGAATGTGCATTAGGTGGGGTGGTTGCCGCACCTGGCAGAGGAGCGGGCCCAGGCATATAGTCATGGGCAGGATCTATCGTAGCGTGCTTGCGATGCATGAGTTGTTCTGGTTACATGATGTTTTGGATCGTTGCTCCACCCGCCATTATTGGTCTAGCTACAGCATCAAGATCCTTCCCCCTGTTATCTCTCCCATTGCATGCTCCCCCTTGTCTTTCCCTCCCTTTCCAGTCCCCAAGGGCCTTAGAGCCCGATCCCAGCCCCACCCCTCTCCTTCGATATCCTCGCCACGTACGATCGCGACACCTGGTCGAACGCCGCCATATAGAGGGTCATGCATTGAGAAAGGCACGACTGCGGACGTTGTCAGTATCAGCCTTTCTATTTGCAACCCTAGATGAGGCGACCTAGAGATCATTTGAGAAAAGACGTACCTCTTGGGAGGAGGTGAGCGAGGCAGAGGGGGGCTTGATGCACTTGGCAAAGCACTGTAACCCAAATCCGATCAGTATGTGCACGGTGGCTAGCTTAGTGTTGACATCAAGAGGTCCAACAAGCGACACGCACGTTCTCGTTGATCTTGTTGATGAGCTGCTGGGCGTTGGCGACAGCCAGCTACGAGGGAGCATCGTCAGCGATAGCTCCAGTAATTCAAATACATCACAGCCCCGCAACTTGAGACATCATGTGAAAGGCAACAATGAAGTGAAGCTCACCTCCTGCTGAATCTGCTGCTTCACCTGCTCCTTACGAGCGTTCATGTCGGCTGCACCAGCCCACGCACGTCAGTATGTGCCCATTGCAAGTCGAGATTGTGGTGGGAGATGAAGTGCTGGGAGAGAGAAAGGATGATGCCGAACGCACCAGAGGAGGAAGCGGAGCCGAAGAGGGAGGACATGCCAGCTATGTTTGTGTGGTGTGGCGGGGAGAGGTCGAAGAGTAGAGCAATCTATGCGGTATGTTGGTTGGTGCAGAGAGAGTGTGCAGTAAAAATGGAAACGTCGAGTGCGCCGAGGAGCCGAAGCCGAGCAAGCGGGTGATGCGCATATCGGGGAGCGGGATCAAAATTATTTATGGCGGGTGGAGGCGGCGGCGAGAGTTAGCAGAAAACCTTTCAGTCCACGCACACCACCTCGAAGCACATCTGCGTAGCACATTTAAACATTTCATACCCCCAAAACGCTACCACTTCTGAACTAGACCAGAACACACGTTACTCCAACAACCAGCTTCAAAATGGCACCCAAAAAGTCCATTTTCCGCGGGCCCGAAGCTCAGCACTTCCAGCTCGTCCACCGATCCCAGCAAGACCCTCTCATAAATGACCCGGAGGCGAGCCAGCGCGTGTTCAAGCCCTTGGCCAGGGGGAATGAAGGTCGCAAGGTGAGTATCATGCTTGAGGAGCTGCAACAGGCAGTCAAAAGATACCCGCGCTGATGCCGGTAACCATACCTTCAGACTGAGATCTCGCTCGCCGAGCTTGAAGCTTCCGTGGACAAGTCCAAAGTCCGCGCCAATGAGGGCGAAGCCACACTCTACGGCATCACATACGACGACTCGTCGTACGACTACATGCAGCACCTCAAACCCATCGGGCGGGGGGGCGCAGAGGTCGTGCTGATTGAGGGCCCGCGCGGGTCGGGCGTCGCCAAGGGCATGAAGGGCGCGGCGGCCAAGGGCAAGGGCAAGGGCAAGGAGGATGACTTGTTTGATATCCTACCGCCGAGTGTGCTACCGAGCAAGAATGAGATGAGCGTGTGGGAGGCGCGCGCAAGGGGCGAGGCCATCCCGCTGGAGCTCCAGGGGTTGCAGCCGGACATGGACCCGCATTTGAGGCAGGTTCTGGAGGCGCTGGATGACGATGCGTTTGTGGATGCGGAGGAGGATGAGGGGGACTGGTTTGACGACCTGGTTAGGGACGGAGAGAGGGAAGAGGAAGAAGAGGTGCCCTGGGAGTTTGCCGAGTGGGGTGTTGACGAGAAGGGCAAGAAGCTCCCGAAGGCCGGGGCGGAGGGGCCTGGGGCGGGCGGTGAGGAGACATGGGAGGACAGGTTCAAGGCTTTCAAGCGGGAGCAGGTGAACGTGCCCGAGGAAGAGTCCGAGATTGACCCCGAGGAGAGGTCCGAGATGGCCGACACGGTGGGGTCGCTCGCGAGCAACCTCGGGGACATGATGGTGCAGGGCGGGAAGAAGAGACGAGGGAAGAGGGGGCCCAGTGACGCGTCGGGGATGAGCATGAGTAGCTCGAGCATGTTCAGGACACAGGGGTTGCGAGATCTTGATGCCAGGTTCGACAAGGTGAGTACCGGCGTTGTGGATTGTGACGCATGAGACCAAATCTCACTTGCCTGTGCAGATCGAACAAGACTACGAGTACGACGATGAGGAGGAAGAGGAAGAGTACTGGTCGGACGACGATGGCACTGCCTCCATCGCCCCCTCCAATTTCTCCGTCTCATCTCGCATGTCGCTCGCATCACACGCTTCGCGCAACCCTGCTCCCGAGCTTTCGCGTGACGACTTTGACGCCATCATGGATGACTTCCTGGAGAACTACGAGGTTGTCGGCAGGCGGTTACGTCCCGCTCTTGGTGCTACGGGCATGACGGGTGCCGAGAAGCTGTCCGTGTTGCGGTCGGCAATCGAGGGTGACGACTTGAAGGAGGACAACAGGACAAGAATCAAAGAGATCGAGAGGGAGGAGATGGGGAAGAAGAGGGAGAGGAAAAGAGAGGAGAAGGAGAGGGTGGAGGATGGGCAGGAGCAGAAGTGGGATGTGGAGACAATTCTATGTGAGTCCAGATGAGCTGAGGGTGCCATTCGGACAAGCTGACATTTTGTGTCAGCCACCTACACCAACACCGAGAACCACCCGGGCCTCATTCGATCACGCACTGCTGCGCAGGCCAAGGCCCGCGCTGCTGCACAAGCTGCTGCCGCCGAGTCTGCCGCTGCACAGCAGAAAGAGGCTGAGGCCCAGGAGGACGAGGATGACTCTGGGTCGGAGACAGAGCGCGAGGGTGGGCCGAGGGTGACTATCGCCAGGAAGAAGGGCGAGACGGCCGACGAAAAGAAGGAGAGGAAAGCGGCAGTCAAGGCAGAGCGATCTGTGAGTGAAGACTCTGCATCTGGAGGTTGTCTCTCGAGCGCTGACAGACAATGCAGGCTCGACGAGCCGAGAAGAAGTCGCACACCGAGACATTTGCGACGGAGCGGAAGAAGCAGCTGCAGAGCCACAAGAAGCTTGTCAGTGACGGGCGTGCGGCGGACGTGGCTGTGGGAAGCAAGGGAGTTGTGTCGTTGCGATAGGCCAGGTATCATAGGTAGACTCTTGTCGTGTATGTAAACAGTGGCATTACGTGGTCAATGCTTGTAGGACGTGGACGGTTAAGCTTTACGCCGCGAAACTGTCGGCGTTATTTCAGTTTTCCGCTTGATATTACATAATGTTGATTACATAATGATCACTCCGCACCAAAATGACCCCCAAGGATGCCACGCGTTCTGACTGCAGCCAGCCGCATATCGCCGAAACACCGCTGTCTCACCAGCTGGTGCTACGGTGTGTCGAATGGTAAAATCCTCGGCCCGTCACTTGCCACCTCTCCATATCCTCCTCTTACTTCCTTATCCACATAAAACATCCACGCAAGAATCGCCGGGTACTCGACATCCTTGCGGATACATAACACCTCCTACACCACCCACAAAAAACACTAAACTTTTGACAAAATGGTGAGCCGACAATCCCCCCATCGGAACAGTGGGACCGTGGTCGGTCGACGGTCGTGTGAACCCGTGGCGGGTGTCAAAGGGAGGAGAGCGCTTTGCGGGTTGGTGGGATGGTGTGTGGAGGGAGCAGGAGGGTAGGGAGAATATGGCGGACAGCGTCAGATAGGGAGAAGTGAAGTTCGACGAGAGTGCGGCTGGGCTGTTTGAAGGGGATTTATTGGCTTCCGCAGGGTTGGATGGCGGCGCTAGGCTAGGAGAAGGATTGATGAGAGCCGCCGTCATGGCGCTCTCTCCCTCCGTTCACTGCATCGACCCGGGGTGTTACTCTCTTCCTATACCCACTGCTATCCCCACGTCCGCATCCTGTACCGACCACCACGGCTCCGACCGGACCGACCACCAAAGTTAGCATTGCGCAATCGCTAACCACCGACCCATCCTTTTACCAGGTTCTTGCCGTCGACCTCATCAACCGCCCCGCCTCTATCCAGGCCCGTACCCACAAGCTCAAGAAGGTGGTCCCCGAGCCCAACTCTTTCTTCATGGACGTCAAGTGCCCCGGGTGCTTCGCCATCACGTGAGTGTACATTGCTGGGATCAAGATGGTGTGGGTGGCAAGGACGGAAATGCTGACGATTTTGTGCTGCCATTCATATCCTTTCCTTATCCTCTTTGTTATGTGCGCCATGCGTGTGTCCCCATCTTCATACTCGCCGCTCCTGAAATCGCCCAACCCTCTTGCAACCGACTCCTGTACCCCCGCCCGGATCCGAATTATTCGCCTCCCCCCCTCCCCCAACCACTCTTGGCGACATATCCCACCCAACAGCACCGTCTTCTCCCACGCTTCCACCGTCGTTCAGTGCCAAGGATGCGCTACTGCTCTTTGCCAGCCGACCGGTGGTAAGGCCAAGTTGACCGAGGGTGAGTCTTGTCCGCCTCCGCCCGACCGTGGTGCATTCTCTGCCGGAGCTGTCATTGACCATGCCTACTTCTCTCCACCGACAGGCTGCTCTTTCCGCCGAAAGAACTAAATCAAATCAAGGGAGATGGAGGGAGATGGTGGCGGTGGAGGAGGATGGATTTGATTTGGATTCAGCTTCGGTTTTAGCATGCCTTTTTCCATGTCATCTTATATCACTGCCCATGGAGAAAGGCATTGTACGGGATTGGTTCTCGGAGGGATCTGGGCGGTATCAATGGTGTGGCCGTGTTGTGGCTGGTCTGGGCGCTGCTGGTCTGGGCGCTGCTGGTCTGGGCCGTTGTGGGATGACGAGAGATGGAGGGCGTATCGACGAGATGGTGGTGTTGTGTGTGCCATTGGTGTGTGGTACGGTCGAGGGAGATAGCGGTATCCACCTGGACGAGCCGTTCGACCCCGCAACACATCACGTCGCCGACAGCAGGGCATATACGAGTGCAGTGCCCAGCTGACTCGCGGGTATTGTCTGGCTGTCTTCAAAAATCATCGTCTCCGTTGACATCGATCGCATGGGAATGGCCCTGTCGAACCATACACAGTTCCTGCTGTTCACCTTTCTGTCTACTGACAGCCACAAATGATTCACGGTATAAACTGACTGTCTGTGGGGTTTACGCACGGGCGGAAGTAGTCGGGCCGTGTGACGTGCGATGCGGACTGGGCCATCTCGAGAAGGGGCAACAAGATGCTGTAAGCGTGAGCAGCAGTATCACCACCTCACTACTGCAAATACGTACTCTGCACTTGCACATACACCTCTGTGTTCGCAGTACATGCTGCAAGCTGAAGCTGATACTGCCTGTCGCAACTGCTCCAGCGGGCTCACCTACGCAGTGCACAATCACACCGAGTGATTGACCTGACCGTTGCACACATCTAATGCCACTGAATAAAACTTGGGTAAGGCAGACATTACAGGCGTATGTCGGTCCATGAAGCACACCAGTAGTTTGATTCTCCGCCTGAGCTGGCTGCTGCCTGCTATTAGTTGTGACATGGTACTAATACATAGAGACATCCAGCGTTTACATCGTGTACACACCTCGCGTACATTTTGCTATTGCTCAACTTCTCTCGCCGGTGTGCCTACGAGAGGCATCCAACCCCCAAAAATAAAGTAGATCACGGCCTACAATCACGGCCCAAGATCACAGCCTATACCGAAATCTACACCAATAGCCCCCTCTGCAGATCCCAACACATAATTCTCTCCGTGATCACAACCCCCCCTCCCCCCCCCCGGCGCCCGAGCGCCTCATCGCCTCCCCTCGTTCAAGTTCAACGCCAAACCAAAACGCTCCTCATCAAAGCCCAAGACGGCCGACCTCCTATCCCTCATCCTCTCCTGGTGCGTATCATGCCCCTGCCATGCGGGCGGGGTCTTACGCCCTTCCTCCTCCGGTTCGCTATCATACCCATCATCCTTTTGGCCCTCCCCTTCCCCATCCGCGTATGCAGGCTCCATCTCTGCATCTGCGTCGACCCCATCGGGCGAGTAACCACCGACAGCACCAGCGGACGCCGCTCCGCCCGAATCGGCAAGCTCGTCGGCTGTGGGCAGCTTATCCTCGATCCGCGGGGGCGGCGAAGGCCTGCGGCGCGGGGTTTTCTCGCCGTCGGCACCTCCGTTGGCCTGTATGGTGGTGGCGGTGGTGGGGTTGGGCTGGTGCGGGTAGGGGTAGGGGTGGCGGGAGGAGGTGGGGGAGTGGCGCGGCGTGCGGCGGGACCATGGGCCGAAGTGGTCGCTCGAGGAGGTCGGGGAGGGGGGGGCGGGCGCAACAAGGTCGGTGGCAGTGGAGGCGGGCGCGGGGACGACAGCCAGGTCTGGGAGAGACTCGACGTCGGTGAGGGAGCCCCCGAGAGGACCGCTCGAGGAGGACTCGCCGCTCTCTGAAGAGATGGAAGATTGTCTTGGCGGAGGACTGCCGAGCCTGGCGGGGATCGGCCGACCGTCTGCGCCAGGAGCCAGCTCGTCGTTCTCTTCCACTGTCCCGAGACTCGGCACTCCGCCCGCAGCTGCTGCTGCTCCCGGCCCCGTGACAGTCGCGTCCACCTGGTGGGTCGGCGCGGAGCTGACACGGCGCATCCAGTTGGGGGCGCCACTGGCGTCGATGGGGGCACTCTGGGTGGTGAGGCCTGAGGTTTGCGTGGACGGGGTAGACGCCTGGGAATTCTGGGAGGAGCTGGAGCCGGAGCGGCCGCGTTTGACTGAGCGCCAGAGAGCTTTCGCGCCGGTCTTGCAGAGCTGCCCGACGTCCACCACCTCGGTCCTGGAGGCAATGACAATCATGTCAGCTGTGTGGCTCCGGCATTTAAAAACGACCTGACGTGGTACCCACCCTTTGCTCTGTTCGTACTGTTGCTTATAGGCATCCCACTCCTCGTCTGTCATGTACACCTTAAGCACCGACTGTCCACCTTGCATCGCGCCCTGCTGCCCCCCAATCAAGTGGCTCCGACTCGCTACCCCGAGGGTAATCGAGTTTCGTCTCCGAAACTCTGGCGGGCGAGACGGCAGCGGCGCAAACGATATCTTTGGCTGGGAGGCGCGCCGTGCGGCCGAGTGCGAGTCGGGCACGAAGCCGAGCGACGCGGCGGGGGACGACGGTGAGGTGAGGTTGGTCGAGGACGCAAGGGACGTTGAGGAGACGAAGGGCGAGTCGGGCGAGTGTGGGTACGGGTACGAGCCGCTCACGCTGCTGCCAGTGTCGGGCGCGCTGAGCCCGCTTGCGGTCCGGGGCTTCACACCGCCGCCGCCAAAACGGCCGTTGATCCCTAGCGGGGAGGGGTCGCGCCCCACCGAGGACCACATGCTGCCACCATTGGACGACGTCGTCGATAGGCTTGGGGACGGCGGTGGCATCACGCCGCTGCCAGTATCGCCATGTCCGTTCGCACTCCCGTTGATGGAGCCCGCGCCCGTTGAGCCAGAGAAGCTGGACTGGCCGGGCGTGCCGGTCGAGGGGAGCTGCGGGGTGGGCGGGTGTGGCGGGTGCGGGTGCGGGTGCGGGTGCGGGTGCGGGTGCGGGTGCGGTGGGGATCTCAGCTCGGGAGGAGGGGTGGGTCTGCCTGCGCCGTTGAGGAGGATGGAGGCTGCGGGCTTGGCGGGGGAGAGCGAGGGGTTGGGGGGTATGAGGAGGGAGTGGGTGTCATGGGACATTTTGTGTGTGGAGTGGAGTGGTGGGAGGTGGATGAGCGGGGTGGCGATATAGCCCCGTTGGGGTATGGGCTTGGAGGAGGCTGCGGTGACGAGCTATATAGAGAGGATAGCGTCGTGGGCTGGATGACTCTTTCGGGCCTGAAAGCCTGAATGCTTCGGGCCTAAAGAAGCATCCCCACGGGCATGCCGGGATGCCGTCATCGTCATCCGGAGATCCACCGGCGGCCGCATCCGGGCGCGGCACTCGGCCATACCCTATGCATACATCGTCTCGCCGGCCACACCCTTCTATGCACACCCGTTCCCTTACACACACCGACACTATAACCAGAGACACCGTGAATGCGTTGAACAGAGAGATGAAAAGCACAGCGAACACTGCGACCCGAAGGCCGGTGTCCAGAGTACAAGAAGCAAGAGGATTATTAAGCCGCTGCCGTCTTTGCCGTGTGCATGCCACATACAGTTCCGTGCAGCCACTGCTTGCCGGCTCCAGATGCGGCGGCCGGTAAAGCGACAACGCAAGATGGACGCTCATAATTGCTGGACTGTAGAAAGCATACGCGTCAGCCAAAATGAAGCACCAACATTGCCCAAAGATGACTTGGCCGTGTGCGGTCAGGAGGCCCGCGTGGCCCCAAGCCACGAGACACTCACTCTGGCCTATGAGGAACTGCTTCTCGTCCTGCAAAGCATACAACACTCGTCAGCGTCGTCAAGTCCTCTCTTCCACCCCGGGCTGCGTCGTTGTCACTGCCACATGCATCCCCACGCATCCGAGCAGATCCGAGTCCCCCCGCGGAGTGTCCACCCACATTGAACTGTTCATCTGCAAGGACCGTCGCTTGTCAGCGTCTACGCTTGACCGACCGACCGCCGTGACGTTAAACTAGAAATAACTCACCATCTTTGTCGTTGTGGAACTCCTTCAAGAACACCAACAGCTTGTCCTTGTTCCTCTTCAATATCGTCGCAATCTGTGGCGGCTTATTCGGGTTCGCCACAAACACCTGCACGCGATGATCAGCTAAAACCTTTTGTGCGTTGTCCTGTACGGATGCCAGCTCACCTTGAACACATGGAACGCCTCAAACTGGATGTTCCTACTCTTGTCCCTCAGGAAGTTCATCATCATCTTCAGGTTGGCTTCCGACGCGATGTACCGGGTCATGATCGAATAGTTTGCGCGGTCAAGGAGGATTTCGCCGAGGAGTTTGAGAGATTGCCGCTTCGTCACATAGTTGGCCGAAAGGATGAGAGTGGTATACATGTTGAAGAACTGGGCGAATTGTTTCCGCACGTTAGCAGTGCAATAATGCAGTCGAGCGCGTTGCCGTTCATCGCACGTACGCGGTCGTAGTTGGCCTCAAGGTATTGCGCGACCATGGGTTTGTGCCGTGTGAGAGTTTCCTTCATATCGAGTGAGTCGTGAACCCGGTGCGAAGAAGCTGGCACCAACCCACCTTCATGTTCCCCAGAGCATCGCAAGAGATCCCGAATGTGGTGTTCTCAATGTAGTTTGGGAACGTGTAGAACCTACACCTTTCGTGATCAGAACAGTAGCTGACACAGCTTCGCACTATCGGTCACTTACTGCTCAGAGTACAACAGGATCCTCGCCAGGGTCTCATACCTCAGCATCTCCTTCAGGATCATACCCGTGTTCAGAGCGATATCCGCATTGGCGTATCTGCATTACGTGAATGAGCGCACGCGAGCGTCAGCGCCTTGCCCTAATGCTTTAGCGGCCCATTGTCGCCATACGCTCTGCAGACCGCCTGCGCCTCCACCCTGACTGCCGGTCTGTGCGTGTGTATGCGGGACGCCAGTGGCAGGGCAGAGCCGTCCCCGCAAGACCAGACACACCAGGGGGAAGAACAATGTAGTTGGAAGGGAGGCCGTGAATAAAGCTCACCCTTTTAGAGTGTTGAAGATGATATCAGGGCGGGTAGCGATGGTGTCAACGGTGGGGGAGCGCGTACCCAACTGGCGGCGGAGGAGGGTGTTGTAGATGGAACAGACGTCCTTTCTTGCCTGCGGTCTCTGTCAGCACGTGTTCTCCTAGCTCGAACCCTATGAGGAAGAGTACACTCTCTGGCCAGTAAGACCAGAAGCACAGGGATATTGAGGTCTCGCAACCCGCTCCCTCACGAGACTCACCTCAAAATCGAACTTGCCCAGATGCACCACCATCAGACTCAGTAGGTCCTGCGCGTACACCTCGTTCGCCACCTGCGCGATCACGTCCGCCGAAGACTCCACCTCTCCCTCGCCGGAAAGGCTGGTTTTTATACTGGCGAGCAGTCGGGAGATCTCCTCATTGATCTAGAATGAGGGGTGAGCAGGGGTGTGGCGTTAGCGCTAGATAAAAGTAAAAGATCGGACGCGATGGCTCATGCACCATGAGTCAGGTGCAGCCTGGCGTAAACCCCCAGTGATGACTAAAGAAGTACGCATTGCTGTATCGTTTGAAAGGGGACGGCCAAATAGATCACAACTCACTCTCCTATTACTCTCCCCAGCTGGCGCCCCGTCCAGACGCAAGATGTTGTCCTTCAGACTCTTGACGGTCTCCGCCGGCGACCTCGTCTTCTGCCGATTGAAAAAGTTCATTTGAAGCTATGCGCTGTGATCTGGTGTTGGGTTCTCGTGCTGTTTGCTGTTTCGTGTTGTGTGAAGCTCGGGGAGATGACGACCGCTGTAGAAAGGTGTGTTGCAGATAGGATACCCAGATGTTGTCGCGCTCACCTTGACGACAACAAGGAGGCACGTCTTGGAGTTTACGTAACATTTGTATTTGCCACCGGCAGGTGCGCAGCCCCGCCGCCAGCAACGCCATTGCCATGTTGTCATCGCTCATCTCATCGTCTAGGTCTCCAAGTATCAGGAGCGGACTACGCCATGGACAATTCACCAACGTGAGTATGGGATCGCTAGACTGCAGCTACCGGGCGGATGGACTGCCTTGCGTTCCTTCAAGGCCGTGTCGCTGACACTGGCTCGGCACAGCGCGCTTTTCGAAGCATACGACGAGGACTTCAAGCAGCTGCTTGCCAGCTTGAAGAGGAAGCTTGATGGGGACGTCAAGTCCCTCACTGGTGGTGAGTTCTTACATGTGCTGTGCGAGAGAACGTGGTTGGAAGACTGACGACGTGGGGCCACAGAGCAACGCAAGGCGGCTCTGAAGCGAGTGTCGGAGGAGATGGACGAGGCCGAGGAGATCGTGAGTGTCGCGCATCCCAGGTTTGTAGTTGGATGACTCATGTTTCTCCGCTATAGGTTTCACAAATGGAGGTCGAGCTGCCTTCGATGCCCCTCTCGATTCGCCAGACGTATCATGCCCGGCTGCTGTCCTCGAAGCAAGGTCTCGAGAGGGTCAAGAAGACTCTTGTACGTCTCGCGCAGCAGCTAGCGGAGCATCTCATCGAATGGCGTAGCTGACTTCTAGATGACGTTCTTTCTGATTCTCAGAAGGATCTCCGTCTCCAATCCCAGCGCTCCGAGCTCTTATCCGGCCCCGGCTTCCCCAACGCCGACGACCCTTACTCGGACGACCCCGCACAATTCTCGACTCGCTCGCGCTTGCTGCAGGGCACACAGACGCTCGAGGACGGTACGAACCGCCTGGACAATGCGCACCGCATCGCCCTGGAGACGGAGGGTGTGGGGTCTGAAATCTTGAGGAACTTGCGAGGGCAGCGCGATCAGCTGGAGAACACGAGGGATACAGTGAGTGGTGCTTTACAGCGTTGCGAACAGTGTGGCGGTGAGCACACGGTGAGCACATGACTAACCCATCATTATGTAGCTCGTGCAAGCAGACTCCTCCATCGACCGGGCTGCTGGTACTCTCAAAAAGATGATCTTCAAGTAAGCCCTACTGCTCCCAGGGCGTCCGCTCACAGTCGCTGATTCCCCATATAGGATGTACCAGCAAAAGTTCCTCTCTGCAGGGATAATCGCCGTCCTCGTCGCCCTCATCATCCTCATCCTCTGGTCCAAACTGAGGTAGTTGCCTCCAGGTGGACTTCCTTTAATCCTCCCTTCACGTTTCACCCTCCCTTCACGTTTCACCCTCCCTTCACGTATCCCCTCTCCCTCTAAATCATTTGTCCTGCTACCTGCGGACGTCATTCTCGTTCGCCGGTGGGGGACGGTACGCCGAGTGGATACCGCTTGTACTGTATACCTTGATAGTAGAAATGGGTTCTTATACTTGTTATGAGATTTTAAAGGCTTACATCTGCCCTGGCAGTTGACACAGCCTGGCCCAATGACTCATACCGTGTACAAGGTCACTGTTGACTCTTTTGGCAGGGGGGGTCGAGTATAAAGGAGTGGTGAAAACCCTGGTAGCAGCTGAACCTTTGATGGAGTTTCACGTACAGTATAGCATCCCCATCTGCATATCAGTATTGGAACCCATTTCATTATCGAATCATTGACAGCAATCCACCATGCCCGAGTTCAGCAGTCCTGCCCCTAAGATGGCCGACGTCTTCAAGACGCACCCCAATCCCGAGGTTCTTCAGGTAGGCCAGCCCATTGCCTCCATAACCCAAGCTGACCACTCATCTTCCACCCGTTCACAGAACCTTCTCACCGAGTACCGGGCGCGAGCGGTCGACATTCTCCAGAATACCATCCCCGAGAAGATAGTGCACATCCAGACCTTGCTCAAGGGGGAGAACGACCCGTCGTCCATCCTCTGGATCGGGCGGGTGGAAAAGCCGGGATACAAGGAGCCTAAGGTGATGCAGCCTTCCCCCGAAGTAGTTGCAGAGTTCGAGAAGCTGCACCTCAACGGGGAGGGTGCTATAGCGGAGGACCGCACAGGAAGGGGAAAGAGGCAGATAGTCCTGCCCGAAGATATAGTGGACCGCAGGGCACAGGTTGTGCGGGGGGATGATGCGGACGAGATTATGGACCTGAAGGCAGGGTTGCGCTGGTTTGAGATATTGGAGACCAACAAGGTGCAAGCAGAGTGTGTGACGATGATCATCAAGTGAGTCCCTTTTTACACTACAGTGCCACCCAGCCGATAACGCCTCTTCTCATTCCAGAGAGCTTCAAGACATGCGGCTTCTATCCCAAGACCTCCGCCTATGGCTCCAGCTCGAGATCCCGGTGATCGAGGACGGCAACGGATTCGGCGCGGAGGTCCAGAACAACCTCATCAACCAGGTCGTTGCTGCGACCAAAATGTGTGACACGATCCAGGACGTAGTGCGGTCGCATTACACTGATCGGTTGAGACTCGCGACGGCTTGGACAAAGTACCCAAACTTTATGGATCACCAGGCGGCACTAGCCTGTGTAAGTCTGTGGTAACGAGAGAGAGAGAGAGATACTGGTACTGATGAATATACTGCAGAGTGATCAGATGGACCACTTCTATGTCAGGTCTCACTTGCGAGCTATCCTCACTTCCTACGGAGGATTGCTCTCCAAGTTCGAAAAGAATTGGACCAAGGTGATCAACCCCAAGGGCAATAGGTATATTGGCGGGATGTACTAGACCATTCTATGGAGAAGGTTCAAGCATGGAAGCATGGAGTAGAGTGTGGACGATTGTTCGGTGATATGCTGGATACCTCTAGCATGCTGCTATTTGCACTTCTTGTGCAACGCGTTGCATACTGCCAATGACTGTGCTTTTTGATCGCATGGCAACTATCTACTCGGCCTTCTTCTTCCCCTTGACGTCCTTGTCCACCTCACCAAGCGACACCCACAAGATGCAAAAGAGGATGAATGTTAAACTCGTGCTGCAGGCGGCAATGTAGTACGGCCAAGCGCCAGTGATGAAGCGCGGATACTGGTTGTGTCGGAGGGGCACGACAGACGCGATAGTGGAGGAGCGAATGTAGCTCCATCTGCGATATATCGTCAGTCTGGTCAGATTGACTGCTCGAGGCCGTCAAACTTACCCGGGGCGCCAGTACTCGACGACAAACTTGAACACGCCATGCCTGTCCGGAGCCATGAACCTTGATCGGTAGGTGGTCTCGACATCGTTGCTCAGTGTTTTGTCCTCGTGCATGGCGGTGCGGACGTGGGGGTCCAGCATGGTGAAGTCCATCTGGATGTCCTCGACCTGGAAGGGGGCCCAAGCGGAGGTGCCGTTGGCCAGCGTGGTGTGTTGAGCGAGGGTGAGGGAGAAGGTCTGCAAAAGAGTTATTAGCCCTGGTAGCCCAAAGGTGTTGATATGGGCAAACATACGATGTTGTCCTTCTTCGTGTACTGCTCCCTAGGCTCGGTCTCGCCGTCTCGGAAGTGGGTGGAAGAGACGATCTTGACCACCCCGGACTCTTGGAAGACCCACTTGGTGAAGTCGGACGCGAAACCGGCGTTCCCAGTCGCGACGCTATCATAGCAATCCATGTCAGCGTTCGACACTTTATTCACACAACAGCAGCTGAACTCACGTCTTCCCATCCAAAGTCGTCACATCCTGGTCCCAGTACTTGTCGCTCAACATCTCACCACTCCCAACAAACCCGACACGCGCATTGTCCCTGGTCTGGAACGCGCTCACAAGCGCCGCCTTCTTACCGTTAAGCACTGGCTCGCGCCCCTTCTTCCCGCCCACAGCCCTCTCCACCTCCGCCTTGTCACTGCTGATGACCTTGTCTTTTCCCACATACGCTGTCTTGGGCGCGTGAAGCACTTCGAAGAGGTACGGGTTCAGCCCGGCTGAATGGACGGTGCCGCTGGGGAAGACGATAGGTCCGCCGGTGAGGGTGGAGGGGGATAGGACGGCCGCGTTCGGGACGGCGCAGGAGGCAGGGGGGAGGAGGACAGAGGACACCGAGTCAGAGGCAGGGTGGGAGAAGGCGTCGAGAAGGACAAGGTCAGAGTCGACGAACTCGAGGTCGTACTCCCGGAAGTGTTCGCGGTGGACTTCGGAGAGCTCGGGTGAGAGGAGGTACAGTGTGTTGAGTCCGAGGAATTGCGACTCGAGGATAGATTTGGGGGTAAGGGGAGCAGCGAAGTCTACATAGTAGGTTGGTCAGACATACACACTTAGTGTTCGACACGTTGGACTCACTCGTGGTCGAAGGCGCGTAGACGATCAGGTGGTCGTACTGCGGTTCGCCAAACTTGACCAGCTCAGCATCCTTCGCCGTGGGCGCCTTGAACGTGAGCTCGAACCCCCTCTCTGCTCTAGATAGTCAGTTTGGATACCACGTTCGATACAGCGGCTTGCGACTCACCCTCCAGCGAGGCCCAGAACTTGGAATACTGGTCCTTGTCTACTGCGGACTCGAGCACGACGAGCACCCTGTCGCCCGTAGCTGATCGTGCTGTGACGATGCTAATCAGCGACAGCAAGGGGGCAAGCAGAGTTGCCGTTGGCCTCATTGTTTTTGTCGGGGGATGAATGTTCAGCAGCTGAGGTGCTGTTTTGCAGGCGGTATAGATGAGGAGAGGACGAGTATCCCCCTCGATACTACGATGGTGTTCGGGCGGAGAGACAGACGCCAGCGAACGTGACGTGGAGGTCGCCGCAGCATAAGTCACGTGGCTACCACGTGGGAAAGCAGCAGCTTGGCCGCCGTTCAGAAGTTTTGAAAAGTGGGCACTCATAGTCACCTGCTTTCATTCACCACGCTTTCATTCACCACCTTCAAACTAACCAGACCTCCCACACCCCTCACATATACTTGCAACGCAGCTACTTCTAGCATAAATCCGTGTTGTGCTCCAAAAACAACCACTCCAACCCACCTATTTAGCAGCTGCCAGCTGTCCTCGTCCCACCCCCTCCACCTCCACTTGAAACCACCCCCACCATGGCCGCCCCCGCCACCTCTCCCCATATCCTCCTCTTCGCCCGTGGAACCCTCGCGCTCCTCGACCTCTGGCCGGCCCTCACCATTGCTGTTGCCGAGGAGTGGGGCGGGCCCGAGTCTGCTGAGAAGAAGACCTGGATCGCCTCCACCATCATCGATGAATTCGAGTCGCGCGCGTCCTACCTCCCCGCTACCCCCGGTGCTCTTGCTACTGAGGGACCTGTGGTTGACCCCGCGTCCGCCACCGACCCCCCTCTTGATATCGACCAGCTTGGGGACCTCCTTCAGCAGATCATGGAGGACGAGTTCGAGGCGCGCCTCGAGGACGGGTCAATTGACTCTGTCTCCGCGGACGTTATCCGCCTGTGGAGGGATATTGTTGGGGGCGGGGAGAAGGGGCTGGAGCTCGTCAGCGCACTGGAAAGCAAGGCGGACGAAGTGAGGAAAATTGGGGTGAAGGCATCCAAGCAGCCCGGGTCGGAGGGGGATGACAGTGATGATGAGAGCGGGGACGAGGATGAGGATATGGAGGTGGACGGGGAGGAGGCACCGCAGCTTGAGCCAAGGGAGAGGGAGCATCAGGAGCCGGTGGTGGATGACGACGGGTTCACGCTGGTGCAGAAGCCGCGGAGGCGGTGACGGGAGGACGGGAGGGGGGGGGGGCAGGGTTCAGTGGGATATAGAGGAGGGCGGCACAGTCTGTCGGTTCTAGTATGTATAAATGGTTTTCTGTCAGTGTATTGATGTGTGCATCCAGCATGTATATCGTGCGACATCCGTCTGCAGTGACTACAGTCCACCCATCAATAGTAAATACACTTGACGAAATGAGGCCTCAGAACGAGAAGACCATGCTGTGTGCGAGAAGCTTCCCTTCCGGACTTTCACAGATGAGACGTAACAGAGGCCGAACCCGAAGGTTCTACCTCTCCGACCACTCCCCGCCTCGCTCAACTTAGCAGACCATTCCAAAGACATATACGCATGGTATATCGGCATGGCATGATGTTATCGAATATACAGATGTATTGCCCATGACTCTGAAAAGACACAGGATATGATACAACATCACAGCAGAAGGATTGGGCAGCGGTGCAGTGAAGGGAGAACTGGAGGGAGGCAATATCTATCTAAGCGTCTTCGTCCTCGTATGCCGTCCCAGGCACAAAGTCTCTGCTCGCCTAAAGATAAGCTCTTTCGTCAGCCTCGTGTCTTTCGTCAGCCTCGTGTCCCAGCTTTCATGCCCTTGCTTCAACGAGACAATAATATAAGAAGACAAGGCGAAAAGACACTCACGGTGCTCGAGGAACCCCCCTCTTCCTCCTCCTCAAACTGATCTTGGTCGTCCGAGTCAGCGTGTTCCCCATTCTCATTCGAATTTCTCGCCCGACCCTTCCCCTTCCTCTTCACGCGATTCCGCTTCAACCCTCCGTGGTGCTCGTCTTCCATCGTCGACGCCGCCTCCTCTCCCAAGGGCCTGAACTCGCCCAGCGTAGCCAGCCGGGTTTTGCAGCCGAAGCACGCGCCTTTGTCGTTGGTTATGTCACGTAGGGCTTTCTCGCAGTAGATGTGGTAATGGGCGTTGCCTAGGCCGGACGGGTTACGGTCAGCACATGACACAAGTTTCCACAAGACCATGGCTAAACGTACATCCATCGCCGGGGCAAATAAGACCCTGTTACCGGAACCGTGTCAGTGAAGCATGTATACGGCGGCGAGAGGGTCACAACTCACCTTCCATACCGTACGCTTGCACCTGGCACAGTTTCGGATGTGTTCCGGGAATTCGCTCTTCAAGTATGGGTCCAACTCGCACGTCGCTCGCAAACCCAGAGAGTACCTATCACGGGTTCTATGCACGCCCACGCCTTATCAATATATATCTCGTGATTCGTTCCTCTTTCAGTCGACTCGTTTACGCGTGATACCAGAACTCACCTAGACTTGTCGAGCCATCCACGAGATACAAGAGAGGTAAGAACCGCCTCCGCGGCGCTCCGGGGCATCTTGGCGGCGCCAGTGAGCTCGCTGACGAGGGACGTCGCCTGGCCGTGGGCGATAGAGTTCTTGGGATACTCTAGGACAATGGCTTCCACCTTTGTTTTCGAGGTGAGAAAGGTCTCTGTCTGACCGAAAGAAGGTAGCGAACACTCACCACAAAGCGGTAGAACTCGAGCTCCATGGGTGAGTAGTCGGATGCGATCTTTGCGACGTCGGTCTCGACTTGATTCCTCTGTGTCCCATCCGTCGGTCTTCCACGCCAATAATTTGAAGCATCACCGCATTGTCACTTACCAGCACCAAGTACTGTCTCCCATCCCGCTGGTCCTGGGCATACACAACTTCCATGCTAACATCATGCAGTATGCCGGACACGTCGTTCACGAACGAGGCTAGCCCGGCGTTGTTTGGCTGGTATGGAGGCGCAAAATCCTGGTCGAATTCTGCGAACTCACTCGCCATCAGTTCTCCCATCTTCCCATGGCGCTCATCACTCAGGAAGAGTACGCACCGCGACATGCAGCGATGGCACGTCTGTAGAGCTCGAGCGCGATGGAGGTAGTTACGATGCGCCTTGAAAGCATAGACTGGATGAAGACACGGTGGAGGTTCGTAGGGCGAATATTAGCCTCGTTAGCCATGTTGAAGAGTGACTGGGTTCACCGGGCGCCGGTGGGTCAAGAGATTGGCGAGATGTGGACGTTGAGAACGCATTATCGACGAACTCATTCATTACGCGGAAGACGCGTCAAGAGGCATGAACGGGATCAAATGAGGCTTCTAAATCTCGCTTGCCTAACGAAACAGCGAGCGTCTTAGTTAGGCATACACCCGCCACCCGTCTTTGATCTCAGCCAAGTCGACCATCTCGAACCATAACATACATCTCTACACCCATCACAACCACAATGCCGCCCCGCAAGTCCAGGGCCCGAGAGGTCAAGTCAACCGCACCCTCGCCATCGCCCTCTGCTGTGGGACTTCGAGACCGTTCCAGTATTTCTCGTTCAGACAAGGGAACGAGCGAGGCGGGCGCAAGTGAAGCGGAGAGCGAGACTGTCGAGGAGACTGCTGATGAGGAAGAAGAGAGTGACGAGGGTGAAGATGCAGTAGAGGCAACTGTGGAGAAGGAATCAGGGGAGGCAGAGAAGGGCAAGATGTCGATGGCCGATCGAATGGAGAAGCTGAGAGAGCTGCGGGCAAAGATGGTACGCCGTCTCCCGCTTGTATCTCATGTTTTGACTACCCCTCACACTGTTTCCGCAGAACCAAACCACAGCTCAGAATCGCCGCGACCTCGTGGAAGACCACCAAAAGGCGAAGGTGACCGCCAAGGAGCTGCAACGCCTAGAGAAGCAGCGGAAGCTCGCGCAGACGTTGCGCCTGAAGGCGGAGGCGGAGGAGAATGGGGAGGACCTTGAGAGGAAGAAGAACTGGGAGTGGAGCATTGAGGACAACGAGCGGTGGGAAAAGAAACTTGAGGAGCAGAAGGTTAAGCAGGATACTCATTTTCACAGTACGTCCGCTCACCGACTGGTCGTTTTGAGTTATCCGCGTGTGAAGCTGACTTCCCACTCATTGTACAGATGCCGAGGACGACGCCTACAAGAAGTACAACCGCAACCTCCGCGGCACCAAGGCCGACCTCCTGTCCTACGAGCGCCAGAAGGAGGCTGCCCTTGGCCTCGCCCCCGGAACTCTTGTTCCGGCGGGGTCGTCTTCGCAGTCGCTCGCCTCGTCATCCAGAGGAGGGCTGTCTGCTGCTGAGGACTTGTACCGAGGAGCCGACACACTGGCGTACGGTGACAACAAGCCGAGCGAGGATGCGATTGATAGAGTGGTGGGGAAGATAAACAAAGAGTACGTGGCTCTGCTCACCTCTCAAAGTGTTTGGAGTGTCTATGAAGCTGCAAGATATGCAAATGCTGACACTGGGTTTGTAGTATCGGCAAAAAAAAGAGGGAGAAGAAGGAGGACGAGGACGAGGAGGTCAACTACATCAACGACAGGAACAAGGTGTTCAACAAAAAGATTGCACGGTACTTCGACAAATACACGAAAGAGTATGTTCCACTGGGCCTTGCTATGCGTTCTTTTATGTAGCTGACAAGCAACTCTCTTCAGGATCCGCGCGAACTTCGAGCGTGGTACCGCTCTCTAGACTTCTCTCATGTAGACTTCAATCCCTTCCCAACACTGTCCTATTGGTCCCCCGTGCACTGCGCTATCGTATCACCAATAACTAGCTGTGACCCCTCATGTATCACTTGTACGGGATAGCCCAAACCCGTCCCCTCCAACCTCGTACTGGGTGATGTTTATAGCATAAATCGAAAGCGTATCAAGCTGAGAAAATGGTTTTGACAATAACGTATATCCACGGCTACAAGTCCACTGAGAGCCTGGCCGCACGCCCTTGCGCCATAACTGACTACACTGTCCCTCCCCACACTCAATGTTGCCCCGGGTGCCCTTGGTGGCCCTGGTGCCCATTCTGGCCCATGTAATACCCTTGCTGGGCCATCTGCACTTGCGCCGCGTGGGCCTGGGCTTGGGCCTGAGCCTGAGCCTGAGCCTGCATCTGCGCCGCCGCCTGGGGGTCCGCTGAATCACCCTCTCTATTTAGCAATCTACTCTCATTTTATCTATTTATCAAGTCTCAGCTCACCATAGTACCCCTGCATGGCTGCCTGCTCCGCTACCATCATGTTGTACTGCTGCTGCTGCTGCTGTTGCTGCTGCTGTTGCTGCTGCTGCTGAGCCATCATCTGGGCCTGAGCTTGAGCCTGCGCCTGAGCCTGAGCTTGGGCCTGCGCCTGAGCTTGCGCTTGGGCCTGCGCCTGAGCTTGCGCTTGGGCCTGCGCCTGGGCAGCCTGCTGAGCCTGCACCGCGGCGGAAGCCTGCGATGCGCGCGCAGCCACGCGGGGAGGGAGAGCGAGGGAGCTCGCGCTGGATGGGATAGACGGGGCCGAGTCGGGGATGGTAGGCGGGGCGATAGGGCCGGCGGTGAAGTACGGGTGGGTCATGGCCTGGTGAGCGTCGTAACGGCGGGTGGGCTCGAACTGGAGGAGATTCTCCATGAGGTTTATCGCTGGAGGGACAGTGGGACGTCAGCGCCTGACGGCTTCTTCCACCCGGCGAGAACGTACCGTCACGAGGAGCACGGGGAACGATGGCGTGGAACGGTTGCTTCTGGTGTTTCGCGAGGGGAGTTTTGATCTGGATCTCCGGCTATAGGCAGAGGCAACCAACCATCATCAGCTTCTAAGACTGACACCACTCTATAGCCCCCATGATGTGCGCCGACTCACCGAGTTGAGTTTGATCTGAGCTATCGTCGCGTCGCTAGGTGTCCCCACGATCTTTATGATCTGGACCAGCTGGTCCGCGTTGTCTCGTCCTCGGAAGAGAGGGTATCCAGTTATCATCTCCGCGAAGCTAAGCATTGGTGTCAGCAGCCTGCTCAGAGTGACCGGTAATCGCTACAAAACGGAAACCTACATGCAGCCCACACTCCAGATATCAATACTCGTGCTATATGTCCTAGACCCAAGCAACACATCCGGTGCTCTGTACCAGAGCGTCACCACCTACAGCCGACTCGATCAGCCTCCCGCCTCTGCCATTCGACCACAATACGCACCTCGTTACTGAACGTGTTGACCGGCACACCAAACGCCCTCGCCAAACCGAAATCACCAATCTTCAGCTCTCCTCGCCTATTAATCAGAAGGTTCTGAGGCTTGAGATCACGATGCAAAATGCGATGATCATGGCAGAATGCGATACCCTGAGGATAGATTGATGTCAGCTTCGCCTCTGACCCGAGCGTAGCAGGATAACGGAAGCGGAACTAACCAGAAGAAGTTGGTGGGTGAAGCTCTTGACGGTGTTGAGGTCAAGTGCACCTCGGTCGCCGTGCGTATCCATGTACTTCTTCAGGTCTTGCTCGCAGAACTATGAACAAGAGCCAGTTATTCCTATATTCCCTCTTGTGTGACTGCAGTGTGACTGCAGGACCGGCAGGGGAAATGGAGATTCACCTCGAAGATCAAAACAAGCTTGGACTCGGTGTGGACGACATCATGGAGACGGACAATATTGACGTGCTTGAGCTCTGGTTTCGAATACAACCGTCAGCTTGCCTATCACATATTCTACAGGAGGTGCACTGGGCACAGCTCACCCTTCATGAGACTAATCTCCCGGATAGCCGTGCTCGGCGTGCCCTCCTCAGCATCCAAGTGAATCTCCTTGAGCGCCACAATCTCCGACGTCGTCCTCGATCGTCCCTACTCCCAATCATCAGCTTATTCCGCAGGATGCTCAACGAAAAACTCACTTTGTAGACAGTAGCGTACGTCCCCTCACCAAGCTTCTCCAGCTGCACGTAATTCCTGGTCATTGCCGTCAGCTCCACAATCTTCGGTGGAACCGACAAACAAGGGGGAAACTCACATAGTGTTGATGTTCTAGAATGTATATCCTATATCGGATAGGGTGTAATGGAAAGAGCCACAAGAGGCGCTGTTTACGCGAGGCGTATTGTCAACCCCAACAACCTGTTGGTGTCGGAGCAGCAACCTTGTTTGCGGAAGGAGATGGACTGTCCGTCTGTTGCACTTCTCGGCGCGGATGGAGATTGTATTTCCTGGGGATGCACAGCTAGTCGTGCGTGGATCAAAGAGCAGGTGAGCGGTTGGCGTGGTGATGCGGCGATAGGGTGGAGGAGAGATGTGAAGTGACAGCAGGACGAACGAGGAAGACACGTTTCGCGATGCTCGCCGCGAGATGCGCTTCCCGATTCAGAAGAGTGACGTCCACGGCTCTCTTTCAAGACATCATGGCCAAGTCACGACGCCAGAGTTTATTTTTTCTTTTGGCGTCAATCTGGTTGTGTGTGGTGGCTTAGGTCGCATGTACAGAACCGAAGTCTCAGACGCCATGCCTATGGGCGCCTGCAGGCCATGGGTGGCAGCAAGACGCTATCCTTCGCTGGCCTTGGCCGATCATCGACATCGACAAGGCACTACCGTCAGGCTGATTATGACCGACCGTCAACAGTCAACATAGCTCCTGGGGAGTAGAGACGTCGTAACTGCAAGCGAGGTGAGCCTTATCACGGCTCTATTATGCGCTTATTGCTACAGTCGAGCGGTATATATGGCCAATTCGTGCAACCTGCCTTGCCCAAGCTCCGATCATCATCTTTACCACACGCCTCCTAGCCTCCTACTCCCCAGTCCTCACCCAAAGTCTCGCATGCTCACGTCCTCCTCCATACAGTATTTAAAATCCTGCCTCCTCTGCACACTACCCCGCGCTCCCTTCTTCGGCTCCAGGAAGACCGTTCCTCTCTTGGCCTCCCATGCATGCTCCAGAGCTCTACGGGTAGCTCGCAAGTGTCTCAAATATCGGGCGCCTGGGACGCAGAGAGTAGAGCTGAGATGGACTCGTACGCCGCATTGGCGTTGGCCTCTACCTCCGATTGGGATGCGTACTGCTGGGGAGGAGCGTGGGATGGTGGATGAGATGCTGGGTGGACCAGGTGAGAGGTACCTGTCAAATTGGAATGGCGGGGGGCATTGCCTCCAGAGACACTAGTTAATCCCAAGGGGGAAGATGGGGGAGATGCTTCAGATGAATCGCTGGGTGCAGGGGAGTGGACGGTGTGAGGGCTGAAGGGTTTGAAATTGAGGTCGTTGGGATCCCCTGGTGGCGGTGGCGGCCGATCATGCGCGAGACAAGGATAGCGAAAGGGTGTGACACCAAAGGGGTAAGGATACGTGCATGGGGGCGACTTTAGTTGACGTCGGTACGTCAGCATTTGAAGGATGAGGTTGGCTGACAATGGGGAGTGGGACGGGAGCACGACTCACCCTCCTTGCCTCGTCCGCAACAGCTGCAGAAGCAAGCTGCTCAATCCCAGCTGCGCTTCCTGCATCATCATTTCTCCATCCCGTGCCGTTTGTATCATCTCCAGAGGCGTAAAACCTCTGAGATGTGGAAGGATTTGGTGGTGTCCGCCTGGCGCGTTTCTGTAGCACAAGACGGTGACAGTCAGCACGGAGATCAACCGGAGCGGAAGGTGAGAGCGACTAACACTAGTGCTACTTTCCCCGGTCCAGTACCCATTCAGATTGACCTCCTCTCCTCTCTCTGGCTCCTCATACAAACGCTCCCCACTGCCGCTAGCCTCGCCCACACTACCAATGGGCGCCGGCCCGCTGCCCCCCGCGTTCGTCGCGGAACGCCGGGTGACCCGCCGGCTGGGGCTGGGCTTCGCGCTGCTAGACCTTGTCTTTCGCTTAGTGCCGGTCGATGGCCCCGCTGTCGACGAGTGGCCATCTTGTAGGGCAGCACCGGCTGAGGGTTGTATCATCTTCTGGACGATGAGTTGACTGAATGCGGGGTGGTGCGTAGATGGACCAGTCACCTGCGATTGAGAGCTCGCGCCAGTGCGGGGGTGGGGCCCTTTTGTGTTTGGCCATGCGGAACCAAATCCCGGTTAGAGTTCAAGCGTCTGGACATGCTCCGTCAGGCATCATACAACATACTGTAGCCCCCAGTGTCGTACATATGAAAAATGGGCCATATATACGACCGCACTCATACACATAGCTAATGATCTGTTATGGCCTTGCTGGACCAAGACTCCTCACGTCCTCTTCTTGTTGCTGGTCTTCTTCCTCAGCGCCAGGAGAGACTTAGCCGAGCTCTTCGCGTCCAACTTGCGTTTCCCAAGCTGCTGCACCTCGTCGTACGCCTTGTTCGTACCCGCACCCAGCAAAGTTGAGTGACCTATCCACACTCCCGTCAACGTCTGTCTGTGCATATAGCTCTTTGAGGCGATCGGAACTCACCTGTGGAGTTGATCATCCCGTCCACAATCACTTTGCTCCCCGACGTGGGGTACCTCGTGGAGATACCCCTTGCCAACAGCCTTTCCCCCAGGAGCTCCCGTAGCTCTGCCTTCAAGCCATCCACCTTCGCCTTCCCCTTACCCCTGACAGTCTTCTTCGCCTTGTAATAAGGCGCGTCAGGATCGTCCTCCTCTCCGGACAGCATCGATGGGTCGATGTCAATGTCCATCGCCTCGGCAGTCTCCAACAACCAGTTGTTGTCGTGGGTCTTCTTTGTGGCTTGGTGCTGGGCCTTTTCAATAGCGGTGGCTACTCGGATACGCTCGCGCAAGGCAGGAAGGAAGCCGGCTTCAATGGCAAGTTCAGGAAGCTCATGGCCTGAGACAAGGGTCAGCTCAGTGACCAGCACGGCTCATCTCAAGTAAGCTGCCAGAGTACTCACTCCTCCCGAGACTCTTCATCAACGCCCTCTGCATCCCCTTCTCCTCTGGAGCACACAGCTGCAGTGCGAACCCCTCGCTCCTTGCCCTCGCTGTCCTTCCCGAACGATGAATGTACGCGTCCGCACTCCTTGGGAGGTTGAAATGGATAACGTGGTCCACGTGCGGGATGTCCAGTCCTCGCGCAGCAACGTCTGTGGCAATGAGCACACCATTGGGAGAAGCCTTGAACCTGTCGAGGTTCTTGAGACGCTGACGTTGTTGGAGCTGGGAGTGGAGGGGGAAGATGGGGAGCTGGAGGAGTGAGAAGAGGGGCATGAGTCGCCGGATACCGTCAACGGAGCCGACGAAAACGATGGAGCGGCCGGGGTAACGGAGGAGGAAATAGTAAAGGTACAAATCCTGATGATTTGGCAGGTCAGTGAAACTTCGGAAATGCCATTGAGTGTTGCTCACCTTCTCTGTCGCGATGCACTCAATCATGCTCTCTCGGAGTGTCGACACCACTCCTCCCTCGGGACTCAGGTCGATCACCTCGGGATTGACATCTCTGAAGTCCAGCTTTTCAACCAAGTCCTCTGTGAACATCACTCTGTAAGCTGCAATCTCTCTTGTTTACATCGGCGTCCAGACTCACCGAGAGTGGAAGACTTCCTCCCTTTGCCCTTCCCGGGCCTTGCCCTCCTCTTCAAGTTCTTCTGCAGATCCTTCGAAAGGGTCGCCGAGAAGACGAACGTCTGCATGTCCTCACGTGCGGCGGACTCCTCAAAAAGGGTGGACATAGCGGCAAACACTGGGTCATTATCGTCGGGGCCCGGAGCACTGTCAAGTAAAGGGATATTAGCCTGAGTAACCGGTGCAGTGGGGAGGATAAACTTACACGCCAGACCTCTGGGTCAGCTTCACAATGCTCTCGAGCTCGGCAAAATGCCCATTCTCAATCATCCTATCCGCCTCGTCGATGACGAGGAAGCGCAATTCCCGGATGCTTGTCGCCAGATCATCATCCTGTCATCACAGGTCAACTCCGTAGACAGATGTTTCAATGCAGGCGATTTCGCTCACCGATTTGATCAGATCCCACAATCGACCAGGTGTAGCGACAAGGACATCGCAACCCCTCTCTAAAATCCTCTTCTGCTTATGGGCACTAAGCCCACCAACAACACTCCCAACGCTGACCCTCGGTGGGCCGACCTGCTTCTTCTTCTTCTTTCCGTCCTCCTGGTCGACAGGCTCAGCCAAAGCGTACTTCAACAGCTGGTTCAGGTGGTCCACCACCTGCAGAGCAAGCTCTCTCGTTGGGCACAATATGAGGCCTGAGAGAGGCCTCTTTCCCTTGCCCTTGGGCAGACCCTTGGAGAGGAGGTACGAGAGAATGGGGAGGGAGTAGGCGAGGGTTTTGCCTGAACCAGTCTCGGCGACACCGACGACGTCTCGGCCTGAGAGTCCGGCAGGGATAGCACGCTCTTGGATCTCGGTGGGCTTGACGAACGAAGAGGCAACGAAAGCGCGTTTGAGGGAAGGGTGGAGAGCTATGTCGGCCCATTCGGGAAGGAGGGTGTCTAGGGTGGTTGATGAGCACTTGTCTGGGACGGGGCATGCGGTACACTTACCGTCAAATGGAGAAGCATCGTCGGCATTATCGTGCTCCTCATCGTCGGCATCATTAAGATCTTCCTCGGCGAAGCCAGTGAAGTCCGGGAAATCCTCTTCTTCCTCCTCCTTCTCATCGGCATCCTCCTCCTCTGCATCAGACGCCAGCTCCTCTTCTGTGACCGCAGCGTTTGTTGTCTCAGATTTGTCGTCCTGCGCTGCCTGCTCGTCCGTCTCCACTTCAAGCTGCTTTCCCTTCCCTTTCTTCTTATTCCCTTGGACCTCCTACATCCTCATAGTCAGCGCCTTCCCCAACCCACCCTAGCACCAAACAGACATACCACAAAGCGCGCCACCCTCCTCCCACCCTCCTGCTCCTCCCACTCAATTCCCACATCATCCAGCTCTTCCAGCATCATCATGCCCCCACCCCCATCCAATCCAGAGAAGTTGGACGTCTTGACGGGCTTCCATGTCAAATTGTCTGCGGCGAGCCGTTTCCGCGGAGCAACAGCTACTGGCTCAGACGAGCGGACAGAGGGCGCTGGCTTCGACTTTCGATAAGGATGGGGACGCCTGGCTTTGGTTTGAACCATATTTGCTTGTGTGTTGTGTACTGGCGGCTATACCAGGATTTTATATACAACCGGCCTGATGCTGCCTGGGTCAATATGATGAATATCTTTCCTCACAGTGCTGCTCGCAGCCAGAAGACCTTTGCGCGCCAACTTTTAGGACCTCCACTTGGTGGATTACGTAATCTACTCCCCTGCCTTCTGTTCGTCGGGGAGGGTACAATCCCACGATACATCATATCAGCATCATTATCACGTCCACCAGCAGCCGCATTGCCGAAGGCTCACCATCCGCCGGGGTCTCACAGGATAATTGGCATCGCCGCCGGTGGGGAGCAGCAGGGTCTTTCTTCGAGGCGCGTACGGTGATAGATCACGTGACCACACCCCGTCGTTCGCAACATCCGACCTCCTCCCATCCACCACTGAACGGCTCTCCTACTACTCGAGTGAAACGCATCTGTACCCAGGTATTGCCAAGGCCATCTTCACAACACACAGAACATACCGCCTGCCCAACATGGCTGAGCAGAAGAAACCAGTGAGCCTCTCTGCTTTCTCTACCGCCCCTTCTACTGATCTGACCTTTGGCTAACCCCTCTCTCCTCCACTAAAGGCCGCCGAGCGCCCATCATGGAACAAAGAGGAGTGGGCTGCCAAAGCTAAAGAGAAGGATGAAGAGGGATACAAACGTGCTAAAGAAGCCGAGGATGCTCTCGCTCAAGGTATGTCCTGCCCACTTGCCCTTTCTCCAGCTTTCGTTTGCTCGCTCTTCGGGACTGCTCACCATGGGTCCCAACCGCTCTAGGAAAAGCTCCCCCGAGGCGAAATGCGCAATATGACGATCTACCGAAACCAACCAAGGCGCTACAGGCGCGCGACGAGGACCTGGGGCTGAACAAGAATCTGAACAAGACGATGCTGGTGCAGACCAGCACGACTGGTAAAGGTCCTCGGGGTGCGGGGTTTTATGTGGGTCTTTCCCTCGCCTTCTTGCCTTGACGCATCTCCACGCATGGTGGTATTTCGAGGGCTGATATATGGGATGATGAACGCTGCAGTGCGAGCTTTGTAACAGAACATTCAAGGACAGTCTCTCGTACCTTGACCACGTGAACGGGAAACTTCGTGCGTCCCCATCTCAACTTCCAGACATATCATCCTCCACCCTCCTACCTCCTTCCCCACCTCGTTCCTTGCTGATACATCTAGCCCGGTCTGCCCACAGACCTGATGAAGCTCGGCCAAACCACCTTCGTTGAGCGCTCAACCCTCTCTCAAGTCCGCGCCAAAATTGCCTCTCTCAGAGCTAGCACCCAAGCCAAGGTTTCCGCCAAGGACTTCGACTTCCAAGAGCGGCTCAAGGCCGTTCGTTCCGCAGAAGAGGAAGAACGGGCTCGGCGGAAGGAGGAGAGGAGAAGGCGGAAGGAGAAAAAGCGCGGGAGGGAGGAGATGGACCGCATGGGGATCTTGAGGGAAGAGAAGGATAAGGGAGGAAGTGATGCGGAGGGGGAGAAGGGGGAGAAGGGGAAGAAGGGGGTGAAGAGGGGGCGGGAGGATACAGGTGGGGATGAGCTGGTGGAGAAAGCAATCAAGGAGAATGGGGATTTGTCGGCAATGATGGGATTCGGCGGCTTCGGCACCTTTAAGCGGAAATGAGGTCTGTCCTGAGAGACAGCTGGAGACCGCGTGGAGCCAGACGCATGTTGTACGAGCTAGATATGCATTCAGATACGCGAGAGAACACAGACCACAGTATACTACATATAGCACCACATGGGTACGCCAGCTTGCTTCTTGAATATCAGGCTGCGGTCGACGAGAAAAAGATTCTTAACAAAAACGACGGACGAGAAAAAAAGGGAGGATGGATGGAATTATTACAGTCTATGGGAGAGCGGGGTGATAAAGAAAGATGCGAGATAAAACGAAGACAAGATAATATGAAGAATGTCCAAAGCGAAGAATTACTCCTGGCCGAAACCAAGCGTTTCCTCGACCCTGCACGCGTAATCTGTCAGTCGCTACCCGTCACTCTAACAAACCAACACGCCGGGGGCAACTCACGCAAGTGTCAACTTCTGCTCCAACGCCTCGTACGTCTTATACGCCGGTAAGTCGATACGGTTGAAACACGTGTGACTCTTGGGCAGCTGGTTGACCTCGCCGGCCTTCTCGATGGTGAAGCGTCGAGGGCCGTCAGATCCTTGCAGGTCTTTGAAGCCGTTGACGGGGATACGCGATGTACCAGTGGTAACTAGGAAGCAGAAAGGTCGTCGTTAGCGCGGAAAATGCTCGTCCAACGCAGCAGAATGGCATACACTGTAGCAGACGGGACTTGCGCTCGGCAGGCCATGCCTTGACAATCTTCCAGAACCACTCGACCACCTCGTCCGACGGGTTGCTACAAATCGTCCGCCCATCAGCTCCATCCACGATCGGCCACACGGAAGCAATTTGACTCACTAGCCCCGGTAGTCGGTGTGTTTCTGCCAGTCGTCCACGTCAATCTCGGACATACCACCGATCAAAAGCTACCGTTATTCATCAGTATTGGCGTCCGCACAAGTGACTTCTGCATGCCGGGAAGACCCACCTCCAGCTCGCGCTCATCAAACACGTTGATGAGCTCCTGAGGGATCAACTCGTTGAAGCCCGACATGAACGCGTCAAACTGCTCGCTGACTCGTCGAGAGATACGGTACTCGGTGACAAGGCTGGTGGGAGGGCACGTAAAGAAAGTCAGCAATGCCCTCCTCGTTTGAATCAGTCAAAACGGAGTCCCAACTCACTCGACGTATTCCTTCTTGTTGGCCTCGGTCACCTCCACGTCCCTCCCACCCGGCTTCAGGTCCACGGTGACGACCTCTCCAAAGTGCTCCTCCGTAATTGAGAACGTGTCCTCAATCACGTCCGTGATATCATTCTCCAGCATCCACGTCAGACCCCTGTGCAAGCCCGAGTCCACGCTCTCCAAGTCCGGTAACGCGATCTTCTTCTTCAAGATCATCTTGTAGAACGATACGATGAAGTAGGCGTCGAGGAACCGGCGGTGGAAGATACCGAGACCCACGACTCGCCCGATGAACTTGAAGTAGTTAAGATGCTCCGGGTTCACGCCCGAGTTGGGGTTGATTTGGAGAGTGTAGTTGTCGTGCGCCGAGTACTCGAACAGACAATAGAAGGGGTTGAACATCTCGTGCGAGAGGAGGAAGAAGAACTCTCTGCGGGGAGAGGGGGAGGGGGGGGGGGTTAGTCATTTGCCACCACTGCAGATACAGGAAAGAAGACACACCGAGAAAGACCTCCATAGTCCAACCCGTCTTCACCCTCAAACTTGATCATCAACCTCTTCTTCAAGTCATTCGGTGTCTGCCTCATGATCTCGGTATAACTCCCCTCAAAGATGTTCTCTCGCGACACCTTCATGTGACACTGCCCCGTGTTGGACCTCAGCGCAGGCTGCGACCGGAAGTATATCAACTTCCTCCTAAAGTCGCGCTTGTACTGCGGCACGTTCTGATCCAAGCTCGAAGGCAACCTCGGGTCATCCCATGTGGTCGTCTTCGTGTTGTGGTCCACAAAGTATACACGCGCGGTCGACGTGAGACGCATCTCCCACCCGGACGGCAAGGGCCCGAGCTGGCTGACGGTCTGGGTCTGCGACTGCACGCTGAGGTTCCCCTGCTGGCCTGGCGCTATGAAGCGCAGGAGTTGCTGGCGGCGGGGGTCGACCCACGTCGTGGTGCGGGTGTTGTGGTCGACGAAGTACGGTCGGCCCTCGGGCGTAAATCGCTGCTCCCAGCCGGATGGCAAGGGGCCCTGCCCCGCAGTGGTAGCGCTGCCCGCGTTTACCGCGTTAGGACCGCCCGTCGCACCAGCCGCTGCACCACCCGTAGGGGTGACCGCGCCTGTGTTGCCGCCCGACCCGCCCGGCCCCTGCTGCACGTCGAGCATGTCGTCCGCCAGCGTCCGCTGATTGTGCCTTGCACGCGCCTCGCCCGTCGACGTCGCCTGCGACGCAGTATTGGACGACGCATTGTCGCTAGGCCGGTTCCAAGTGGTGGTGCGCGTGTTGTGGTCGACATAGTACTGCCGACCGAGATGGTCGATTCGCCGCTCCCAGCCACTGGGTAGCGCACCGTATTGGTCAGAGTGCGAGTCGAACTCGTGGCCCGCGTTGGTGTTGGTACCGGTCTGACCTGTTGCCGCAGCCTGCGTTGTGGGGTTGACGACAGGGGCGCCCGCCGTGCCAGGTGCACCGGCGGGGCCGAAGACAGCCGTGGTCGGAGTGGGTACCGCGTTGGCCACAGCGTCGGTCGCCGGGTTGGCGGGGCTCTCGGGCGGAGTAGCGTTGGCGGCGCGGAGGGTGGAGCCAGGGCGGGTAGCAGCACCGGAGGCGGCGCCGGGGGTGGCGACAGACACGGAAGAGTCGTTGGCAGCCGAGGCGGCGAGAAGGTTGTGAGTGCCGGAGCTCGCGGCACCGCCGGCAGCAGGGATGGGAGTAGATGTCGTGGTGGAGAGGTAGACAATCAACTTGCCCTGGACGGCTTGGTTGTCGGACCCCTTCTTGAGCTCCTTCGTGAGCATTTCTGTGAAGGGTGTCAGCTGATATCCTGCATCCGTATTCTGTGTTCCAATACACAGTACATCGTAGTTGACTCACCCTGTCCACCGAGCTCAAGGTCAATGACTTCGGCGATCTTGATGTTGATTACACCGAGGAAGCCTTGGTCCTACATACGAATGTCAGCAGTCATCCACTCAGGAGTCTTGACAGGTGGCATGCGTACCTTTCTCTTGAACTTTCGCTGGTCAAAGATTTGAACTGCGACGATGGACGAGTCCTTGACGGTACTGCGAATATATTGTCATTAGTGACGTTCCTGAGCCCTTTGCCAGGCCTTCCACGTTCTCGCTTCGCTCGAGATATCCCCTTCACAAGCACATCCGCCGCACTTGAACAACCCAACTCACATATCAAAGTTCCTGCACACACAGAACAGATCAGTACTCGCACTTCTTGCAACCAGGACGTAGACCCTCCTGCAACATGCCACAACTCACTCATTCCAGTACGGGTTGAGCGTCCTCTTGATCACGCTTGTAGTGTGAAGCTGGTCCGAGTCAACCGAGACAATCGCGAACGGGTCCGGAAGACGAAGGATGTCGCGCTTGATCAGGGAATCGGCCGCGACGACTGTTGCGTGGGTAGTTCCCGTAGTTGCGTGGGGGGGCAGGCAGGGCAGGTGATTGGATGGAGTGAGGGAAGTGAGCGGGAAAGCGAGTGGAGCGGGAGTGGGCGAAATGTAATGCGGCCATAACGGTGGAGTAACGACACATGTGCAGGTGGCGATTAAATGGCCAGAAGGGGGGGTGAAAGCATATGCTTGGTCAGCTATGTGCTCCCCGACAACGTAAACCCGCGCGGCCGGCGACTGGGCGCGGCCGGCCATGAAGGCCTTCAGACGTACTCGTGATTCGAATTTTACGCTCCCTGCAAGATACAAAGTACACAGCCGTTCAGTATGGGCGGTGGTCGGGTGCAAAGAGCACGGGGAGGGGGGGGAGGGAGGGGAGGGGGGGGAGGGAGGGGAGGGAGGGAGGGGGACAGAGATGGTGAGCGATGTTTGACAAGGGAAGGGGACGATGATGCTCACAAATTCCTATTTGCGCTTGCGGTGTTCCCGACCATGATGGGGGGAGTATATAGGGCGTAAGTGACTTGCTGAGGGGGTGATGTGTAAGTGTGGGAGGTTAAGGTAGGGGGGGTGGTGCTTATATAGATATATAAGAGACAATAGAGAGGACCCAATGAACAAACTCTATGAGAAGGCTGAGAAAGCATGGAGAGCCCTCTGACGGATCTAGCAGCGGAATCAACCTCACTCCCGTTATTATCTATATTTACATTATTACACTTTATCCCACACACGACTGCGTCATTTAAAGCTAACAAAGTCCATTTTGCCTCAAATCAAATCAAATGCATGGGCAACTTCGACCTACAATCAACTTGTCTTTTGACATCATAACTGTGATAGCACTGTAGGATCCCAGAATGAATATATAACAATTACCTCCTCCCCTTCTTCTTTTTGGACGACTTGGGCGTCGCTTCGACCTCTTCAGCCGCCTCCTGTTCACCGTTATCGTCCCGCGCCTCCTCCAGCGCCTTTCTCTTCCCCTTCCCCTTCCCCTGCGACTGCGAACCCTTGCCTTGCTCCTGGCTGGCGCTCGCACTCCTCCCGAGTAACAGCTCAGTCCCTTCGGGATCTTCCTCGCCCAAGCGTATCTTTCGCGCCTGGGAGAAGAACAGCTGGGCCTCCTTGTCCGGCGAAATGTTTTCGATGCAGTAATCGTTTCCTGAAAAGGTCAGAAAGGCCGGTCAGTTAGAGAAACTCTTTCCAGACCTGGCATCCACGGAGCTCGAGAAAACACTCACCCCGCGGTACCAGGAACTGCCCGCCCGGCGCAATTACAAAGCTCGTCCGGTAGATCGTCACCTGCACTGCGCCCCGGATAACAAAGAACACCTATAGAACCGCATCCCATCAATTCCGCTTCATTCCACTCGTGATCACAGATGCAGCTCACGTAAGAATTGTCCTTTGAGGGTTTTAGGTTCTTCTTGCTCCCGATCGGGATGTAAACAACACCCGTTGCCATGAAGTGGCCCTCTCCAAATACTTTCTGGTACTTGAACCGGCCACCCTGCACGAGCTTCGGGTTGAGTAGCGCGTTCGGCATGGCGATCTCTGTGGTGCCATATTTGTTAGCTGGGCTCCCAGAGGTCTGTCTGGCTGGGTATTGCAGCTCACTCCTGAAGCACTCTTCCCCACTGGGGAAGTCCAGCACCAACCCCGTTGGCTCCGTCTTATCATCCCATCCATCCTCCAGATTTCCCTGCTCCACCCCCTTCCCTTTGCCCCTTTTCCGCTTCCCGCCTGACTCCTCCACAGCGGCACTTTCGCTCCTCCCACGGTTCTGCGCGGCCCCGCGGCGTCTCCGTGCCGCAAGTGGCTGGGGTTGTTCCTCGGGATACGTGACCACCTCCTTTATGACGGCAAGTCCGGGTCCCGGAGCCCACTCGAAGCGCTCGCCACGCCAGTACTCGAGCGGCTTGAAGTGTTGGCGGTTGGAACGGCGGGTTGTGAAGTTGCCGTCGACGCCATTATGGCGCTCGGGGGATTGGGAGCCTTCTACTTGAAAATGTTGTGTCAGTTGGCGTACTCATACACTCTGTCTTATTGGTATCTCCGCCGACTCACCAGCACCGATCTGCGAAATTCTGGTCCGCTTCGGCTTGGCAGCCACACTCCCTGCTCGCGCGACCCGCTGGCTGGGCTCCCTCTCCTTCCTCCGCTTCGCAGCAGCAGCTTTCTCCTTCTTCTCTTTGGCCGTTGCTGCCTTCTTCGCAGTCTGTTTCTTTGCTGTGGCCCGCTCGGCCTCCTCATCGTCTTCCTCATCACTTCCCTCATCATCGTCCAGCCCACCAGCCTCTGCCTCCGCCATCGCCCGCTCCTCCATCTCCGCATCGTCGCTTCCCCCCTCATTCCCCTCTCCAGCCTCCGCCCAACCGTCATCTTCATCCATGTTCATCGGTCCCTCATCCATCTGGTCCATCGAGGGCTCATCGCCGAAATCGCCGAGGTCCCCATCGCCGCCGTACGAGTAGTTCGCCCCGTCATCAGGCTCATTATCGCTGCCGCTCAGGTCACCATTATCTTGCCCCTCCTCCTCCTCCTCCTCCGCGACTCTCCCAGCCCGCCCATTGGCCTTCTCATTCCCATTCGCCTGGCTCCCTGCTTTTTCCTTCCCTTTCCGCTTCCCGTACATTACAGGCGACGACCCTGGTTCCAGCCTGTCAGCCACCTCGTCAGCAGCGAGCGCAGCCGCCACCATCGCAGCCGGCGCTAGCCCCGCACCGGGCTGCCGGCGCGCCGACCCAGGCCCGCTCAGCCTGCGGGGCGAACGCCTCCCCGGGCCCGGTCCCATGGTATCCAGCTCGTCGAGCGTGGTGTCCTCGGGTCCGCGCGGGCTCATTAACGCGGCGGCGCGCGCGCTCCTCCGTGGAGGGGTGATCTCGTCGCCCGAGGCGGTGGCTGCTGCCAGTTTGGAGCTAGAGCCGGAGGCAATCCGGGTGGATTTGGCGGAGGTGTTGGGACCGAGGGTGGATTTGCGTGGGGAGCGGGAGGGGCGGGTGCGAGAAGGTGAGGAGAAGGAGGGAGAGGGGATGGCGTCATAGCCGCCGTGAGTGGAGGGGGAAGCTAGAGGGAGGCGAGAGCGCGTGGGAAGCGCAACAGACGAGGGTTCTATGAAGTGGATCAGTATGTGGATGACCAAAGAGACGAATGAAAGCACAAACCACTTCCGGGGAAGAACGACCCAGGCGTAGCGGCCGCTGCCCAAGCAACCAACCATCAGCCCCATCTCATGCGTCGTCCCCCTGCGCTCGCTCTCCTCCAGCAACCACTCACCAAGATCATCATCATCCCTCAACAGATCCTCCGCCGCACTCCCCTCTTGCTCCTCCACATCCAGATCGCTCATCCGCCGTGCCACCCGCCTCCCTGTCCCCGGCGTTGACTCTGCACCTGCATTGTTCCCGTGTCCAGGCGTGCGCGACGCCTTGGACATGATGGTCGAGAGGGCAGCAGACTTATTACTCTCGGGCGAACGGAACCACTCGTCGGGGTCTTCAAAGCCGTTGGCAAGGCGCCGGGGATTCTGGGGCATGGTTATGCCGGATCGGCTGTAAGATTGGAAAGAGGAGGAGAGGTCAGATGTGAAGGCACCGCGTGGGAGGGAAGGGGATGAAGGCTCCGGAGACTCACGTTCCGACGTTGCGGGGGTCATGGTTGAATGGGATGTAGCGCTCTTCGCGCTCCCTCCTGTAATTTGACATTGCAGTCAGGGGATGGGTTGGTGGATGTGTCTTGAGGATGGATGTACACAAGGGATGAGAGGACGTCAGCAATGTATGGGATGGCGATGGGATGTTGTTTACGTTGTTGTTGTGGGCAAGACGCGGGCAGCGACAACCGCCCAGCATTATTTATTTCCTGTTTTTATATTTTATCCAGCACCAAAGTCGCGTCCGCCCTCCTCGCTCAGTCCATCATCATTACCTTCACATTTCATTCCATCACCCCAGAACGCCACCGCATGCCTGACTGAGACTACGGCATGCTCATTAAGGTGGTTCTGATCGGGCCCGGTAAACACCGGGGCTGATCTAGGCAGATCACCTGGGCCTTTTATCCTTCAGGACCTACGGCTGTCGTCATTGGCCACGAGCGACGACCTCTACTGAGCCAGTCCGGGTAGTTGTTGTTGATATGTTGTTGATATGTTCTTGGTGGGTGTTCGATGGTTATCGTTGGATGATGATGCGGTGATGAGACGAGAGCTGTGAGGCGATGGTATAGGATGTGGAGGTGATATGTACTGCCATGACGGTGACTAGCGGGGGGGGATCCCACACACCTATATGGCTTCAAGGATGTTCGCAACCCATCTCAGCGTTACGCTCCATCCCCATTCAAAAGATAAGAGGCCCCGACCAAAGACCCTGTCACGGGTGCTGCCCTTCTCTAGCGGGTGACTCCGAGCAGTCGCCGAAAGAGCTGGTAACGGTAGATGCGGCGGGGATCCGAGGAGTGGATAGCCGTCTCTAGGCTTGAGGAGAGTATGCATGGGCGAGGCTAATCTCTTCGCCGAGTGACGCCGAGAGGTGTGTGGGGTGTGTGTCGGCCAGGGTGCAAGGCAAAGGTGGATAATGAGGCTACAGAGAGGTGCGCGCGACATGCCACTATGCAGTGGATGCAAGTCGGGCGGTGGAGGCCGCCGCAGCACAGACCTCTCTGCTTTGCCTTCTCTGTAATTGGATGGATATGTATGTGGAGGCTGGAGGATAGGATCGTGGAGAGGGGGGCTTTCGGTCACGTAATCATGTTGATGACAAACGCGAGACGGAAGAGCCTTTGGGCGTGTGGTCAACGACGTTACAATAACGTAGGCGCCCGGCCCCCGCCCGTGGATGCCCTTCCTCTCCCCCCGCCTTAGGACCGAGCCGTGGATAGGCTATTGCTATAGCCGCTATGTGCTGCATACAGCGGTTGGTATGAAGGTGCAGGCTACTCTTGAACTCCAGGTTAGACTCAATTACACCGCCCTGATGCTCGACTGTCAGCTGGATCACGAAGCGAAGTCGAGCGCCAGTCGTAGATTGTGTTATGAGTATATAAAGATTGGGGGGCGGTGGGAAGGGGGGGGGGATAGCTTCAAGCCACATCAATCTCCACTACATAATCCACCACAATGGCAGAGACTACTACTACCCCAACCCCTCTTACCTTCTCCTACGACGCTGAGCACCAGATCGACCTTGACGCGTACCTGCCCTTGAATGCCGCGCATGAGGTTGCCGGCGGGGACGAGCTCAAGAAGGTGCCCGTTCTTGTCCACTTCCACGGTGGAGGGATCGTTTCTGGGTCGAAGAACGATCTATCCTTCCCGCAATGGTTCAAGAGTAAGTCCGTCGACAGCTTGGGCGCGCTGCGCTGATATGGCATCTCTGTATCACAGCTACCCTCTTACCCCGCGGATTCCTCATCATTTCGGCCAACTACCGCCTCCTCTTCCCCAGCACCCCCAGCGACATTATCACCGACGTCCACACCCTTTTCTCCTATATTTCCTCCTCCACCACACCGCTCACCTCTGCCCTCTCTGCTGCCGGCCTCGCCATCGACCAGAAGCGCATCATCGTCAACGGCACCTCGGGCGGCAACTATCCAGCGCGCGCCGCCGCCACCCTACCGAGCGTGCTCCCCCGCCCTGCCGGCTGGTTCGACCTCTACGGTCAGTGCGGGGACTTCCTCCTCGACTTCTGGGTAACTCCGCAGGACGTGGACACCAGTATCGTGTTCACGGTGCACGACCCCGAGCGCGCCGTGGACCTGATCGCGCAAGGCGGCGGGAAGGTGGTGTCGGATGATCCGTTCTTGTTGAGCGGGGAGGGGAAGCTGGCCGACGCGGAGAACAGGTGGACGCTGTTTGTGGAGGGGCAGAGGAAAGGCACATACTTGGACTTGTTTTTCAAGGACGCGGGGCTGTCGGCCAAGCTCGCGGCGCTTCCGTACGAGAAACGCCTCGCTGCCATCCCGGAGGAGAAGCGAGGCTGGCTTCTGCCTATCACCCCAGCTACCGCGCGCTGCTTCGCGCAGCACGGGACGGAGGATTCTATAGTGCCGTGTGATGACAGTCGAGTGACGGAGAGGGATATGAAGGCGCTTGGGCTTGATGTGGAGGTCGACTGGATCGAGGGCGCACACCATGCGTTTATGAACTTGGAGCCGGAAGGGGAGACGATAAGGGCGCTTATAGACAGGTCGGTGGTGTGGATCGAGAAAGTCCTGAAGGAGGTGAAGTAGCGCGGGGGATCTCGAAAGTGTGTAGAGAGTGGGGTAGTCATATCAATGAAGAAGACGTGAGCGTCCATCAAAAGGACTAGGTGTATCATTCATAACGTTCCTACCGTACACACAACACCAGTCATAAGATATCATGAACGCCATCCCGTGGCCTTCGCTTTATCTCTCTCGCTCCCTACCCTATACCCTTTTCATTCTTTTCTTTCATCCCCCCGATATGATCAAGTTTTGGGACGCTACCCGTGATCCAGACTGTCTACAGCTGCTTAGTGGCCACCCCCGACCCCTTCCTCTTCTCCCCCGCGAGCTTGTCGTGCACGGACATGTGCCTCTTGAGCTGGTCCGGGCGGGAGAACTTCTTGCCGCATCCGGGGTGTCGGCAGCCGAAAGGCCGCTCGCCGGTGTCTACAGAGGCCGTCTGTCAGCACTTGCCGCGTGGATCCTCTGCCAGGTCTGAAACGGCGTACGGGTTCGAATCTGTAAGATAACATGTCAGTTTCACTCCAGAGGGGTAGAGTACAGGCAAATGAGACCAGACTCACGTGCTTGGTTAAGTTAGACGCCTCCACAAATCCCCTATATACAGCACCATCAGTCACCCAACTGCTCAAGTAACTGGCACGATGAAGATGATTTCAAACTGCTTACTTTTGACAGTGTGGGCAGATAAACGGTTTCTCGCCGCTGTGCATGCGCTGCGAAGCCTCATGATTAGCCTGTGATTTTCGCGAAACGGAAAAGGAGCTGGGATAGCTCACCATGTGGATTGTCAAGGACGAAGAGATCGCAAACGTCTTGCCACACCCAGGGTGCTCGCACCTGAACGGCTCTGCACAATCCAGTAAGTCAGCCAGAGTTCCTTCGCCAGATCTTGACAGCATGATCGACCCAACCCACTCTCTTGGGCATGCCTTCGCATGTGGGCCGACAATGGTGCTGCCTCCGAGAACGCCTGGTGGCACACCCCACATACAAACGGCTTGTGCCCCGTGTGACTCTGGAGGTGCCTCAGCACCTTCTGCCTGCTCATGAACGTGCGCCCTTGCTCGCCGCCGCACCCGTCCCAGCGGCACACGTACGAGTCCTTGCCCTTCGGGATGTGGACGTCAGACAGGTGGTCCATGAGGGCCGCAGTGGACGTGAACGGCTCGGCAATAGTGCACCCCGGCCAGAGGCACACTAGCGAACCAGGATCGGAAGCGTGGTCGGCGAGTGAGGTGCGCCCCCGTCCCGGGGCAGGCGGCGAGGTGGACGGCTCGGTGTGCACCGTGGACGGCGGGGTGGGGAGCGGGTGGAAGTTGTCATGGATATGCGGGGGGTGGTGGTGGTGGTGCCCATGCGGGTGGGGGTGGGGATGAGGATGAGAGTGAGAGTGAGAAGGGTTCATGTGCTCGTGCGGGTGAGGCAGCCCACCCTCGGTGACGTGGTGGTGGTGATGCCCCGCCGCAACCTCCGCGGCTGCGGCTGCGGCCTCTGCCTCGCTCGGCCAGCCGATCAGGTCAGGCGGCACTCCCAAGTGCTCCGATAGCACATGCCTCAGCATGGTGTTGGGGCTGAATGGCTCGCCGGCCGCCGACATGTGGCTGTGTTTGTGGTCGTCCAGTCCTTGGTCTGAGTGCGTCTGTCCGGCGTGCGTCCCGCCCGCCTCGCCACCGGACCCTGTACCTGAATTTCTGGTAGATTGGTACTGGTGGAACATGCCCACTGCGGTCTGCCCCAGGTCTGCGAGCGGGAAGCAGTCATCCCACATGCACGCGAGAATCTGATCTGACTCCGCCTTGGCTGCTGCAGCCGCCGCCGCCGCCGCCTTCTTACGGGTAGCGGTGCTACCGTTAACGGGGCTGCCTTGAATGGAAGGACCGAGAGCCGGCTCGCTGGTCACTGTGGCACCTTCACCCGTCGACAATCCCAAAGGCCCCATGCTCGGCATTATCACCGCCTGCTGCACCTGCTGGGCGGCGGCGTGGCTCTCGTGCGCCTGCCGGAGCAGCTCGCCGGAGCGCATTGCCGTCCCCCACGCACTGAGATGGTCTGACGCAACGTGCGCGAGCAGGTCGGGCATGGAGCGGAAGAGAAGGTGGCAATTGCCCCAGTGGCAGGTGTGCGAGGCGGCTTCGGCGGCAGATACAGGGGTGGTCGCGGACGAGTAGATGTTGCCATTGTTGGGTGGAACGACCGAAATGGGTTGTGGCGCTGCCATGGAATCGAATAGTGCAGCGAGGGGATCCAGCAGTGGAGGGTGGATTTCGGCGTTGTCGGTGGGGCAGACTGGTATGTCGCAGTCTGGCTGGTTGCAGCATTCCAGCTGTGGAGTGATTCCATGTCAGCGAAGGCCAATGAGAAAAGGCGATTCTCACTCACCAGCTGCTTGATAGCATTGCAGCCTTCTGTAGTCCCTGCCCACTCTTCCAGGCACTTCATACCGTTCTCCCCACATTCGTCATGCCCACAACTCTTGTGGGCCACTTCATGCGGCTCCTCGCACTGGGAATCAACGCAGCACTCCTCGCCCCCCTCCTCGCCGTCACAGCAGTAATCCCCGCTGCAGCAGTAGGTGTCCATCGGGCACTCGCTGCACCCCGCATGGTGCTTGTGCTCTGGCGCCGGGTGAGGGAATGAACTGGCCGAGAGCTGGTTCATCGAGGTCGATTCCCCGCGCTCCTGGTCACAGCAGATGGTGGCGTGCGCCCAAGGGTTGTGGTGGGCAATGTGCGGAGGGGGCATACCGCCAGACGCCTGCGGATGGTGGTGCAGGTGGTGCTGCTAGGATAGTGTTTATGGAAGAGAGTTGCTTTCTGGCCAGTGCCCAACGACCCATTTGCAGCTTTGAGTACAACAGAGGCAAGAGTAAGGACCTGTACGGTCGTGCGTCACATGCACCGTTATAGATATTGATATGACATTGTTAAGGTTACGTAATTTGACCTCTGTGGCCACAGATACACCTTATTATAGGTTAGATAAATAAATCACTGAGGCATGAGCCGAATGCAATGAGCTTTGAGGATAGATATCTACACTACTGCAGAACAGACGACCCATCGTGAGGGACTGCAAGTACGTGCATCTGCATCCCCCACTCTCATGTATATACCTCCAATCCCCTCACTGCGCATGCTCCATCCAGAACGATCTCTCACCCGCTCCCCTCGCCCTTGCTAGTTATCCAAAGTCCGTCAGCGCCCATCTCTGGCCTACTGTCGCACCTCACCATAGACTTACAAAGCAGTCAGCTTGCCGCCTTCGCTGCTTACGGGATAGAAGTCGCTCTCGATGTCCTGACGCTTAGCAAGCTCGCCAGACTCCAACTCGCGCTTCGCGAGCTCGGATTCGGCGGCCTCAGCACGTTTCCTGTGAAGAGACGAAGAGATCAGCAGCGGTCATGGAGCAGGGAGGGCAGTGCTCACTTGAAGTATTCGACGGCGTCCTTCTCGTAGAAGTGGTGGATCTCGCCGCTGTGACGGAACGTCATCTTCATGCCTAGGACCGGATATAGTGACCACTCACCCCTCAGAGCGGACCGCGACGTTGATGGGGACATCACCAGGTTGGAGAGCCGACGCGGCGGGGACGAGGACCGCGAGGGAGAGGACGAAGGATGCTACGGAGAAACGCATGGTGCTGGGTGGTGAATGTGGTGGTAGTCACGAGGGTGAAGACGATTGTACGTGTGGATGAGTGATGCTAAGCTACCAGAGCTGTAGTGGATGCAGTGAGGATATGAGGGCAGATGTGTGAGTTCGCAGAACTTGGGGAGTGGGTGAATGAAGCTTCGGGCTGATGCTCTTATATACTGTCCAGGCTCGGTCATCCATGCAAGCTGCTCGGCTACGAGTCTAGGGTTGCCGACGTTGGCGTTGCTGCGCGATGAGGGGTCGTCATAGCATCGGTCACCACAGAACCAAGAGACTGGCTTTTTCCGGCCAGACTGTAAGTGTGTACATGTCACTTCGTCGTGATGGAGAAGAGCGTCGTCGGTTGTCCTGTTGCCTGGACGACTCTCGGCCAAGTCCAGCCTGGTTCGCCATCACCGTTTGTCGTAGTTGGTCGTCACCCGCGTCAGCTTCTCGATGGTGGAAAACATATATCCTCAGCCAGAACGATTAATGTCAGTGTACCATTACTCTGCCGTGGTGCCAATGCCCCAAGCTTGCCCGATTCTCTACGGCACATAGACAGACGTGACGCGCCCTCCGATGATGATGTCATGCTTGCTGTCCGCAGCCGCGTCGCGGCCACTCGCTGGAGGCTGGCTGGCCTTTTCGGTCCTCCATGTTGTTGCTCTCGCTCCCTTCCTACCCCGACGTGGTACCATGTCCTCTTCTTCATCATCCTCCCGCTCGCCTTCCCCTCCTCCCCCCGCCTTCTCCGCTGTCACCTCCTCCCTCTTGGAGGATCCTCTGTTCCAGCAGGTCCCTCAGCTCACGGGGACTGATAACGCCCACGCGTGGAAAACTGCTCTTCGTCAATATGCCAGCACTGCAGGTCTCGCCGGTATCATCGATGCCACAGACGCAGAGCCCGGGCGGCCTCCCTCGGAGCAGCGGCTTGAGCGAGCGGGACGCAGCCCTCCGCCCAGTGCAGTAGAGGGAACGTCACTGCATTCCGATTGGCTGTCCTGGCAGAAGAGGGAGCTCACAGCCCAAAGCGCCATCTCCCACTCCCTCTCCCCCTTCCTGCACCACTACATCACCCCACACCTTTCCGCCAAAGCGCAGTGGGACCACCTCACGCAGCGGTACTCGTTTTCCACGTACCTATACCACCAGCAGCTAGTCCAGTCGCTCGAGAGCCTTCGCCTTCCTGAGAAGGCGTCGGTGCGTGAGATGGAGACGCATTGGGAGCGGTTCGCGTTCGTCGCGGAAGCGATACGGCGCGACCAGTCGACGTACCCGGAGGCCTACGTGATCCGCCTGTTCCTTGAGTCGCTCCCACGCGATGAGGAATGGTGGCTGTTCAACAAGCGGTACGATCTGCGCGTGAGCCAGGATAGACCGTGGGAGGACCTGGAGAAGTGCTGGGAGATTGAGGTGCAGAAGAAGAAGACAGAGACGGCAGCGGATGTTATGCGCCAAGCGAGGGAGATGGACCTCCCAGACGAGTGCTCCACCAGGCGGATGGAAGAGCATTGGACAGCTTTTGAGAATCTGTACACGTCGTACGTCAACCTGGTGACAGAGGTGGATCAGGGAATCTGGGCGTATATGTTCGTACGGTCATTACCGCCACGCGAGTACTCTAGCTTCATCGAGGCCTTTGATCTGCTGAAGAAGCCGAGGCAAGAGAGTACCTGGGATGCGATGCAGAGAGAGTGGGAGGAATTTGTCGCGCGTGCAAGGCGCACTGGGCGGTAGAAGTACCAGGCAGAGGTAAAGCAGGAGCAAAGGTCCAAGGATAGTGGAGGTGAGCGTCAATCGTATCATCAGGGAGGCACAATGGACCCGCTGACATTCCACCGAAAACGTAGAAACACAGCAGTTGGTTAGTCGGCATGGAGCTGGGCCACCATGGGGTACAACGATAATACATGAGGCGTACTGCCACAGTGATGCTATATGCTTTCTTGGCGCACTCGCCCCAGCGCCTCTAGACACCATTCCAACCCCAGATGCTCCTCCCCACCAGATGCCCACACCCACTCCGATGCAGCCCATCCATCCCTCCTCTCCCGTCCATCTTCTCTCCTTCCTCCCCCCTCCTCGCCGGGCCCTCACAGTCCGGTACCGTACAAAGCACACACGGCGCCCCCACTCCAGTCTGCTGGTCCTCGAATAGCTGCGCATCCGCGATCGCCTGCTTGTAGGGGTCCAGATATTGGCGGTTTACGTGCTCCGGGTCGTCTGGGGTGATCTCGATGAGCCCCGCAGTGAGGTTGTACAGCCCGGGCTTGCCGGTGACAGTCGGTTTCTCCGAGGGGGACGGGAATCGAAAGAGGCGGACGTCAGTAGGTGGCTTGGAAGCTGTTTTGGCAGCCGCGGAGTGGGTGTTGCGACCTTTGCTCTTGGCGGCAGATGTGTGCTTCGCGCCCGACCCGCTAGCAGGCTTCCCTTCGCTTCTGTCCTCCGACAACCTCCACTCCTCTGCCTTCCGCCTTGCCCGCTCATACTTGTCTGCCACATGCACCGCCCACCCTGACAGTCTCCCCAGTCCCTCCTTCCACCCGGCGTGGAACTCGATCTCCCACTCGGCAACTTTCGCCGCCGAGAGAGAGTGCGCTTCCCCGCCGATGTTGATGGATTTGAGAGTGGGTAGCGGGGGGAGGACGAGGTAGAGCTTGTCCTGAGGGGGGAGGGTGATGGCTGAGGCAGTCGAGCTCGAGCTGGCGAGCGCAGAGGCTCCACGGCGTGGACGGTCGCGCAGGGAGAACGTCGACATGGCGGCGGAGCGATGACCACGTCGAGCCCGAGCAGCCTCGATGTTTCTCTCCATTTCCTCCCGTCGCTCCCTCTCCACCCTCTCAAACTCGGTTTCGTACACAGTCACATTGCTGCCTGGGCCGTCTTGCCCGCTGCCAGCAGCAGCGGCAACCCGAGCTGCCTCTGCGGCTGCTGCTTCTGCCGCCCTCGTGCGTTCCGCCACCTCCCACGCTGCAATTTGCCTCTCTCTCTCTTTCCCCCTCGCCAGCCCCGCCGACACGATCAGCCCGCCCAGGTCATTGCAGAGCTCCTGCCCCTTCTCCTTGGCTGTGAACCCAAACAGGTTGACACGGTCCAGGACGAGATGCTCGAGTTTGGCGTACTGGCGCAGCAGGGTCGAGAGCGTCGTGTCCAGCCTGACGTTTGTCGTCGAGATATCAAGATACCTCAGCTCTGGAAAGATCGTCTCCGAGTGCGCGCCCCGTGGCGGCGCCATCGTCAACACCCTCGCGAGGTCCCTGGACGGCACCCGCATCCGCAAGTGCGTCAAGTGCTCCGCAACCGCCGCGGCGCCAAAGTGGGCGAGGCACTGGATATCGAAAAACACGATAGGCTGCGCGAAGCTCTTTGGGCGAGTCAGCCCAGCCTTCGCGTTCAGGTAGGGGTTGCCGAACGGTCCGTGGCCAGTGTACCGTTTCGCGGCGAGGCCGGTAGGGTCAGCTGGGTCGGCGAGATCGTCCGACGCAGAGGTGGGAGGGGTGGAGCGACCAGAGTTGTCGCTGTCCGAGGTGGACGCTGTACCTCCCGTCCCGGGGTGGGTGGGTGTTCCTGTGGGACTGCCAGAGACGGCAGTGCCGGTCTCGGCAAGGTGCAGATCGGCGAACGAGTTAGAGACCGACACAGCGGCCGAGTTGCGTGCCGAGTTACGCGCGGTAGATGGTACGGTGGAGCGAGGGGGCAGGTCCTGCACGATGCTGAGGTGCGTGAAGGACGGGGTGGACGGCCAACATTTAGTGAGGGTCTCGATAGCCGTGTCAAAGTACGAGCCTACGTTGTATTGTCAGCTTGGCACCGACTTTCAGACGTAATCCATAGCGCACCTTTCAAGAACTGGTAGTACGATGCCTGCTCCACATAGGGCCTGAAGCGCAGCTCCATTCTCTCCAGTCCTGGGCGGCGGTCGACAAACATCTCTTCGAGATGTTCTGGCGCAAAGTTGGTGCCGATGTTGAGCATCAGAGCGTGGATGTTGTTGAGGCATCGCATGACGCTGAGGGAGGCCACCATGTCAGTAGGGCTCTCCTCATGCAGGCTTACAAGGCTCACTTGTTGAGGATATCTGCGTCGCCCCTCCACGATTGCTGCCCGCAGTCAAAACCATCAGCATCCACTCACCAATCACCGCTTTCCGGACATCACTCACCATACAGAACGTCCGCACACCATCTCGCATTCCCTCATCCTCCTGCAGCTTCTTCCAAAGCGGCATCAGCTGCCGAGCCCTGTACACTACGAGGTGTTTCCACAGGTGCCTCCTCGAGATGAAGTGGTCCGGAAATACACGCGTGAGGGCCAGGGCAGTGAGCTGGAGGATATCAGGAGGCACTTGAGTGAGGATATGATCGATGACCTCCGGGGGGAGCTTGAAGATTGGAGGGAGCAGGGGTTTGGGGGTGGGAGTGGGGGTGGAGGGAGCGCCGTCGAGCGGAGCGGCATTTTTCCCGGGGAGGGGGCGAGGGGCGATGGAGTCGAGGGACATGCTGGGCGGCTTTTTGGCCCGAATCCAAAACTAATGGATACAGAATGAAGTCGAAAATCGAGATGACTCCACGAGACCGCGACTATGCGCGACAGACCAGCTGAAGCTTTTCAGTGGCGTACATCAAAGGCCGCGCCGAGTGGCTGCGATCGTCCAGGCAGTGTCCACGATGCCTTGTTCGAAACATCACTTGTCTTGACTACACATGTGTGTAGATCACCACCGCAGCATAGGAAGAAGAAAACAGAAGTCGTCATGTCATAACGTCGCGTCAAATGTAGGTATATAATGATGAATGATATGGGCGGTACTCGTCCGAGCCATGCTTTTCAACTTCCTGCCCCCTCCCCTGCCTCCCCCTTTTCTCCCGCCAGGCCTACACCAAACGCGGTAGGCTCGTATCTCTTTCTCTCGTCTCTCCTACCTCCTTCGCCTGCAGCATCTCGCCAACCACCTGGTGGCACCCGCCCGCTGCCCCTCCAGGACTGGCAATGCAGTACTCGGCTTCGCTGTCTGCCTCTGTCGAGACGAGCGAGGGGGTACCGCCCTCAAGACTCTTATCTCTTTGGCCGGCAAGACGGAAGTTGGAGAGACCAAAGATGTTATCGCCTCGTCCTCTCCTCTCCTCTTCCTCTTCCTCTTCCTCTTCCTCCTCCTCTTCTTCCTCGGGAGGGCCCGAAAGCTCGTCCTCACACCTCACGCTTTTCAAAAGCTGCGCCAGAGTCGCCGAGATACTCTTGTACCCCTCAAACTCGGGGTGCCTATCCTGATCATCCGCGCCGGCTCCATCCTCGCGGTGGGCCATCTGAGCAAACATCATCCTCCTCCTCTCCATACACTCATCCCACCCTTCATCGTCCCTGCAGCCTCCTTGGCTCGTGCACTCGGCATCCCCGTCCTCCGAGTTGGTCTCGGTAGGCGGCGGGGTCTGCAGGGTGTACGAGTCGGAGGAGAAGTCTGCAGAGGGCGGGGACGAGTGAGCGTCGTCGTCTGCCTCGTCTTCGTCCGAGTCCGAGGCAAAGCAGTCGCGCGATGCGGAGAAGCAGCGTGAACCGCGTTCTGGGAAGACGCACGCGCGCTCGGCAGAGGTGGGAGGTTCAAGCGGCGTGCGGTCGTACTCCTCGTGCGAATACGTATCGTGGAAGGACTGTCGCAAGGCGGGGGTCAGTCGGGTTTTCACAGCGCGATAAGAGGAAAGAAAGGCGCGACTCACAGTAACGGCGCACCCGTTCATCTCCTGCCACCGCACGCTCTTCACGCGCCTCCAGGTCTCGCTGCTTGTCCCCGACGAGAAGCTCGTGGAGCGGGACCCGCTCGGCGTCTCGTTGTACATCTCTGGCGAGACGGGCCGCGAGCGCGTGGGGGACAGGCATGAGCGCAAGCGCTTTGCGGTGGGTTTGGCGTCGTTGACAGGCGCGGGGTGGATGAGGATGTGGGAGGGGTAGTGAAGGAAAGGAGAGTGGTTGTCGGTCAACATGATGAAGAAAGAACAAAGGGGTGGAATGAGTTATGAAGGCAAGGGGGTGAACGTAGGTACGTGGGTGCTTGTCTATATGAATGTGGAGTAGATATCGAGAGATACAGTGATGAACACAGAGGTCTGTCGTGTGCGACAAGGGGTGGGTGAGTGTCGAACTGTCGACGTGCGGTTATAGATTGATGGGCATGGCGGCGGTAGGGGGGGTGAGTGGAGAATGTGCTGAAGGTACGTGATGTCGGTGGACGACAGTCGTGGGTGCAGAGAAGAAGACTCTTGTCTAAACACCTCAAACGTAGAGTACTTGTATCTCGGTGGTTGGCAGCTATGACCTGTGCGACCGAAGGTGTCTGTCAGCCTCCGGGCGGCAGTCCTAGCGCATAGGCTTTATAACCTGAATAGGGGAAAAACGGGGCTGTACTCACGTCCACGTCTGAGCCCCGCGAATGTAGTATGTATCCCTATTGTGCGCCGGGCGACAAAGACACAAGAGATGACGACGAACACGGAGTAACTCGGCTTTCACGCGGAGAGGGGATGGGGAGGAAGGGGAGGCACGGGCTGTGTGCGGGCCGCGGAGGGTTGTAGTGTTTGTTAGAGGGAGGGGAGGGGAGGAGTGCCAGACGGCGTATATAGCAGTGTATATAGAGGCGAGAGCCACCGGCTCAGTGACAAAGAGAAGGTGGGGAGAAGGAGATGAATAGCCTCTCTCTGGTTAGTCGCCACCAGAGGAGGGACGAGTCCGAGCTTCGAAACTGCCGGGAAGGCGTCGGGGCGAGGATATGTATGAAACACGCAGTGGAGATGAAGAGTGCGGAAGAAGAGTACGAAGGTGCTGCGCTGCGTGCTAGTGCTGCTAGCGCTGCGGGGCTCGCTGCTGTTGGCTGGCTGCTGGCTTCTGCGGGTTTGCTAATAGCAGGCCGGCGTCGCCAGTGGGAGAGAGCGCGTCAGATGACGAGTTGTTTGGTGGCACCGCTGGCGGCGATGTGGCGTGGTGGGGGGTGGGGGTGGAGTGTCGAGCGTCGAGCGTGGAGCGGCGAACGAGTCAACACTGCCCGAAGGGAGCTGCCCACTGCGCTCTTTAGTATGTGTATGAAGCTATGCACAAGAAGGAAAGGCAATGCATCAAGAGCCCCCTCGCCCTCCTGCCCCTGCAGCGCCAGCCCCGTCTGCGCCCAATCCCAGCCAAACAAAGGCACCAGCCCATCAATCTCCCAATCCGGCAATTTTTCGACCGCACAGCCAGTTTCGCCGCCGCTGTGGCACCCAACTCAACCTACCCTGCACCAACCACTGGCGTTAAATTTAGCCTTTCGGTCCTTGGCTTGGCTTGGACAGAAACCAGCATGCATACCCTGCATGCAATAACCCAGGTGCCTATCTATAGCTCTCTCTCCTGTTCGCTCTCCGGACGCACCCGAACAACGACCCCACGCCCTCTACGGCTTCGACATGGCGTCTTTGATCCGCAGACAGCAGTCCAGCAGCTGCAGCTCCTCGTCGCCGCCCTCGCACAGCCCCTTGTCGCACTCAGCAATGGCGATCGCCGCGAGGCTCTTCTGCACCGCAGGGATCGTAGGTATAGGAATGAGCGCGTCGTGGATCTATGCCACCCTTGTCAGCTCGCCGCTTTCGTTCTCTAGGGCCCTCCATAGATGAAATCGACAAGCTCGGCGCTTTCGTTCTCTTGGGCCCCCTCCATGAGTGAAATCGACAAGCTCGGCGCTTTCGTTCTCTTGGGCCCTCCATTGATGAAATCGACAATACCCACCTGCTCAAGTACTTGACCGGCACTCCAACCTTCCCGCCCCACCCGCTTGACGGCCCGGCGCACACCCTCGAATCCGCCCAACGCCAAGTCAAGATCGATACCCTGGTCCCTGTCCACGCCCATAGATTCGAGGAGCTGGGTGATGATGTGGTCTGGGACGACGCCCGAGATCTCATGGACTGGAGAAAGACATCATGTTTAGATACGACCTACGGCAGACATGGTCATCTGACTTACTGGACATGGCAGTGATAGGAGTAGGCGGCTCTGACGCGCTGTGTAATCTCTGTGCCGTCTGGAGATACGTGATCGCCTTGCGCAGATCCCCCCCCGCGAGCTGCAAGATCAGCTCGAGCACCTGCACCCCACGCCCGTCAGCTTCTTGCCAATGGCAATGGACCGAGGCTGTAGGCTACGCACTCCGTCGTCGGCCCGCACGTCCTCCGCATGTGCAATCATGTCGATCCTCGCCTGGGTGCTTCCTTGGTCCAAAGGGCGGAAGCGGAACTTGCTACATCGAGAAGCAAGGGGCTCGATGATCCTGTTCACACGCCGCATGTGTCGTCAACACCCCTTCTCCTCTAGTACCCCTGGCGGACCCTCTCGCCTCGCCCTCTCGCATCCAGCCAGTGTGATAGACAAGACATACCGGGTGACATAGTTGCACACGAGACAGAACCGCGTGATCCGCGAGTACGTCTCCATTATTCTTCTCAGCGCAGATTGTGCATCCTGCGTCATCGAGTCGGCCTCGTCGAGGATGATGAGCTTGAACGGCGGGCACGGGTAGGTCTTGCCGTCGCTGCGCGGTCATCCCATCCGCGTCAGCGAGCCGCACCCACACATAACCCATCGCGCTGAGAGACAGTTGTACGCAAGGGGGGGGGGGGGGGGACTCACGAAGAAATAGAGACATGCCGAGGCGTCTCTCTCGCAAAGGTTTTGATCTTGTCGCGCACGACGCTGATACCTCGTTCGTCCGAGGCGTTCAGCTCGAGCACACGCGCGCGAAAAAGGTCGGGGCTGTCCATGACAGTCGGCCAATCCGTGATCAGCTCGTGCTCGGCTAATCATACGGAAAGCCAAGTTGAGGACTCACCCGAAGAGCTGGCGGGCGAGTGCCAGGATGGTACCTAGACGAAATACCCAGAGTCAGCCTGTATCTCCCCATGACGGTTGTCGCGCTGTGGCACACGCACTGGTCTTGCCGGTTCCCGGGGGTCCGTAGAACAGCATGTGCGGTAGCTACGCAGTGTGTCAGCCATGATACTGTGTATCCTTCCGTATCGCCTATCCTGGGCCGAATCAAGATTGACGACAACTCGGCGCAAGACCAGACGTACATTCGTAGAAGCCAGCGCCTTCCTCAGCACCGCAACCGTATTATCCTGGGACGACACATCGTCGATCGTCTTTGGCCGGCTGCAAATCCATAGATCTGTCATCAGCACCGCTTCCAAAAAACAGCATGTCGCTGGGACGGCAGCGTGTGGGGAGTTGGAGGCCTAGATGAGAAGGGGGGCCAGGGGGAACGGGCGACGCACTATTTCTCGACCCAGGGCTGCAATCGCGGATCTTGGGCAGGTGCCGCAGCGCGGGGGGCGAATGCATTACTCGTGCTCATCTTGGAGCTGTCGGAGGCGGGGAGGGGTGATGAGGCGGGAGGGGTGATGAGGCGGGACGGGTGGAGTTGAAGGTGAGGAGGAGGGGACGCGAGGTTGATGAAGCAATTTAAAGCGACGCGACCCGCGGCACTGGCCAACGCGTCTGGCGGGCACCCCGATGTTGTCACTGAAGCTTTCACACGGCTGGATACGCATATACAAGCCATATCATTCTCTTGGTAACACACTCAACATGACTCGTATGGATGTCTATCGCACTAGAATGACAGGAAGGTAACACAAGAGGAGAATATTGAACACAACGGCGCCAGCTGCCCCCCCCCCCCCGGGCGTCCTTCCAACCATCAAAGAGAAGACAGTGCTAGAAACTGGTGTGATAGACCGCCTGAGTGGATGAAGTATAGAACAAATGTACAAGTAACAACTTAGAGAGTCAAATAAGTGGCCTAGCGGAACTCAAAAGTGCTGCTGCTCTTCTGGGGTACGTGCGTGAGGAAGAGCTCTTGGAAAGGCTCTTGGTTCTACACATCAATCTTCGTCAGCTAGCGCTCTCAGAAATGGAAGCTAGAGGCAGATGTAGGTAGACTCACCAGGGAGTGAAAGTAGTACTATGTAGCCGTCCATGCATCAGGTCAGTTAATTGGTTCCACACGTGGTGATGATCTCAACTCACGCCCCGGATGGTGGCCTCCCCCCGAACGTTCTCCTTCCCCTCCCTCAGCTTCGTAGCGCTTTCCCGTCGCCTGCTCTCGTCCGGCCTCGTCGGGCTCCTGTGTGTTCTCTGGGGCGTCTCCGTATCAATGTGCGCCGCAGTAGTGGCTGACTGGCGGCGGCTGATACCGGGGCCTGCGGTCGCGGAGGGTGACTTGGAGAAATCGGGTGAGGCGGGTGAGGCCGGCTCATGGGAAGAGGACATGCCGCATGAGAGATCGACCATCGCAAAATAGAACCCTGCCGTTGTTGTCAGTGATATTTCTTGCTTGCCAATCAGCCACACCTTATCGGACTCACCAGCAAAGCTGGCTCCCGAGATATCCTTGACCTTGTGATCTGGCACCAAGAACCTCTCCTTTATCCTCAAGAACACGAAATCCCTCTCCTTCGCCTTGGCCCCCCCGCGTGATCGGTCCGGCTGAGGGTCGCGCAGGAGCAGCTCCGGGCGCATCATATCCTGGCGCGTCGACGGCCTGCGGAACTGCTCAAACCTGCCCCAGTGCCGCATGTCGTCGTGCTCGGTCGCGCCAAACCGCGCGCCCGTAATGAAGCCGTACTTGGGACCAATGATCTCGCCGGTGAAGAAAGTTGTCAGGTAGGGATGCGAGTCGGTGAGGTTGGAGATGGAAAGGTAGCCAGAGAGAGAGGATTCGGGGAAGTTGACGTCCTGCGAGCGGGGGGGTGGACACAGGAGCGCGTCGCGAGGGAGAGAAGAGAGGCGTCAGCTGGCTATGCCCCAAGACTACTGCCGAAGACCAGGTGATACACACCAGGAATCGGACTTCAACGTCATAGGCACTCCTCCCACTAGTCTGGGTACCCTTGAACATGCTCCCCGGGTAGAGCGCCCCTCGCCCCGCGTTCGGCACCCTCATCTGCGTCAAGTCCACGAGCGGATTCGCAGGCCTGTCCTCTTCGTCGCGCCTCGCCGCAGGCGGTACAGACAGTGGCGACGGTGTCCTACCAATCTTGTCTGACAGAGTCGAGGGGGGCTTGGGCCCCTTGGACGTCGTCCACGGGTGAGGGTGCTGGGCGGGGAGCGACTGGGAAAGGACATGCGCAGGTGGCGAGGGCGTGAGCGACGTGTCTGTCGCTCTCGGTCCGAGTCGCTCCCTCGTCGCATCCCTCGCCGTCTCCCTCTCCTCCCCTCTATCCCCATCCCTGTCCCCATCCTCCTCCCCCAGTTCTCGCAGCCCCAGCCCCTCCAGCCTCCTCCCTTCAGCTTCAACACCCTCACTCCCAGAGCGCCTCCTCCCCTCTGACCCCGCACACCGGCCGCAGATCCTCTCGATAGGGTCGTTCAGCAACACCACGCATTCGTTCGGCGAGGTGCTCGTCGACCCCGAGAGGTTCCCTAGTCCGCAGATCGCGCACTTGAGATCTGGCGGAGGGAGCTGGGGCTGGGGCGGGGTGGGGTCTGACCGTTCCGCAGGCATCGTGCCGCGTGTGGGAGATAACGATAGGGCGATACGATAGTTGGGGTGGCGGGGTGGGGCCGGATATGCTTGTGATAGCGTGGTGGGCCCTTGTGACGTTATGAGGGAGGCAGTCGGGGGTGGTTGTTGTTTGTGGTGTCTATATGTGGATGGATGTGAAGAGGAGCCGACACACTGTGGGCCGTGGGGTGGAGTCGAGCGAGCCCAGAGCAACGTCAACGAGTCACCCGATGTGGCAAAAGGCAATATTCTATGCCGTCATATGACTGCCGGGTCTCTTTTGTGTCCTTCTCGAGCAGCCGTCCTTGTTGCTGCAGCTTGTGCATATAGATGGCCCATGCATGGTCCCCCCTAAGCTCCCCACATTATGCATTGCATGCAGCACGCTGTAATGTACGACCCTTCTTGACGCGAGGGCCGACTGTCGGGAATCGAGGGTCACTACCGGGACGCCCAGTGCCTCCGCCTTCCTCTTCCATCCTCGTCATCAAGCTTCATCTGTTGCCTCTGCATTCACAGCGCGCTGACGGACAGTACACCTCACACCGCTGCACTAATGCAGGCTGCAATGGACGATAGTCTGGCTTGCCTCGTGACAGACTGGCTGCGTCACTTGCTAGTGGCGACAAATCGTCGGCCGTGACGCGCCCGAAGGACAAAGGGTGGACGTGAGGGCACGTCCTCAGTCCTCTTGGCCTCATCCCTGCTGCATGCTCACTGCATAGCGCCTCGGCACTTCCGCCACAGCTATGCTAACAGCTATATAGAGCAGCAGCAACTATACCCAGGAGGACCGCCGGGACGAAGATGGGTATAGAACTGTCTCTGACTCTGATCTTCCGGTCTGCGCTCGGTTCGCGCACTCCAACCATTCGGAAAAGGACAGAGCCGTGAGGCTACTGAGAAGGCTGGGATATGGAAGGGGTGATCCTTGCATGGCACATCTATCCACGAAGGCGCGTGCATACGTCAGGCCACTCCCGGAGCTCCACCCCCGCGGGGCCGGGAGTTGTCTGAGCTGCAGACTGGGGTCCAAGACTCAGGCTTGAGAGCGAACGTTGAGATTGATGGCTGACTGTGCCATAGTCCATCTCATGGCACGTAAGCGTGAATTGCATACAGTCAGTACGCATTAGCAAGCAGCCGCGCCCTTTCGCTGCTCTCATGGCCTTCCGCTTGCATCAGCCCACCGTCATATGACGAGAACACTTCCCTCAAAGCCCAGAGGTACCGCCCATGCCACTTGTGCCCAATCACCCATATCGAGAGCCAACGTTGTGACATTGCGCAGCAGCACTCTACCGACCGGACATCGGACTGTAGGTGCAGAGCCCCACTGACAAGCCCCTCTTCGCCCAACGACAAACGCACACACGAAGGTAATCCTACGCATATGCCCATGCGTTCTGTTTCCCCTTGCTGAGCCCCTCTGTCTACACCCGCCATTTGGCCGCCCGTACGTAATGCGCCGCGAGGATGTGTCGAGTCCCTGCAGCTACCGATCTAGCAGAAAACGGAGAGAGGAAGGGAGGGGAGGGACGATGAAGGTTCGTTGGAAGATGAGGGGACAATGTGAAAGGGGGCCGAAGAATTCGCAAGCGATTCTGCCGGGAGAGATTGTGTGGTGTGCGGCACTTCATCGCAAGAAATCAGCAGAGTGTTCATTCCACATACCCAAAACATCAACTCACGATCGAAGCTGCCGCGTAGAGAGTGTAACGGAGAGCGAGCCAGGTCGGAACCAAAGCCCGCCTCCAACAGCAGCACTGCAGACTCCACGCGCACAAAGCGGCGTGCAACGAGTTACCATAGTGCTGCTGGGTTGCCATCAGTCGCCGAGACGATCTGCCGACATGTGCGACGTCTTCGACGTCTGATACCGAGCTGCAGTGGATGCTGAGGCCCGGCCGAGGTAAGTCGAGGGACGTGTTACACGTGTGACAGTCCCCCATTATCTAAAGAGGCTGATGATCCATGTCAGCCCCGCTTGATGGCTTGATGTGCGTGATCCATGTCAGCTCCGCTTGATGTGCGTTGACCGATAAAGAACAGGCACGTACTTATTGCCTGCGGGCCTCAAGGCCTGAGGTAACACACTGCCGTTTCCTTGTTGAGACGGCAAACCAAGAATACGGTAACAGATGTAACGACCGGCAATCGACCGACTGTCACTGGATACAGGTTGAGTCAGCTCTGGGCGGGACAGGCGCAGAGAAACCGACTGACCAAGGCGCCGAGCTGCAGAATTTTTCCGAGGCTCGGTCAATAAACGTCGCTCTGTTGTCGCTCTGTAGGTCAGAGCGACCGTGGCCACACACAGCGGTGCAGGGGTACTGTGCGCTGAAATCGGTACGGTGGCACATAAGTTGCCGGCATATTGACTGTATATAAATGGCACCCACGTAGTTTCTGGCAACGCGGAACGGCAATGCGGCCATACATTAATGGAACCGCAACACGTCTCCTTTCTTGAGACGCAAAACATGCAACGACCGAATCGTCACTGAACACAGGTTGAGTCAGCTCTGGGCAGTACAGGCGCAGAGAGACTGACTGACCAAGGACAGTCAAGACCGAATGTCTTGACCCGAATCCGGGACCCATACACAGCTTCTTGCCATGTCTCGAGGGGAGGGATTTACCCGGCCACCCGCCACTCTGACGGGGCAGTCTACGATGGACCGGCGCTCCTGGCTCCTGCTATTGGCCGGTGTGCGCCCCGTTGTCCAAAGGAAGAACCAAGCAGTGAATACTCTGGTCCTTGAGGAAGAAGAGAGGAAATGGAAGGCGACGCACGCATCTTATAGCGTCAGTTGCCAAGCACGGGGCTTCCGCACTTTCCCATGGTGGAGGTCGGTGGTGCTATTCAATGTGGCAGTCGCGTGGGGGATAAATGCCACGTCATGACACGGACCCACCCGATTTCGCTCGACTCGGGCAGACCAAAAGTCGTGAAGCGGCCAGCCGCCACTATCGCTCTCGATCTTCTTTCCACTTCTTCTCCATCCATAACTCCCCCCCCCACCGCAGCGCCTGCCCCCCGCACACAAGCACACACTACACCCCCCTTTTCACACTACCCTTCCCCCTTCACACACTACCCCCCCGCACCCCCCTCCCCAAAATGTGTGGCATCTTCTGCTGCTACAACCGCCAGGGCGACGTCCAGTCTTACCGGGCCCGAGCCATAGCTTGCTCCAAGAAGCAGCGCCACCGTGGCCCTGACTGGTCCGGGTGCTACATCGCCAACAACACCGTCCTCGTCCACGAGCGATTGGCCATCGTTGGTGTCGGTGAGTTCAATATTCCTTATGTCGAGTCGCCAGCACTTTCTCTCGAGTCATGAGTTCCGGGTCCCCCGTCCAATGAATGGCTCGAGAGATACGGCCCCCATCAGTCCAGAGGCCTGCCTGGTCAGGAGCTAACACATGGTCCCTTTTTTTGCTCATCAGACACCGGTGCCCAGCCCCTCACCAGCCCCGACGAGCAGCTTGTCCTCGCCGTCAACGGTGAAATCTACAACCACGTCGCGCTCAGGAAGGGCCTCAAGGACAAGGATGCCGTCTTCAAGACCCACTCGGACTGCGAGGTCATCATGCACCTCGTAAGTCACCATCGCACTGTTCAAGGACCCGTGCTCGACTGATGAATCCCCCTCCCCCAAACTATCTAGTACAAGGAGCACGACACCTCCTTCATCAACATGCTGGACGGCATGTTCTCCTTCTGCCTCGTCGACAACTCTGTCTCCCCTCCCCGTCTCATCGCCGCCCGTGATCCCATCGGTATCACTACCCTCTACATGGGTTTCCACTCCTCCGCTCCCGACACCCTCTACTTTGCTTCGGAGCTCAAGGCTATCCACGAGGAGTGCGACAACCTCATTTCCTTCCCCCCTGGCCACTTCTACGACTCGCGTGACAAGCAGTTGACGCGATACTTCAAGCCCACTTGGTGGGACTCTGACAAGGGCGTGGTCCCCACCAACCCCGTGGACTACAAGCTCATCAGGGAGTCGCTCGAGGCCGCCGTCAAGAAGAGGTTGATGAGTGAGGTGCCTTACGGTGTGCTCCTGAGTGGTGGGCTGGACAGCAGTTTGATTGCTTCAATCGCTGCTAGGGAGACGGACAAGCTTGCGGCTGAGCAGGAGAAGCTGAGAAAAGAGAGGAGACTGGCGCAAGTGGAGGGTGGCTGGGTCGGTAAGTTACTTTCCAGCTTGTCCAGCTTGCAAGCTAGACAACTTGTACTGACCAAATGGAATCCCAGGCGACGAGGCTCCCCTTGCTTCCTGGCCTCAACTCCACTCCTTTGCTATCGGTCTCCCCGGTGCCCCCGACCTCATCGCCGCACGGAAAGCGGCCGACTTCCTGGGCACTGTTCACCACGAGTACACCTTCACCCTCCAGGAGGGTCTTGACGCCATCCCCGAGGTCATCTACCACCTCGAGACTTACGACGTCACGACGGTGCGAGCGAGCACGCCCATGTACTTGCTCAGTAGGAAGATCAAGGCGATGGGTGTCAAGATGGTGTTGTCTGGCGAAGGCAGTGACGAGATCTTTGGTGGTAAGTCAATTTTGCGAGACGAGCATTGAAATCAGGTGCTGACGAGAGACTCAGGCTACCTCTACTTCCACGCGGCCCCGAACGCAAAGGACTTCCACGAGGAGCTTGTCAAGCGAGTGAAGAACCTTCACACCGCTGACTGTCTCCGTGCCAACAAGTGAGTCAGTCCCCTTACCGTGTACCACCGCGAGTGACACTGCTGACCTCATTCCCAGGTCCACCATGGCTTGGGGTCTTGAGGCTCGTGTTCCCTTCCTCGACAAGGCCTTCCTCGAGGTCACCATGAACATTGACGCCAAGTACAAGATGTTCTCTAAGGGCACCCAGCAGGAGGTCGACGAGGACGGGCGCCCCAGGATGGAGAAGTACATTCTCCGAAAGGCGTTCGACTGCTCTCCCGACGGGAAGGCATACCTCCCCGACTCTATCCTCTGGAGACAGAAGGAGCAGTTCTCGGACGGTGTTGGGTACTCGTGGATCGACGGGTGAGTCGATGTATGGCATGTCCTTGAGCGAGTAGCCGCTAACTCAAGTACCCAACAGCATGAAGGACCACGCTTCCTCCCACATCTCGGACGAGAAGTTCGCCGAGGCCGCTACCCGCTGGCCCCTCGACACCCCCGACACCAAGGAGGCCTACTGGATCCGCGAGGTGTTTGAGGGCCACTTCCCTACCGAGGCTGCCGCCAAGACTGCTGTGCGGTGGATCCCGAAGCAGGAGTGGGGTGTGTCGAGCGACCCTTCGGGTAGGGCTGTGTCGATCCACGCGGCTGCTTACGAGGAGAAGAAGGCCGCGGATACCAAGGCTTAGTTAGGAGTCGTGGTGCGGGCAGGGAGGTAGGTAATAAGGTGCTGGGGATTATAGACAGGGATCTTGGTGCATCATGCATGGTTGAGTGGATCTCAGCTCTTGTCCCGATTCATGGCGGCGAGGACTTGGGTGACAGGTATACTGAGGCCATTACACTGCGCGTAGTTGCTGTGCATAGCTGTCGTACAGATGTTTCGAAACGCCATCAATCATGGCCGGGCGAGTTCCTTGGCCATCCCCCTGTCTACCTCCTGCCAGTACACATCCCCACCTCCCTTCAGCATGTTCTTCTTCTTGAGCTTGTTCACCAAATCCACCACCTCCTGGGGGCTCTTGCCGAATTTTGCACACAGCTCCCCAATCTTCTGCCGATACAGCGCACGTATGTCCTCGACGATCTGCTTGCCTTCCGCCACCCGCTCATTGAACTCTTGGTTTGTCAAGGCAGGAGGCCGTCTGACAACGTGCTCTGCACCATCGGGGGGCGGCGGCGCGGGGGAGGAAGCAGCGACGGGAGGCCAAGCTCTCTGTGGGCGAGGAGGGAGGGCGGTATCGGCGTACACCATGTCGGGCTCCGCACGGCGCGCGGGGACACTGATCCTGCGCGAGGAGGCAGGGGTGAGAGAGGACTTGCGGCGTTTGCTGGAGGAGAGCAGCTGTTCTTGGAGGAGGGACCGCCGGGGAGCCCTCTTGCCGCTGGCCACGACGGCCTGGGCCGGGCTGGGCGTCTCGAACCTCCCTTGCGATTGCTCTGGCTCGGCCGTGGCCGGAGCCACCTCGCGGATCTCTGGCGACGACGGCTCGCGCATCCGCACAAGCTCGCTAGCTGGGCGGATGTCCTTTGGCGGCGATCGCTGCGGAGGGGGGGGAGGGAGTGGAGAGGTGATGCGCACGGCCCTGGCGGCGGGCGACTTGCGAGGCGAGAGGGATCGGCGGCTTGAGGCGGGGGCGGAGGCGGCAGCGGCAGCGGCAGCGTCACGGTGGTCGTAGGCGACAGAAGTATCACCAGCGTCCGGCTCGAAGAGGTCCCTCTCGACCGCCTCGGCATCCACCGACTGGTCGTGATCTCGGGAGATGCCAGACGCCTTGAACGCGTCTGCCACCGCGGCGGCCTCCACCGTGACAGCTACCACTTCTGCCTCTTGCACGATCATCACTGTCTCTACCTCCGCATCCACCACCACTTGCCTCTCTATCATCGCTACTGTCACCGGCACGGCTTCCACGGCTCTCACCGCTCCCACCGCTCCCACCGCTCCCACCGCTTCCACCGCTTCCACCGCTTCCACCGCTTCCACCGCTTCCACCGCTTCCACGCGGTCTACCTCTTGAGCCTCATGAGCCCCTTGAGCCACCTCAGCACCCTTCCCCGCCATCGTCTCGGCGGCAGCCACCGTGCTAGCATTCTCAGCCTCTGGCGTTCGCCGCGCCTCCACCTCCGTCCCCGCCGCTTTCTCTTTCTCTTTCCCCTTCGCCTTCTCAGTAGGCGGCGGAGAAGAAGCGGGGGACTTGGCTCTTGTCTTGCCCTTGCCCTTGCTGTCGCCCTTGGGAGTAGCGATGGCAGGGCGTTTGGGAGGTGGGGGAGCGTCGGATTCGGATTCGGACTCTGAGACTAGGAGTCTGCGCTTTTGTGGTCTCGGGGAGTCCGTGGCAGGTACAGCGGCGACGGCAGCGGCGGTGGACGAGGACTCGGCTTGGGCGGGTTGACGGGGGCCACTATCCGCGAACGTCAGTCCATTTTTACGGACCCACATAACGCGACTGAGCTCACCTTGGACCCGCCTTGGCCTGAGGCTTCAAGCGGTTTGCTCCGCTGGCATGTGGACGCTTCTTCGGCGCATTCTTTGCCGCCTGCCTCTCGGCTTCGGTCTTCAAGTCATCCTTGATGCCGGCGTTGATATACTTGAACACCTGCTTAGAGAACCCCACTTGCTTCTTCTTGAAATGCTCATGCCAAGACTGTGGAGAATGGCGCTCGGCGATAGGGTATTTGTCGGAGTTCTTGCACTGGACAGGGCCTGTCAGCTCTGCGGAGAGCGGAGAGATGGAGCAGGTGGAGTAAGCACTCGAGACGCACCAGTTCCTCAAAGGTCTTTCGGCTTTTCCAGGATCCGTTTGGGTAATAGCATGCCAGATACCGGCAGAGGAAGTCATCGTCGAGCGCAGTGTACTCTGTCCTCCTGCGTGTGCCCCTTGAGCGATGGTCTCGCCAGTCATGCAAACGAACGATGCGCAAACTTACAACTTGCCAACCGGCCTTCCCTGTCGTTTCCTGACGACCACCTCTTCCTCTGCCATACTATCTCTATCTTCCTCTTCCTCTTCCTCCTCCTCTTCTGGAGCGCTGCCCAGCGTCCAGCTCAACGCCTTTTGCTTCCAGCACGTATTCACCCAGTCCCGCTCCACGATCCTCTGCCATTCTCTCCGGTGCCTAATCCTCTCCTTCTTGACGGTCTCTGCAAACTGGCTGTTCTCGTCCACGACAAGAAGATCCGCATCGGAACGCTTTTCCACTGCGATTGCCCCGCCTTGCTGGAGCCGCTCCAGGCAGTTGTTCACGGCAGCTGGGCCGCCGTCCTCCCCGTCCATGCGGTGCACATTCTTCGAGACCCAGACGCGGAGCGGCTGCCAGTCGCCGTCGCCGCGGTCCCCGGGGTAGACAAATATGGGATTGGGCAGCTCCATCTCGTCGAGCTCTACCTGCCGGCCGTGGATGACGCTGCACGCGAGCCAGTGGTACGGCACCTCGGTGTAGACGTGGGCCGGATCGTGCTGGCTCGTCGTGCCGAGGACATGGTTGACGTACGAGTTTTGGCGCCGATAGTTGGGGTGGGAGGGGTTGACGAGGAGGTGGGTCGCGTCTTCGAGGGAGGAAGTGACGCGGCCGCCCGCTTGCTGTGATACAGGCGTCAACAGGATGATCAGGGAAGATGCGTGATCCAGTGAGGGAAGAGAGCGAACCTCAAGGGTGTCGGTGAGACGTCTGATGGAGTCGAGACTGAACTGATCTTTCGCGAAGAAGAATGCAGCGTCGGAGAGTAATTGTTCATGTACAGGCATGGCGGGAACGGTTGGCCTGGGCTCCAAGTCATTAGCGGGCTGGGAAGTGATGGGCATGCCGAGCGCGCGTCAACAATGGCACAGCAGGCACTCACCTCCCTGTAAAGGGTTTCACACCCCAACGCTGATACGCAGTTTGTGCTGAAGTGTGCGGGGTACTCGCTACTGGTGGAGGTGGGCGGAAGGGGGGATGCTGGACGGTTGAGGTGCGAGGGCAAGCCGAAGACGATGAAGGACACAGGGGAGAAGCGGCGGCGAGCGGCGAGAGGACCCGTGTAGAGGACGCGCGGGTCGACTGCAGGCACAGTCTGTTACGTAAGCCATCCATCTTGTCTTGCATCTGACAGACATCTGCGAGATGGGTCGGCTGGCACAGATCGAGAACGGCATGGACCAAGACAGTCGTGCATCTCTTGGCAGATGGGATGTTCTGTGCAGCGTACAAGGTTGAGCGGAGGGTGGGGAGAGGAACAAATCCCAGTCATTCATGTAGAGACATGCAATCGATCGCTGGCTGGTTCTCGTCTATGGCTCGGGACGATCTTGTCCTCTACGTACGCCTGGCAGTTGTTGGCTTTGCGTGCCAGACTTGGGCATGCATGGTCGGTCTTCGGATCCGCTTGACCGAAGCATGCTGCGCAGGGAGGGAGGCGGCGCGACTGTCGATGTGCGGATCCGCATGACCGAGCACGCTGCGCAGGGACGCGACGCGGCTGACACGGATTCGCAGGCGAAGGGAGAGAGACCGACATTCACGACGTTTCGGGACGAGGAAGCGGAAGGAGCGCCGGGACGGTCATGCCAGTCGACACGGGACGAGATGGCTATTTTCTGGCTTGATAACCGCTGCGCGCTGGCGAGTCTGCGGAGCGAGACAGGAAGGAGGACTGCGGTGTGGGCCAGACGACGGAGCAGGGAACGGCGAGGGGCCCGGCCAACAGTGGACCCGGAAAAATAAGTCGCGGGCGAGCTGCATTCCCACGGGCGCACGGTCGTGTGCTGCGTCGCGTCAGGAAACGGCCGGCGGCCGGTCGGTCACCCCGCGCTGTCGTGGGTGGCGCGATCGACGCACGCACGTCGTCATGAACATGAACCTGGTCGCCCTGCCAGACGCAGTCGGCGGGAAAAGAAAGATCCTGCGTGCATGTGCCTGCGTGGGTGGGATGCATGCACGGACGCATGATGCCTGCGTGGGTGGGATGCATGCTCGGACGCATGATGCATGCGTGTGCAGGAGCGCGGGGTGCCCCTGGACGCGGCGTAGCGCCACGCTATGGGCCTGGCGGGGGCATCTCGGGGAGATGACGCATGCGAGCACGCACAGCCCTAGCCCGGGGGGGGTGCCGGATGCGGCGATGCGGCGGGGTGCGCTCGGAATCGACGGCGGCAAGGGCTAGCGTGGCACGGGACGTGCCGTGATTGGGCTGGCTGCGGTAGGGGCGCGGGCTTGATGACAGGAAAAGTGGGAGGGACGGGGGCTGATGACGACGGGAGCGGGTGTGATGGGATGGGCTGCTCGGCGGGCCCGTGCGCACGGCGCGCGGCTGCTCCGGCTACGCAGCGTCGGCCTCCGCCGCGGTCGCTTGCACCCGCGCTCGCACTGGGCACCCGCCAGGCACGCCCGCGCGAATTCCCCCATCAGGCAACTGCCACAGTGACGCGGCCCTGACACCGCACACCTGTGCGCAGACGCGGCCGTCGGTCGTGCCACGCCCGCCGGGGGAACATGGGCCCAGGGGACACCGCCGCACTACTTATTCCCCAGCCTCTTCTCCCGCATTCTCCCTTCTTCCTTCTTCCTCTCCCACCCGCATCCGCACCCGCATCCGCATCCAAAGAACCCCCCCACCCCCCACCACATCCACCCCACCACCACCATGCGTGCCTCCACCGCCTTCCTCGCCCTCGCCGCCCTCGCCGGCGCCGCCCTCGCCCAGATCTCCCCCAACACCCCTGTGAGTTTTCTTGCCCGGACAGCCCCGCTTCCCACCGCCGCCTTCCCGCCCAGCCCGTGCTCCCACTCGCCGTGTCTTCTCCTGCTGACATCCCTCTCCCCCTCCAGGCTGCCCTCGTCGAGTGCCGTGAGTGTCGTGTCTCGTTCTCCCCCGAGGCCGCGAGCATCGGCCATCCTTGAGCTGCGCAGGCCGCCCATATCTCCAGGGTCACATCAGCCACCAGTCACTGACGACTCTCCCCTGCGAACAGAGCCCGCCTCCCTCTCTTGGAGCGGTGGTACTGCCCCGTACATCGTGTAGGTAGTCTTCTCTCGGGCTAGGATGGTCTCTTGCGACCCAGTGCCCGTCGGCTATCCCCTACAGCCATCAGCTGACCCTCCTGCCCCTTCCCAGCGCCGCCATCCCCGGTGGTCAGGTCTCGGCTGCCGCCATTGAGACTATCGCCGACTCCCAGGCGTCTTCTCCTCTCACCTGGACTGTCAACCTTGCCGCTGGTATGTTGTTTTGCTTGCTTACGTGGCCGGGGACCCATTTCTTCGCGGAGACCCAAAATCAAAACTCTAACTGTTAACTGTAATTGTGTTTGACTGACTGTTTGTCTTGTGTGTTGCACACTGTAGGCACAAACATTACCATCAAGATTACCGACTCGACTGGTACCATTGGCTACTCGTCCCCCGTCGTGGTACGTCGGGCATCGTTGCGGTGGCACCCACGAAAAAAATCGTGCTGACTCTTTCGCCCCTCGTAATAGGTCCAGGCCGGTTCTTCCACTTCGTGCTTGAACGCCACCGCTTCCACCAGCGGTCTCGCCACCGGTGCCGTCACCACCACCCAGAGCGACACCGCTTCTGCTTCCGGCACCTCGGCCGCCTCTTCCGCCGAGAGCTCTGCTGCCTCCTCCGCCGCCGCGTCCTCCGCCGCTTCGTCGGCTGCGTCGTCCGCTGCTTCGTCCGCTGCGTCGTGAGTTTGCTTGTCCTTGCCGTGCGACCCGTCGTTCTAGGCTGACTCTCTTTCACCCACAGCTCCGCCGCTTCTTCCGCCGCCGCTTCTTCTGCTGCGTCTTCCGCCGCCGCGTCCACCACCAAGGCGTCTTCCGCCGCCGCCAGCGCCACCTCTGCGGCCAGCTCCGCCGCCGCTGCCACCAGCTCCGCCGCTTCTTCCGGTGCCCTCGCCAACGCGGTCGTCGGCTTCCCCGCCCTCGTCATCGCTGCCGTTGGCGGTGTCGCTGCCCTCCTCTAAGGGTTTCCTCCCTTGTACGAACATTTCCCCTCGTCTGTCTCTTGTTGATCGGCGGTGATATTCGTCTCACCTCGGTTCAAGGACGAGGACTACTCTCTCCTTCTATATACATGCCCACCTTCCCACACTTACGTATCGAAAGTTATAACGGTCCAATAAATATTACGCCCTTTAGCACCTTCGTTCTATACCGTCGGCAATAGGCTAGTTTTCCTGTTTTCTTATCCACTCTTTATCCCTAATTATTTAATGCGAAACGCGATGGATTGACAAAAGATGCATCCTTATTGAGAGGCATCATCAATGTCTGGACTTGAGCAGTGTGTCTGCCAGTCCCGGTCCATGCATCGTTCACCTCCTTGGAGCAGGTTGCCCGACGATCGAGTGGCGCTGCCCGTCAGCACAGCACGTGTATGCCACGTGCCCCTCGGCCTGCCCGAAGAAGGATCCGGCGCGTTGGTTGTTTTCGGTCTCCACAAGGCTCTGTCATGCTTCCAAGTTCTGACATCACTGCGTGACTGGTCTTTCCGATCTGCTTTGTATATCTTGACCATCCATCCGCTAATCCCGTTTCACCCACCCGACCGGGATCATGTCGCGCTACCAACCGCCCCACTTGAGGCAGCGCCCTCCCGCCTCTGCCGCGCCTCCCCGGGCCGAACCAGAACGTGCAGCACCGCCACCGCGGCCGGGTGCGGCGGCGGCGGCGGCGGCGAGCGTTGCTCGAGGGGCCGATGGCGGGGCCGAGGCCGCCCCGTCTTCTGTTCCGCGGCGGCAGGGGCACGCGGGGCACGCGGGGCACGCGGGGCGCGACGGGCCCTCACCCTCCTCCGCCTCGTCTTCTTCCGCGGGTGCATGGGGTAGACGCGCGCTCGGTGGTGCTGCACTGGTAGCTGCCCCGCGCGGAAGCGTACGGGACCAGAGAGGAGGCGGGGGCGGGGGCGGGGGCGGGGGCCGGGGCGGGGGGCTGGGCTCCCCGGCCGGGGATATCAGGCCCATGCGAGCTGGGGCGGGCGGGGCGGGCGGGGCGGGCGGGGCGCAGAGCAAGGCAGAGCTGGAGATGGACATGATGCAGAGCGTGTCGAGGAGTGGGGGCGATGGGGCCGAGGGGGATGCGTGAGTGGCTGCCTGCCTGCTCTATGCAGTCAGTCGTCTGGCCGGTGCGGAGGGTGGTGCTGACGGACCCGGACCGGGACCGTCTCTGGGCGTTGCAGGCTGAAAAACCGGACAACACAAGAGCGGTACAGAGCGTACATTGAACAGAGAGTGAGCTGGGACAGATGCCTGAGCTTGCCGATCGGCGACGTGTACTGACTGACACGCGTGGGTTGCCAGGTTGATGCCCACTACGCAAAGTACGCGACGCCTCGCCAGACTGCCCCGAGCGTCAAGGGGAAAGCAAAGGCGGCTATGGGGGACGAGGAGATGGAGAGTCTAGGGAGCATCGTGCTACTGTTCCGTGGGTGTTTTGAACCCGTATCTGATTAGGACATGTGTTGATTCATCGGCATGTTCACGGCGACAGGCAAACTCCGAGAAGGGGTTGTGGCATCGAGCCGCAGAGACCGGTTCGCCATTGAAGGTAGGTGTGGCCGGCCCGCCGAGCTCCGAGCTCCGAGCTCCGTACTCGGTACCCGGTACAGACCGGATGCGCTAGCTCCCCGTGAAGCACTGCCGACAGACAGACCCCCTCCGCAGTTTTCGAATCTTCAGTCCGGTTCGCCATCCTCGCCCAGAATCGGCCCCAGCTGCTCAGTGCGCTCAGTGGGCTAGTGCCGGGGCTTTACCGTGCGTGCGCTCGGGCGGGGGCTGTCGACGGGCGCGGGTGCGGGTGCGGGTGCCGGAGAGTCGACGGTGGCCGGACAGCGGACGGGATGTCCGCGCTGGTGCTGGGCACAGGCGAAACAGCCGTCGTCCAGCGCGATGGCGGCGATGGTGGCCATGGCGGCGACGGCGGCGATGGCGGCGATGGCGATGGCGATGGCGATGGCGACGGCGATGGCGATGGCGATGCTCGTGCAGAGTTCACCTCGCTCTTGCTGCTCTACCACCTCGTCTGCTCGGGCAGGACGGCGTACCACGAGACGAGGTGGGAGGTCACGGCACCCCCGGCACCAAGAAGGGGGAAGCTACGTGCGCGACCGGGCGGCGGCGGCGGCAGCGGCGGCGGCGGCCACGAGGGATCACCGGTCCCACCGGTCCCACGGAGGGAAGGGGTAGAGGGCGAAGGCTTTGTCGCCGACGCAGACCTGGGCTTCTCCCTCCGTGCGGCGCAGGCCCTAGCGGACGAGACATTCTCCGCCATCACCTATTTTGACCTCATCGCCCCCCCCTCTCGCCCCTCGCACGTTCTCTCTACGACCGCCACCCGCGACTCGTCTCCTCCCGCCGGCTCATCCTACGAGCGTGCTCTACTCGCATGGGCCGCTCCGGACGTCCGCCTCCGGTCGTGGAACATGCTCAAGCGGGCGTACATGTCTGTGAGCGTGGAGTGGGCGGGACGAGTGCTGGGACTGGGGGGTGCGGCGGAGGTGGAGGAGTGGGTGGCGGAGCACGCCGGTGCAGCGGGGGCCGGGGGGGCCGGGGGGGCCGGGGGGGCGGTGGTGGTGGGTGGGGGGAGTATCAAGATGCGGTAGGCGGGAGGAGGGACGATAAGTGACTATGCATGCTGTGTCCTGTACATCTTACAACACCCTTCCCCTTCTCGCCGCGCGCGCCGCCCGCCCGCGTGGGCATTCTCTGCGCGCGCCCTGCACCCCCGATCCGACACCCCCGACACTCCCGACTACACCCCCGACACTCCCGACTACACCCCCCACCAGAGACTCCCGACGCCCTTGGCGTACCCGACAATCTCGTTCCCGCTCAACTTGCTCTCGCCGTAGATCCTGTCCACAAAGGTGATGGGCACCTCGCCGAGGGTGTACCCGAGCGAGCGGGCGCGGACGATGATCTCCATCTGGAAGACGTAGCCCTTGGACGTGCAGCGCGAGATGATATCGCGGATGACGTGGAGGCGGTACAGCCTGCGGCACGGCACGGCGTCAGCGCGCGTGGCCGGCTCCGCTTGCCGAGCTGGAAGAGAGACTCACCTGAAGCTCCCGGTGAGGTCGCTGACGCCCGGGCTGAGCACGGTGTCGGCCAAGTAGTTTGCGCCGCGCGAGACGAGCTTGCGCTTGAGGTCCCAGCCGTAGACGCCTCCTGGGCCGAGGCCGATGGGCGGGGCGGCGGCGGCGGGCCGCGGGGACGGGTGGGACGAGTAGCGCGTTCCGGTGACGATGTCGAGGTTGTGCAGTTTTTGGAGTTTGATGAATTCGGGGATGAATTTCGGCTGCGGGGGGGGGGGGGGGCAGGGTGTTAGCAGGGTGTTAGCAGGGCGTTAGCAGGGTGTTAGCAGGGTGTTAGCAGGGTGTGAGTGTGGGGGATGTGGCGGAGTGGAGGGGACGACGTACGTGGTGTGAAAAGTCGGCGTCCATGATAATCACAAAGTTGCCGGTGCAAAAGTTGAGCCCGTGAACATACGCCGTGCTGCACGGCCATCTGTGTGAGCACTGGTGCGTGATGTTCCGACTCGCGCTCGCAGTATCCGACTCACCCGAGACCGAGCTTGCCCGCTCGCGGCTTCAGCACCTGCCGCCCCCGCCTCGACATCAGCTTCCCCGCGAGTCTGGGCAACGCCGTCCACCTACCACCTTGTCCTCGCCGTAGACGCCTGCGAGCTGCCTGGCGACGTCTTGTGTCCCATCGGGACTCGCGTCGTCCACGACAACAATCTCCCACTGGATACCCCTGTTGCTCGCTGGTCGTCAGCTTGCGCCGTCCGTCCACGCTCACGCTCAGCCACAGCCACAGCCACGGCCACGGCCACGGCCACGGCCACGGCGTTGACGCACGCGCTCTCGAAGGTCTTTGCCAGCAGCCAGACGATCACCGGGAGGTTCTTGCGCTCGTTGTAGGTGGGGAGGATGACCGAGTACTTGTCGGACGCGGAGGGGGCAGTGGAGGCGGCGATGGAGGGCATGTCGATGGTGTGCGACATGGGCTGTGGTTTGTGTGGCTGTGCGGGTTGTGCAGGGGGTGGGGTTCGGGTGGGGTTTGGCTGGGGTTCGGGTGGGGCTCGGGTGGGGTTTGAGGGGTGTCGTCGAGGGGTGGGTGGGTAGGAGATGCCAGCGATGGGAGAACGTGCAGCGTTGGAGAAAGTGCCGTTGGAGATGGCCGCGGTGCAAGCGCGACCGACACGTCGATTCTCGCGCGCACCGAGGGCGTGTTTACGTAACAGCTGGGTCCGGGTCATGTGTGCAAGGCAGAGGGGCGTGCGTGCGAGCGCCGGTGGAGGCCGCGACGCGACGTGCGTGCGGCCCAGTGCGTGCGGCGGCGGGGCATCCTGCACAGACATGCATCCCCTCTGCGGGGGTACGCCGGCGGCATGCACGACTGCCTGTGGTAGCGTTCCTGGGCGCGCAACCGCCGAGTGCCTTGCCCTGGTCATCCAAACGGCCCAGTGGATAGACTCGGGCTGCGTGTGTGTTTCGGTGAGGTTAGACGACGGAGGGGGTAAAAGGTGACGGCGGGGGGTGGGTGTGTTGCGGAGAAATGGGGGCGGCGCGCGCACCGGGGCGAGGAACGAGGAACGGCGAGCCTGCCGGGTGCACGGGGCGCTCTAGCATATTCTGAAACGGGGCGCGCACCGCGGGTGGCCGTGCGTGCAGCAGGCAGCGACGAGGCGGGGCCGGCCGATCGCGCGCGGCGCCCATGCGTGATCCCGCCAGTGATCCCGGCGCCCAGTGCATGATCCCGGCGCCCAGTGTCTGATCCGATCCCGGCGCGGCCCTGAGGGTCGCGCGCCTCGCCAGGGCTGCCAGGGCCGCCAGGGACGCCAGGGCCACTAGGAGCTGGAGTGCTCAGGGGCGCGCCCGCCGCCCGCCGCCCGCCGCCCGCACGGTCCCGGCCCGCAGCGAGCCAATCAGCCCGCCATAACAGCGCGAGCGCAGAGCCGCCGAGCCGCCCTGGTACCTCACCCGCATCCACTCTCCACTCGCTTCTTCCATTCTACACTCTCCCCACCGCCGTCGCCCAGCAGCACCCCCCGCCCCAGCACCCCCCGCCTCAGCACCCCCCACCCCCTCCCCCCCTCCCCCCGCCCCATACCTTCCCCCCACCCCACCCCCCACCCCCCCCAGCACCCCCCACCCCCCGCCCCCCGCCCCAGTTTCCCAGCCCCCCCCCGAGCTTCCGCATCCGCGACCCAACAACCCAGGTGAGCCCCTCCTCCGTCCCCCCCGCCTGCGATCCCCACCTCCCTTTCTTGTTCGGCGGCACGCCGCGTGTCCGCGTACGTCGGAACTCCCGCTCGGCCTGGCCACCCGGAGCCGCCGTGGCTCTCCCGCCTGCGCGGCGCCGCCCGCCGTCCCCCCGGGTCTTGCACCCTTGTCCACCCTGCCGCTCCTCTGCATCCTCCCTTGCCTCTGTCTGTCCCACGCCCACCCGCCCGCCACCCACCCGCCACCGCCACCGCCACACACCTACACTCCTCGCACGCCCGCACGCCCGCACGCGGCGGGAGAACACGCGCTGACACCCGCCCCGCCCCTCCCTCCAGCCCACTCAGACCCACGAGAGAGGATCGTCCGTGACCGCACTGCCGACAACGAGTCTTCAGGTGAGCCCCGTCCTCCTCTTTCCCATGCGTCTGCTCTCGGTCCCCGGCCCGTGGTCTGTCTGCGTGGCGCCGTGGATGGCCCCGGTCGGCGCCGCGATCGCACCCGCGCGGCTCGAGCCTGCCGCAGCCGCACATCCCAGCATCCACCTGCATCGCTCGACGCCACCCGTCGCCTCGTGGTCTCGCCGTGACAGCGCCCACCCCTTCCATCCCCGTCCATCCTGCTGCTGCGTGACGGCGTATCGCTGTGCGCCGCGTCTCTCGGCCTTGCCTTCCACGGTCGGCCCGGTGCGTCGTCCAGGGGCAGATCAACGTTCGTTCCTCGGGCCTGGTGCCAGAGGTACTATCGCAGCCTGAGGCCCAAACGCAGGTCCGGCGCCTCGTTCGCCGAGACGGCCACGACACAGCGGGCGGTGTGGACGACCCGGCCACATGCCGCTGGCATGGCGCCCGCCCCCGGGACGGCCCACGGTGCTTGCCACGGTGCTTGCCACGGTGCATGCCCCGACGCCGCGGGCCGCGATCCTGCCGGCCTGCACCAGCGCTCCGTGACCGAGTGGCGAATCGCAGCGTCTATTCATTCGCCTTTGCACTCGCCTGCACCGTCCCACTCCCAATCCCTTCTCGCTCTCTCCCCCCCCGCCTTGGCGTCGAGCGACAGACAGACGGCTGACGCCATCCACCCCACTAGCACATCCTGCAGACTCCTTTTTTTCCCAGGCACATCCCCGCCGATCAGGTCCGCCGCTCTCAGCCACGCCCACGCCCACCCGTCCGACTTTTATCCCGGCACCCCCCCCCCTATGTCTGCTGCTTTATCTGCCAACCCCTCCTTCTCTCCTCCCTCCCGCTCTCACTCCCACTCGCACTCCCACTCCCACTCCCACTCCTCCCACGCCGCCCCGCACCCGCACGCCGCCCCGCACCCGCACGACCCCCACGCAGACATGAGCTTCGCCCCCCCCGAGGACCGCGCCTACCCATACTACCGCGCTCCCGGCTCCTCCCACGGCGCGCCCGGCCCCGACGCCGGCGCATCCCCAGACAACAGCCGCCTCCACTCGTCCGGCGGCTACTCCAAGGGCACCCCCGCACCGGACCACTCCCCCCAGCAGGGCTACCACCCCGAGATGAGCGCACCACCCCCGGGCTCATCCCACAGCTACCCGCCGCAGCCCATGACCCCGCTCAGCGGAAACACCGCGTACCCCCCGCAGCCCCCGTCCGCAGGCGGCCCGTACTACGCCATGACCCCCGCGCCAGAGAGCGCGCCCCTCCCTCCCGCGGGGGGCAGCCCGCCCCCGCCCAACAGCCGACCCACGAGCCAGAACTTTACCCCCGAGGGCCTGCCGATCGTGCCCGTCGGCGTGTCGGGCGGCAAGATGTTTAGGTGCAGGGGGTACGGCGACTGCGACAAGGTGTTTACCAGGAGTGAGCATCTGGCCAGGCACGTGAGGTGAGTTGTCTTGTTGCTTTTTCGTGGCGAGCAACAACGATTGGAGCTGATCCATGGATGGGGGGTGCCAGAAAACACACCGGCGAGCGGCCTTTCCCGTGCCACTGCGGCAAGGCCTTTTCGCGCCTCGACAATTTGCGCCAGCACGCCGCCACCGTGCATGCCGAGCAGCCGAGCCTGAACGACCAGATGCTCACGTCGCTCGCGCCCATCCACGCCGCGCTCTCGCAGCGCGCGAGCAAGGAGCAGCGCAGGCGAGGAGAAATCGTAGAGGTGCCCAAGAATGCGATAGAGAGGCCGCGCCATGCAGAGTACCGCGCGTCCAAGGCGTCCCCGTCCAACGGCGCGGCGGGCGGGAGCGGCGGCGGCGGCGGCGGCGGCGGTGGCGGTGGACACAACAATAACCATAGCCAGCAGAACTCGCCCTACACGCCGTACCACGAGGGTCAGCCGTGGGGTCAGCAGCCGCCGCCGCACTCGCGCCCGCGAACGAGCGGCGGCGGTGGCTACGACTACCCGTACCAAGATGGACCGGCGCCGGACGATGGCGGCCCCTCACGCAGGCCAGGGTCCGCCTCGGGCTACGGGTACCCCCCCGGGCAGTACTATGACGGCCCGCGCGCGCCGCCCCCCGCGCCCGGCACGGCCTCGTCCCAGGAGTCGATGGGCCAGCTGCCGTACCCGTACCGCCCCATGTCGTCCCAGGGCAGAGACATCCCCGTGCCCTCGCACTATGCCGACTCGGAGCACCACCCCGCAGCTCACGGTCCCCCCCAGTCCCCGCTGTACGGCAGCGCGCCGGTGCCCGGCCAGCAGCCCGGCTGGTCCTCCCCTCCTCCGGGGCACGGCGCCTACCCGCCCCACGACGCCGGATCCTACCCCCCCGCCGAGGGCTACCCTTACCCCTCCTCCCACGGCCACGGGTCCTACCCGCCCAGGGAGGACGTGTACGAGTACCCGCCTGCCTCGGCACCCGCCTGGCAAACAGGCTACGGCCAGGGGCCCGCTCCCCCTCCTCCATCCGCGGGCGCCGGCCCCGGTCCCGCCGGCCAGAGCGCAGCGTACCCCCCTACCGGGGCTTATGGCAACCCCCCCGAGTCGCCGTTCCAGTACAACGTGCCGGCGCCCGCCACCGGCGCTGGCGGCGGCGGCGAAGGCGGCGGCGCGTACGGGTACCCGGGGTACGACCGCAAGCGCCGAGCAGACGACGACGGCGAGCCGCCCGACGTCCGCAAGCACGCGCGCACAACGACGTCGTCCCCTCACTCGCCTGTGGCGAGCGCCAACCTGTACCAGGCGATGGACGGCGCCCCACCAGCGGCGGGGGGTGCGGGGGGCCCGCCGCCGCCTGCGACTGGGGGCGGGGGGCCGCGGGACGTCAACTGGCTGCCGCCCGCGAGCGAGAGGCGCGGTAGCTTGGCGATTAGTGCGCTGATTGGGAGCCCGCCTCGCGGCAGGGCGAGTAGGCCGCCGACCGCCGAGGGGGGGGGGTATGAGCGTGAGGCCGAGCCGTACGAGAAGGGCGACGAGGTCGTTTCGAAGCGGGACAAGGAGACGGGGAGGAAGAAGCGTTGAGCGCGGGGCCGAACGAGGGTCGAACGAGGGTCGCCGCGAAGTGGCAGCGCGAGTGAGGTTGGACGAGGGAGAGGGGGGGGGGGTTCAGATTAACAACAAGTGGGGATAAATTGGAGATTGGGATTCGGGGCTGAGATACCATGGCGCAAGACGATACCAGGGGGGACTCCGGCATTTGGGTGTGGTGTGACGAGGCATACACGAAATACCCAAGACGATGAGGATCGCGTAGTTTACAGTCCGCCGGTCGGTGATCGGGTGAGGGGGGGGGGGGGAGAGAGTTAGCATAGTGTTATGCCCGATAGTGAATGGTCTTGCAAGGTTTTGATGACTTTTGACAGTAGGCAATCGAGAGAAGCTCTGGCTCTGGCTGCATGACGCAAGCTCTTCCTCTTTGTTCTCCTGCCCACGTCGTGCCCTCGTGTCCTGACTCGCTCCGGCAGCGTCCGTCGTCATGGGTGTTTGCATCGTCCTACTCGTGCTGTGTATCGGGTGCGTATTGTCCCCCACCGGGGCGGCGGCCCCCCTGATGTGTGTGTGTGTGATGTGGTGTTCCGATCGGTCTGCGTACATTGTCCACGCCTTTTGTGCTCACCCCTCACCCCTCACCCAGCCTCAACACTGCCTCGTACTGAACGTGCCACACGTGCACTGCTCCTCTGCCTGCCTCTCGCTCACCCGCAGCACTGCCACCCCAACCACCGACTGGTCCGGCTCATACGCACGCCCGACACGCTGTAGCTCCCCCGTGGGCTCCCGCACCCGTGAGTCTCGCCCCTCTGCCCTCTCTCTGCAGCGCGCCGCCTCGGTAGACCCAGAGGGGCAGGCAGTATGGGTCGAACCTGACAGACAGGCTGTGTCGTATCGTCCCTGCCCCCCCCTTCGATAAACACTTGTCACTGATGTCGGACCACAAGATCCTCCCGCCCATCCCCCCACACACCTCCTCCTCAGAACTCTGGAAGGACAAAGTCTCCCCTCGCGACTCTCCTGCCGCGCCGCCGGGCCTACCTCGGAGCAGACCACAGTCCACATTCGAACCGCGCCCTTCAAGGGCTCACCCCGCAAGCGAACCAGTCGTCAGTGACCTCGATCCCATCGTTGGCTACAGGTATCAGGCGCCGCCGCCGTACACCGTCCAAGAGGGGGTCTCTGTGACAGACAGATATAGGGGGGGACAGAGGGGGCCTGTTGTGGAAGAGAAAGGCAAGGATAAGGGAGCCAGCTCAGAGGACAAGGAGAAACCGACACCGTCAGCGGGGAAAGCGACCAAGGGCACAGAGGATAAGCGTGAGACTGGCCCGCCCGAGGAGCAGCCACACCCACAGAAACCAGCTTCTTCCATTCCTCTCGGTAAGGCTGCAGTACCAGCTGCCCCTCCGCCAGAAGCCACCCCTGCCGAATCAACACCGGAACCGCCCGCCCCACCCACGCCCCCGCTTGCACCTCCTCTCCCACCCTCCCTGCTCTACCGTTTCCCCAATCGCCCCTTCTGTCCAAGAGCACTTGGCAAGATGGCTGCTCACCCGCGAATGCTCCTCCTCGCAAGTACGGGGGGTGAGGCGTTCGTCGCCCTCCCCCCTTCATACGATGTGAGTCCTCGCGACTGCCTCAGGCTGTCCTCACGGTGGATGTGGAAAGCTGATCATGCTGATCGTCCGCTCCGGCTGCGACCCTTCAGAAAGCTGTGGCGATCGCCACAGAAAAGTTTGCCGTCCCCAGCACGCATGTTGTGCGGCTCTCGTGCAAGGCAGCAGACATGCAGTGGGTCGGCGGTTACGCCAGCAGCCAGGATGTGTTCATGTGGGTTCTTCTCATCTTGGATTGGCGAGGGTACAAGGGCCCGTCTGATCGTCGGTATCGTCAACATTCCTCTCCCACCCGACAGCGCCGACAACGACTCGTATCACTATGCCTGTGCGGGAAAGTACGTGACCCGCTTGGACGTGCACGTGTACGACAAGAACGTATGTCCCTCTCGGCGGGTCGTCGAACCCGCCCGGCCTTATTCTTTCTCTAGCAGAGTGTAATACTGACTTCAATCCTAACGGGAAAACAGCCAAAACCACCGGCACCCGCATCTGCAGCGGCACCTGCCAAAGCAGCAGAAGGTAGAGTCATGACATGACAGCTGTCCAAGGTATCACGCGCCGATTTCTGATGTCAGTCTTGCAGCAGCCGCGAAACCAGCCGGGGCCCCTGCTGCTGCCCCCACGGCATCGTTGACGGTGGCGTGTACAACGACGACGGGGAAAACTGTGAGCGTAACGGCCGGGCTGAGCGGGTGAGCTTCACAGGTGAGGATGAGGCGGAGTGAATGGCGCTGACGGTGGGTGATGAGGCAGAGATCTTAAGAAGGGCCCTCCGGCGGGCAGTGAGCGGGCCCGCTCTTCTAGATGCATTCACTGCTGACCTGATGGACTCGCAAGACTACCTGGGGACTCTTGGTATAGAAGTATGGAACAGCTCCGCTCTCCGTTGTAGCCATCACCAGAGCTGACCCAAGCGCTACAGGACAAGACCTTCAACCAGACATTCACAGGCAGCCAGCTCGGCCCTAATGAGGTGCTCACTAAGTGTGAGGCTGGCGTACCCGCCCGTAAAACCGTACCAGTGCAAGCTGACACTGACGGGCGATAGATATCATCCACGACAAGAACACTGCCAGAGTCATATTTAGGCCTCGCTCTATACGACCAAGCGTCGAGTTCCTCCACCCCGAGGAGAAGAGCGTGCGTCTCGCCCCTCCCCCGCGAACGCTTACGCTCACCCTCCTGGTTGCCACCACAGCTGGAAGTCTCCATCTCTGTTGCCGATTGGACCGTCACGGCCGCTTACCCCATGACCTCTCTCACCCCCGACGGCAGCCGCCACCGCCTTCGGTGGTTCCTCAAGGTCCGCCCAGGCGGGATCGTAGAGGATCTCTTGACGGGTACTGTCTCGAGCGGCGTGTTCCTCGAGATGCTGCCCAGTCCCGTGGCGAAGCCCCAGTCGCCGGACCCTCAGGGGCCACTTGTGCCAGGTGAGCACTCTGCAGGTCGTAGCCATTCACCGTTTACAGGCGACAAGCTGAAGGCGACTGACGGGCCCAGCGTGGCCCGATGTGAACCCCGCAAACGCGTGGTGTCTCCCTCAGTCCATTTTTATCCCGCATATCGATAGGATTTTGAGCACTCTCGGAATGCCGGTGGAGAGCAGAACGGCGATGATCATCGCGTGGTTACCGGGTATCACGCGACACAAGAATATAGTGAGGTCGTGTCTGCTGGGGCTACCTGAGTTCGGGAGTATGAGCTGACGTGATGGTATCTGTGCAGGCGTATAGGTCAGTCTTGTTCTCATGACAAAGGGTTCAGGCAGTGAAACTCACATGATACCACAGGATCCTCAATCGATCCCAGATCGATCCAACTTCCACTCTCAACATCATCCCCCCACCATCCGTGATCCTTCGCATCTTCGTCAGTCTTCTCTCATTCCCACGTCTGTTCGTACCGTTGACAATATTTTGTGTATACCGAACAGGTTCTCTTCAAAGGCATCCCCGACTCTGACCTAAAAAACTGGGAGACGGCGGGGATTCTTCACGCCGAGATGGGGTTGGACTGGAGGGAGGCGTGAGTATCACGCTAGTGGGGCTACCCCTCGCCCAGACAGTTGACATGGAAGGAGCTGTCGCGTTGCTGACGACGGGCTGGGTAGGGTTGGCTGGACGCCTGACGTGCAGGACGAGAGCCTCTTCAGGGCGATGGAATACGGGGCGATGTGAGTTGCGAACAGCCACTCTGGACCTCAAGCTACATGCTGAAACTTTGTGCAGGGAGGTGCATGATATCTGAGGGGAAAGGGGGCCGGGGGGGGGGGTGGGGGTGATGGGGCGAGCACTTACGAGCAACGGAAGAGTACATGCTGTGAAGAAAGTGCACTACAGCCAGTAGCTGAGGCGCGGCGACGGTGGATGATCGTTTAACCACAACAAACATGATGTCAACGATAACACCTGTGCACGCAGCGAGTCTGTCTAGCGACTTGAGCCTTCCCCATGGTGTCAGCAGTTAGATTACATGTAGTGGCGATAAAAATCAACCTATAACAAACAACGGCACCTCCAGCACCTCTCAATCTAACAGATCCGAGACCTCGCACCACCACATCTATTCGTCCCTCATCCTCTTCCTCTGCTCTTCTGCCCTGTCCTCCGCCGTCCTCTTCCCGCCCTTCCTCGCCGCATCCATAAACTGCTCCACACCGAAAGGGTCTGAAGACCCATCGAGCGTGACCACCGTATCCCTCTCGAATTGCACCGGCCCCTCCCTCGCATCCGCCTTGTCGGCACCTTCAAACCCGCGCGTCGCACTGCCCAGCGCGAACCGGTCCTTGCCCATCTCCTCCCTGATGCCCTCCTCGGTCCCGCCGCCGAACGATTCGTCGTTCCTGCCGCTCTCGCCGGCCGGCTTGTAGATGGCCGCCGCGGCAGAAGAGCCAGCAAAGAGGGGTTTGTCGTACAGGTTGTACGAGTCTTCAGAGGCGAAACCAGTGGAGAGGGCCTCGCGGTTGAAGAGACGCGAGTCGAGAAGGCCCTCCTTGGAGCCGGTGGGCTTGGCAATGCCGAGAGCAATCTTCTCCGAGATGTCTCGGTTGGCCTCCCTTTTGAGCGTGAAAAGTTAGTGAACGGTAGATCGCAGCGAGTGGAACGACGGAGACGCACTTAGCCAGCAGCTTCGCCCTCGTCTCCGAACCCATGTTCGACATCCTCATCTCCTTCTCCCTCTCCTTCCTCTTCTCCGCCCTGACCTGCTCTCGCTCCCTGATGGCCTCCTCATCATCGGCGCTGTCGCTCTCCTCGTCCTCGCTGTCGCTGCCGTACGCCCCCAGCCCGGTCATGCCGGTCTCTGCAGGTGGCCCGCCAGCCAGTGCACCAGCCGACGACGACCCAGCGATCGCAGGCGCCGTGATCCCATTCCTCTCCTCCCTCGCACGTTGCGCCATCAACCGCAGGTCCTCCTCCTTCTTCGACTTCTCCTTCTGCGCGAGTAACTGTTGCAAGCGCGACCTCTCCCTGACCTCCTCGCGCACATGCCTGTCGGCAATGTACAGCGCCTCCGAGAACTTTGCAAAGTTGTCGTTGATGTGGACATCCTGCAAGCCTCGCCCGTCCGCCGCCAGTCGCTTGTCCAGCGGGATGGTGTAACCCTTGTTGTTCTTCCAGTTGGAAATACACGGCGGGATCTTCCAGTCCTCCTGGTCCTGGGCAGTGGCTGCACGAGGCGGCGACTGGAGGACAGGGGGAGGAGGCTCGGTAGGCCCACGCGGGATCTTCTTGTGCTTGAAGCGCGCAGGCTCGAGCGGGTCCTCCTCCACCTCGGTCATCTTGATGATCCGCTGCTTCCCCTCACCCGCGCTCTGGTTGGCAGGCGTGTACCGGATGTAGGTGGAATCGCTGTTGGTCTTGGGCACGTTCTTGGGCTGAGCGGCCTTGATCTTGCCGTTGGTGATTCGCTCGAGGGCGAGACGGGTGCGCTCCGTGTTGTCTGCTACGGTGCTGTCGTCCGGACGCTCCATGTCACGCTCCTTCGCCGAGATGTCGGTACGGTTGGCAAGGGGGACAAGGTCTATACGAGCGGCATATCATCAGCCAAACTGACCAGCATAACGCTGCTACCCAAGATCTCAAAGCCAACTCACCCTTGAAGCTGGACTGCACCCGTGTGCCAGACGATCGCCCCTGTTGGGCAATGGCATCGTACTTCACAAGCCCGTCCTGGTCCACCTGAAGCGCCAAAGTCGACCCTGCACCTGTCTACACATCACCGTCAGCCTTACGCTCCCTTCCCTTCCATTCCACTCCAGCTCACCTTCTTCCTGCCCATGTCAAGCGGGTACTGAGCGATGTGACACTGTTCCGCGCATGTCAGTGGCGAACACTTGACGTGAGTCCCCGCGGATGCTTACCTCAGGATAAGAACCACCTCCGTTGAAGTCTACAGCCGTCTTGGGCTTCCATCCCTTCCTAGCGCCATACTTGGGGAGCTGAGGGCCCAAGGGAGCAGCGGCGGGGAGAGGCACATCTTCGTACTGGGGGATACGGTTGTGGAGGGGAGCGGGGAGGGAGCTGAGGGAGAGGAGAGAAGCGGTCAGCGATATATCATGCGGATGTTGACTGTCATGCCGTCAGCTTACCGTGCGAGAGCTGCCATTTTGTATTATGCTGGTCTCTTCAGATGCAGGGATCCAAGAGAAGATAGATCTATTGACAACCGGAGATGAAGAGGGTGAAGCTGAGCAAGTCATCGCGGAAGTTCGGCGTTTTAGGCTTGTGGCACCCTGGGCCCCCTGCAGCTCCACCCTTGAGGGTGAGGGCTTCTCCTGTTTCCTCTGTTCGTGAGTCCAAATACCCAACCCCAGCAAATGCATAGACTGGGTACATATAATGCAGACTCGACCATATTACGAACCAGCCGGCTCTTGTAGTCTCTTTGGTGGTCTTACCAATATTGTACGTCCAGTGGATGCTACTGTCCAGCTTCATTCATGTCTCCGCACAGGCGCAGGCGCAGTCGCGCCAAGAATATATATGCCTGGGCGCGGTTCAGGTGCGGCTGCTATTGCAGGGGGTCACCTATCTCCCCAGACATCATGACACTGCTCTGCCCACCCACACACTGCACAGTAGGTGGCTTTTCACGTACGACCCATGGGTCAGCATGCCCACCGCTCAGCGCCCACCAGCCGATAAGAACTAAGGTAAGCGACGGCTAGGGTGGGCATGCTCCTGCAGGCGAGCTACACATCATCTCTCTTACGCGATCCACAAAGTATGGCGCACCCACCGCTTGACACAACACCAAACCATCGTTTTGCGACATGCAATCATTAGCATCTCTTCACTTGAGACTGAACAATCACTTGCACAGCGGGCCAAAGATCATCAAAGATGGCGACCACAGACTACAAATTCGAGGGGTGGGCGGGTTATTCGCCCGATTCTATCAAAGGCAACTTGAAGTGGACCGAGTACGAGCCTAAAGCGTTTGCGGACGACGACGTTGATAGTGAGCTTTTTCCCAAGCATAAGCTCTCCCACCAAGGCTTGGCTGACTGACATACTCCCCAGTCAAGATTCTCTACTGTGGTATCTGCGCCTCGGACATCTCTGTGCTCAGCTCCGGCTGGGGTGACATGAGCAGCATGTACCCCCAAGTCGTCGGCCACGAGATCGTCGGCGAGATTGTGCGTGTTGGGCCCAAGGTGGAGGGCCTCAAGGTTGGCGACATTGGTGGTGTGGGCGCACAGTGCGACAGCTGCCTGTCGTGCCACTACTGCGAAGGCCGTGAGTGGCGTGGCGTCTCTGTCCCCTGCCTCCCATGGTAACCGCTGTTCGTTTCGCTTACGTGATTATGCCCTCTCAGACCGTGAGCAATACTGTACGGAGACAGTGTGGACGTACGGCGACCGCTTCCGCCGCACCTCGCCTTCCTCCAAGACCTACGGGGGCTACGCCAACTACTGGCGCGGTCCCTCCAACTTTGTGGTCGCCGTCCCTTCTTCTATCGACCCCGCGGACGCCGCCCCCCTCATGTGCGGCGGCGTCACCGTCTATGCCCCTCTGAGGCAATACGGTGCAGGGACGACAGCCAAGGATGTGGGAGTGGTGGGGATCGGTGGGCTGGGGCATTTCGCAGTGCAGTTTGCGAAGGAGATGGGGGCGAGGGTGACTGCGATTAGTCACAGCGAGCATAAGAAGGGTGATGCAGAGAAGCTTGGGGCGGTGGACTTTATCGCTACGGGGAAGGAGGACGCATACAAGGGGCGAGAGAGGACATTGGACTTGATCATTTGCACTTCCAGTAAGTCGTCCAACCCCCCACCTGTGCTGGGTGGAGGTGGCATCAGGCTGACGGGTGAAACAACATCTTGCAGACGCCGTAGACATGCCCCTCAACTCCTACCTCAGCCTTCTCCGACCGGGCGGCCACTTCGTCCTCGTCGGCCTGCCGGAGAGCAGCAACATCGCCCCCGTCAGCCCATTCGATTTGACAGCTCGTACGCCTTGTCTCGTCCACCAGTTTGCCTTTTGTACCGCTAACCCCCGTGTACTGTACTAGGAAACATCCACGTCTCAGGCTCGTCAATCGGCTCACCAGAGGATATCCGCGAGATGCTCAAGATCGCGGGCGCCAAGGGCATCAAGCCGTGGATCAAGAAGTGGTCTCTTGACAAGGTGAACGAGGCGGTGCCGGACATGGTGGCGGGGAATGCTCGGTACAGATACGTGCTTGTGAACGAAGCGAACGGGGGAAAGCTGTGAACGGGGGATCAAGGACAAAATACATTAGAATGCCTAGAATACATTAGACAAGAGGTGATGTGATGCATGACGTGGTAGTGTGATACGGATGTATGGTAGCTCGGGATGTGGTGTGGCAAGTCGGGATGTGCTGCGGTAGGGTGACACTATGTGTGGTGCCCCGGAATATGCTGCGGTAGGGCGACACTTTCGAGGTGGCTCGCCCTCCTGAGATCTCGGCGGCATCAACCAAACAGACTAGCCCAGGACAGCCAAGCACCAGCCGCATCTCTTCCCGTAAATATACGTCCATTCTCGAGAGCACACAGCCGCACCGCCCTCAACACAAGCATTACGGGGCACACAACAGCATACCGCCGCCAAGCGCACCCAGCCAGACGTACCACACCCGCGGAAGACAGGGAGTAGAGTAGACATTAGAGACAGACTGCGCTTCTTCCCTTCATTCCCTACACACCACTTTCCGCACCGCAATCAAAACAATAAACAAATCCGGCACACCACATTCATTGACGCCGGAACTCCTCTTCCCCACCATCCGGTACACACCACGTACGGCCTCGCCTTCTCTCCGCCTGCTTGTCCACCACTCTCCGGACTATCCCCCTGCAGCGTCTCCTCCATCCACGGCCACGCGGACTGCGAGACTGGAGGTTCCACACCCACGACGGCCTCTCTTGACGACCAGGAATTTGGCGTACGGACGGTGTATTTGCTCCCTAGAGAGACCACACGCTTGCTGTTATAGACCTTTGTGCTTTACATAGCTGGGATACCAAGCGCACCGAGAGGAACCAGGCAACATGGCAGGTGAGTGCGACGGCGCACGTCCCTGTGCCCCGTCTCATCCCTTGTTGGGAAGGATGATCTGATCGATGAAACTGTCCCCGGATGTGAGGCTGATGCCTACGATTTGTGGTCTCTATCTGTTCATCCCCTTCGCTCTCTCGTGCACCTCTGCCAACCTCTCCCCACCTCTACCTCGACCTACCTCACTTTGGTGCGGGACCCTGTCCTTCGACACCGCAATGTCCAACGCAGCCATCTACACTGTGTGAGTGGGGACTACGTGGGGAATAAATCGCGCAGGGGGTATTGGCTGATGCTGTCACTCTACAGGTTCACCTCCCCGCATCATGCGCCGATGCCAAACCATCTCCCGACGTTGATCGTCACACCTCATGGTGGGTCGTCGTGTGAGGATGGGCAGAGTGGGTAGATGCGTGCTGACGGGCGAGCTGCGGGATTAGGTCAACCGAACCAGATCCTTTATACCTATCTGTAAGCCGATCGCTAATATGTCAAGTTGTATCAAGCTGACAGCTAGCATGTACAGTCACACTGAAGAAGTACATTAATCCCGCGATACAGCATTTACGAGAAACCTCGCTGACACTCCTGCTGCCCTCTATAGAATCGTGTCAACTATCTCCTCACCCCCTCTCCCCAGGGTGACCTCTGTGTCGCCAAGCTCTTCCCCCCTGCACGCCCTGGCCATCCCCACTCCTCTGCATCCTCCGCCCTCGGCTCGCACAAACAGCTGCACAATGTCGTCCGGTGCGAGGCGTCACGCGATCTGCGATGGACAATCGAGAACACCGGCGTGGTGTCTCCGATCTATAAGATTGTGAACCAGGACGACACGCCGCTATACCAGATCAGCAAACCGAACCCGAACGCAGAGTTCTGGACAATGTTCTACTTCAAATACGCTGGGCACCAGATCCCGCCAAAGAGGATAGAGGTGCGTCGTTGTGCGGTTGTAGGAGATAGGAGAGAGCTGATGAGATGAGGCAGTTTGGAAAGATCGGGAAGAACCCACCAGAAAAGGGCGGTGGGACAAGGCTGACCATCACGGGGAGGTCGGACGACGAGAAGCAGGTCTGGCAGACTTTGGGTGTTGGAAACGAGGACTGCGTGGAGTGGGTGGTGTGCTGCGCGTGTCTCAACCTGCTTGAGTGAGTGTCCAGGCCCGCGCACCGCGCATCCACATGTCAACTGTCTGTCTAACCATGCTGCCACAGCGACGAGATCCTCCGAGCTGCCGAGAAACGCGCCGGCAATGCCCCCAACGGTGGCCCCGCCTCCTCCCCCGCCCTCTCTTCCCCGGCCTCCACCCGCCCCCTCGCCGCCCCTATCCAGCGCGCTGCCTCCGGCCCCCGTTCAGCCACCTCCCCCATCGGGCCCGGGATCGCCTCCTCCTCCCCGCCCCTGAACATCCATGGCCAGGTCCCACACCCCGCGACCAACCTCGCGAATACTTACCGCCAGAACCCCCCGCCTATGCGGGGGGCGCCCCAGAGGCCTGTAGGGCCGCCGCTCGCGGGGCAGGCGCAGTACAGGGGGCCACCCCCGCCTCAGCAGAAGCTGCAGCAGCAGCAGCAGAGGGGGTATGACCCGAGGGCTGCACCCTCTGTGCCTGGCGGACAGGGGTACGCGCCTCCGGCGGGGTCGGGCCAGCAGAGGAGACATTTCTAGATGAGCACCGTTGAACTGAGTGCGAGAGGAGGGGGGGCGACTTTCAGCGGGTGGGTGGTTCAGAGGGAGAGAGGGGGCGTGTTGGATGGACGCCGAACGAGGATGTCGTGCCAGGATCTCTTTCATGGTCGGTCTAGCATCATCATTATATTTCTTGTCACTACTTGTCAGTATATGTGGACAGGCGGCACGGCGGGGCCAAGGGGGAGGGGCTCGCAGATGCGGGTCCCGGTGCGCCGCTGTTTTCTTCGGTTCTAGGATCGGTTCAGTTTGGGATCTTTTGGAGGGTCAAATCTATACCTGGATGCATGTATACCCGGCGAGCACTCTCGGCAGTATCAGCAGCTCCAGTTTACCCCCCCCCCCCTCTCTCCACCCCGCCTGTCTCCCTCCCTGACGTACTCAGCCAAGCAATGTCATGCGCCGCTGTTCATAACCACAGCACCGAAATCCTCCCCTACCCCCCATTTCTCCATCAACTGTCTCACTTCGCTCATGTCGACCCGGTGATTGTACTGCCCGTACGTGGGGATGAGATGGGTGATCTCTTTCATATCGGTGAAAGCTCGGGAGGAAGGGGAGGGGAGTGGCCTGCGGAGCCGTTCGGTTACCTGTGACTGTGTATCAGCAGGTGGGTGATAAGGCGGGGAGACGAGAGCTGAATCAGCAGGGGCGACGGACCTTCTTCTGAAAAGGGGGTATATCAGACCAAGACTCGCTCTTGATCCTCGACATGTACTTCTCTACCACGAGCGCCGGGCCTTCCACACACAACAGAGCCGGTTTACCTGTCCATCCTACCACATTAGCCCGTCTATACTGCCAATTACTTTGGAAGACATAGACGACGCACCCGCAAGCACGAACCCCGTCAGCCCCGCATCCTCCGCAAAACTGACGATATCGTTCCTCTTCTCCCGTGTCGACAACGTCGGGAACCAGAACCACACCCTCTCTATGGGCGTATCTGCTGGCAGCCCTGCGTCCTCTCCTGGTGGGACCTCCTCCGAAGGTAGATGGGACACCAGATACTCACGCACCCATTCCACTGTACTGAGCACGTACTCACTCCCCTCTGTGTCGTCATGTGGAGGTGGAGGGAGAGCCGCGACGAGCACTTCGTACGTCGCGCGCGGTAGCCATAATGGCTGGCGTGGGCGTATGCTCACCCCCCCCTGTTCTTCGCTCTTGTCTCCTGATAAGCTGAGGATAATCTGCACGCTGAACTGCTCTTCCCGCTCGTCATCCACACTGAGAGTAAGCTCGGCTTCCAAGCTGGGCGGGGCGGGGTCGCTGGGGAGCACGCCGCTGGAGAAAGATGAGGTGGAGGAGGAGGGGAGGAGCTCGGGGTACATGGAGGATATGATTTCGAGGGTTGACAGTTGGGTTTCGACGAGTGGGGAGGAGCGTGTGGGTGGCATGGCGGCGGGTGGATGAGTGAAGGGGGTGTGGGGGGGAGGTGTGGCGGTTGTTTTGGGCAGATATGCAGAGGAGTCGAGAGCCAAATAGATAGATGACTTGATGATACTTTTCGGATACCAGCTGCTTCACTGACGGACGCGCGTGGGGCTCCATCAACAAGCACGCGCCCGAGCCTGACAGAAGACGAAGAAGCAGCAGCCTCATGGACTGTCGATGTACTCATCACCCTTCACCAGGACTTGCACTAGCATGCGTGTCTTCTGGCCCTCGGCAGGGATAACCAGAAGATCCGGAAGCGTGGTAGGCTGGTGCATAGAGGACACGCTCTGCGTCGCGGGTGTCGTCGAAGCATGGGTGAGCCTTCACCCCCCCCCACGCACCTGTTTCGATCCCGCGTTCTCGCCTCCTTCGAGGCCTCAAGCTGACATCGGCAGGGCAGTTAGCAGATAGTGTGGGGGGCGTTGAGTTGGATGACGGTCTGCCACGGCTGGAGAAGCTGGGGGAGGCCCGGTCGTGTGATGACGGAGCGGCGGAGACGGCTGGCGCGATGGTCTTCTGGTTGCGGAGAGATCACCGGCCCAACGCTTGCTCGTGAGTCGAGCCTAGACCGGACGCTGTGACGGATGGTGCTTGCTAACCGACTTACTATTCTGTCTACTTGCCACTCAGGATACCAATCGAGCTCGTTTTGTACGACCCGCCAGATCCAGGACGGCTACGCTTCTTCGCGCTCTCGTCTCGACGTGGCTCGGCCCAAGCTGGCCACGAGCAGATGGCCAACGAGGACGGCTATGGTATTGCACACACAACGAGGGAAAGAGCGGATGGACTGCCCCATATCCTGATTTTTGTGAGCTTTAGATCGCGAATCATACCACCAAGTGAGGAAAGCTGACAACCAGCTTGAGATCAACCACGTGAAAGGTGTCCAGAACCGGCTCGTCGCTGCTGATAGACAGCCGCCGCCCAATGCCCCAGGCGTGCCGGCCACTCCAGCCCAGATCTCACCGACTGCGGACCTCTCCATGGCTCCCGGATTGCCTCACGGTCCACGCGCACGGACCTCCTCTGTCGTCCTTCGGCTTGAGCCCCTCCGTCGGACCAGCGCTGCCGGTGAGCTTGTCTGCCCGTGCCCTTCTCCCATTTGGTCCCGTTGGTCCCGGGCTGACCCACGCCCATACTCCCGCCAGTCGACCAGCTCTGCCTCCGTCTGACACAGGTGCTGGATGCACCCGATAGGTTCCGGAGGACCCGCGAGACAGCAGTGATCGAGCTGCGATCAGAACGGTATATCGAGTGCGTCCATTCCTGTCTTTGCATCTCCACATAACTTGGACACCGTCACCATCTTCCCTTGGCCCCATGTGGGATCTCGGAGTAGGGGAGCTGACGGCCTGCCAGGTTCTGGAACACGGTGTGGCTTGTTGCGGTACGTCGCGCCTTCTACAACTTCTGCCCAGCGGAGCATCATCTTCATGGCTGATACGACGCATACCTCACAGAATGATCTCATCATTGGCTATGTCGCGAGCGAGCTCGTCAGGCTGAATGCTCCTCGGTTCGCCCAGTATCTGACTGCAGGCTTTTCGGTCAGCTAGCAGTCCCTCCAGGACTCTTAGAATCGTATGTGCTGACCCTCACCTGTAGGAATGCTCTGTCAACATACCAATTTTGGCCCTGCGATGGCTCAACGACTGGCCTGTGGGGTTGAAGCTCAACACGCCTCTCAGCCAGTTCTTCTGCACGTCGTTCGGGCTGATGATTCAGCGCTGGGGTGGTAAGCTCTGATCCGCCTGCCTTTTTTCTTGTATTCCACTCGCGTCTCGTAGGAGACTGCTAACATATCGGGTTTCGCAGATGCTCTTGCTCCCAAGATCGAGTACCTCACTCCCCTCGTCTTGTCCGGTCTCTCCTTCGCCTCAATTAGCGGCCTTACTCTCCTCCTTGCTCTACTGCAAGACATCGCCAACCTCCTCACGCTTCACCTCAGCGTGTGCTACTGGCTCATGCGACTGCTGTACGGCTGGCAGGTCGCGAGCCTTGGAGGACTGTGGAATCTATTTCGAGGTGGGTGAGGGTGGAAGGATCTGTCAGCAGAGGTGTGAAGAATATGGCGCTGATTGAACGACCGGTCGTAGGCAAGCGGTGGAACATCCTTCGCCAGCGCACAGACTCGTACGAGTACGACGTCGACCAGCTTTTCCTCGGCACGCTGCTGTTCACCGTCTCGGCATTTCTCCTCCCCACCGTTCTAACGTATACGGCATTCTTTGGACTCGTGAGCATTTATCCTGTCCTCTGGTATCTACATCCTTGCGAGTCAGGCTGACAGGGAGTGACAGACCCGGGTGATCATTCTGAGTGTGGGAAAGACGCTGGGGGCTGCACGGACGGCGCTGAACGCATTTCCGCTGTTCGAGATTATGTTGAGGTTGAAAGAGCCCTCAAGATTACCAGGTTCGTAGGAACCAGCCGACCGATCGACACAGAGTATGCATTTGACGAGCTGATGATGCGTGTGTAGCCGGTGTGTATGTGATGCCTCTGCGGAGCAATGAAGGAGCGACAGTGGTCGAACGCGGGAGGGTGAGGATAACTCAAGCCATGGTACTGGGTGTGAGTCGCCTCTGTGTGTGTGCTGTTGGGTCTGTGCTTGTATTTAGGTTTATGTAGTGGTAGCTGACACTTTCTCACGCAGAATATCCCCAGGTCTCTATCGTCCATCCTCCAGAAATGAATGCAGCTCAGCAATGTACTTTGTCATGAATACATCCCCCCCAATTCTTTCTACAAGCTGACTGCAAACAAATCGAGTAGTTACCAGATGATCGCGACCCGACCTGGGCACTCGGTCACCACTTGAGCGCGCGCGCTGTGCGTGTACTTAACAGGCGCACGAAGTGCAACCGCACCTACTCGTCACCCTCCCCCATCAGCAACCATCATCCCGTTGATCAGCGAGTAATGAAGAGAGAGAGAAGGCGTACGAGGTGGAGCCGCAGGTGGAGCAGGTGCCGTTGGTGCCGCTGGAGTTGCACTCGTTGTTGACTGGGGCAGAACTGCCATTGGAGGAGCACGAGCCGCAGCGGCCGTTGGAGCTGGGTGAGGGAGTTAGTGGGAGCAGAGCGTGGCGAGATCTGGGAGATGATGATGGGATAAGGGAGTGAGACGATGTGTATGGGTGCCAAGATGCAGATGAAGCGTGCGGTGGGATGGAGGAAAGGGAGTGCGCGATGGAAGAGTACTGGAGAGGTGAAGAGGAGGTAGACGAGATAATGAACTTACGTGGAGCTGCAGCTACCGCAGCTGGAGCCCGATCCGCAGGCAGAGTTGACAGCCTACCGAAATGAGCTGTTAGCCAACTTGGAGTGACAAGCAGAGAGCGCGAGTCATAGCGAGGGCGTACGACGAGGGAGAAGACAGCCATTGTGATGGTTGTAGTGAGTCTGGTGGGTCTGTGGGTTGGTAGTATGATTGGGGGACTCGTGAGTGGGGAAAACAACAGAATACATGCGGCTCGACTTGGAGGTCTCTAATACCTGATGAGAGCTGGCTGGGCCAGACGGATTTGGCGCCCGCTCCCTTGAGACGTGATGCGACGGGCAGGCGGACCCACACGCTGCAGCCTCGAGGCGGAGTGGGTGACGGAGGGTGTGTCGCGGGAGGCACGCGGTGCCCGTGTGGGGACAAGATGCTTGAGCACAATGTCGGCCCGCTGAGAAGAAGAGGCTGCTCATGAGCATGCGGGCGCCGTGTGCGGTGGGTGCCAAGCCGCCTGCTGCGCTCGATGACGACGATCGCCGCGCCTTTCTCGACCTGGCCAGCGCCCAAGAAGGCCGTCAGTCGGCCCCCAGTGGGCCCCCAGCAGGCGGCCAGCAGTGCGGACCACCCCCGCTGCCACCCCTGCCCACATACATACATCTGCCCACATCATACATGCATGCCCGCCATGCCAAGCAGGCCCTCGACACCGCCTCTAAGAAAAGCACCCGCAGCCAGGCACGGCTCGCCTCCGCCCCCGGACTATTTACGCCATCCCTACAACACCCACGCAACTCTGTCTTCAAGTCGTCGTATCCTCCATCTCCTTCCTTTCTGCACAGCAAGAAAAGGCATCGTCGCTCTGCCCCTTCTCTTCCCTTCATCTACCGACACCCATGCCCCATCCTTGAACAGTAGCCCGTCCCCTACGCTACTCGTCACACCCACTCGCCATGCTCATCCTCCTCCTCCCCCTCCTCCTATCCTCTTCTGTCCAGGGACAGCTCAAGCCGTCCCCGACGTATTCTCCGCCCACTGCCTCCGCAGGGCTGGTCGCGTCCACCCAGACCCCCAACGCCCAGTGGGGGAACGTGCTGGGTAATTCGCTGTACTTCTATGATGCCCAACGCTCGGGCAAGCTTGATGCGGGGACGTACGGGAATAGGGTGGATTGGAGGAACGACAGTGCGTTGCAGGATGGCAGTGACTGGAATCTAGACTTGACAGGGGGTTGGTACGATGCGGGCGACTATATCAAGGCGACATTTCCGGTAGTGAGTACCTGCTTGTGCGGCCATCGTTCCCGTTCAATGGTTAACGGGTGACGTTAGACGTTTACGCTGTTCGCTCTGTCATGGGGAGCGCTCACAGACGGAGCGGGGTATGGGTTGGCGAACCAGACGGCGTATCTCGACGGGACTTTGCGATGGGGATTCGATTGGCTCATGAAGGTGCGTGGAGTTGATCTATGTATCAGCGCTGAAGGCATCGCTGATACATCAAGCACCTTAGGCTCATCCATCAGATGATGTTCTGTTCGTGCAAGTGGCCGACACCGAGGTTGACAACAACTACTGGCAAGTTCCTCTGTCCACACATGTTCCAGTCTTGAGCTGACATGTCCACAGGGGCGGCGATGAGGACATCCCTACCCCTCGCCCTGCGTACCCGATCAACTCGTCCCACCCCGGCACAGACGCCTGGTCGTCTGCGTCCGCCGCATTCTCCATTGCCTCCCTCCTCTACTCCCCTTCCATCTCCTACAACACCTCATACTCCGCCTCACCCCCCACCTCCCCCTCCCTCGCCAACAGTACTTACGCTGCTCGTCTCCTCACCCACGCAAAGACGCTGTACGAGACTGCCAACTCTACCTCGCCCCGCGCGACGTACTACGAGACCCTCGGCGAGGAGGTCGCGGCGTATGCTTCCTCCGGGTGGCAAGATGACCTCTGTCTCTCTGCCTTGGCGCTTGCTCTCGCGACAAACAACTCGGCCTACTACGCGGACGCGTACAACTACTATGTGCAGTACAAGCTGTCGAGCTTGCAGCAGGTGTGGAACTGGGACTCGTCGGTGCCGGCGGTATATGTACTGTTTGCGGAGGCGGCGAGTGCGCGGCCGGGGCTGGCGCAAGGCGCGGGACTGGCGGTGAACCTTACAGGGTGGCAGACGGAGGTAGAGAATCTGTTTGACAAGATAGTGAATGATGAGCTGGACGAGGGGTTCATGACGCCAGGTGAGTGCAGCCGATGCTGTGCAATCACCCGAGGTTGTTGAGAAAGCTGACACTGGGCTATCATAGGCGGCTTGCTCTACTTCAACGGTGACTCAGACGAGGCATCTCTCAATCCGGCTATGGCATTTGCCATGCTCATGTTCAAGTACGCGCCTCTGGCCTCCACGTCTAATAAGACAGAATCCTACAATGTGAGCTACGACTTTCCCTAGATGACGATGGGACTAAAGCCGACAACCTATCCAGGACTTCGCCCAGGGCCAGCTAGACTACATGCTGGGTAAAAACCCCATGAACGGTAGGTGTCTCCGGCTGACCATGTCGTAATCTACCGCGGAACACCCGCTGACCTCCCGCCTGCGGCGCCGCAGTCGTCTACCTCGTCGGGCAGCACCCAAACTCTCCGCAGAACCCACACAGCGCCACCGCCTCAGGCGGTAACAGCGTCGACACCATCCGTACTGTGCCCCCTGTCGAGGCGCATGTGTTGTATGGGGCGATGGTCGGCGGGCCGTTGTCTGACGATAGGTTTTGGGACTGGCGCGATGATTGGGTGCAGAATGAGGTGGCGTTGGATTACAACGCGATGATCCCCACGCTCGCGTCCATGCAGGTGAGCCCAAACGTGGATGTTGGAGGAGGGTTCCACTTTGCAAATGAGATGCTGACGAGGTTCCGGGTACTCGAACAGCTGAACAACGAGGCCTCCAACCCATACTACGTCAACGTCACCGCAGGCTCCTTCACCGCGCCCACTGACGACCCGTGCGACGCCGCGTTCCCATGCGGTGGCGGCGGCGGCCTCTCAAAGGGTGCTATCGCAGGCATCGTCATTGGTGTGGTGGTGGGCGTGGCGCTCATCCTGGCGGCGGGGTGGTATTTCTGGCGACGGAGAAGGCTTAGGCGGTGATAGATGTTAGACGGACGACGTGTAAAAGCGAGGGGTATGTGAGGAAGGGATGCCGCATACCACGGGGACATTGTTGTTGGATTCATATAATTCTGCTATATCACCAATGCATGGAATATATCAACCGCCTACATCCTGCCGTTTGAACTTGCGCAAGCGGGTTTTAAACCGTGCACATCCTAGAGCTTGCTGACACGAGGTCACGGGAACGAGGTGCTTTGGGTTCTCGTTTGACCGCTTGATTCGATGACTAGGTCACCCTATGTCTTGTCCTTTGTGCACGATCCTTTCGAGAACTGCCCCTAGCGGTGAGGAGGGGTTAGAGAGGGGAGAGCGAAAATCTGCGGTGGGGGAATAAGGACAGCCATCCGGGCATGACAGAGGAGGATATCAACACCTGCACCCTACTACCCCTCACCCCGCCCCGCTTCACTGCATACAACTCATCTTCCCCTGCAACAGATCTCCCCGACTTGTGTTGCTTTGGTTTGAGACAGTCAATTCATCTTCCCTGGGCAGGACAGTCACCGAGACGAACAAAACCAATATGCTTGATTCAGGTGTCGTAGCAGCCGTGTAGGTCCCCTTCCCCTCACCACCTGCTTCGGACCCGGGCCAATGCTGACAGTTCTTGTTCTCAAAGAGGCTCTTATCCCCCCAGCTCTCCACCCCCCGCTTATTTCAAAGCCCCACCCGTCCCCCAAGAACGCATGTCAAAGCTCCAGAAGCCCCAGCCGGGCGTCGCCGAGCCGGGCCAGGCTGGCGGGAGCGGGTCAGAGGCGTCGATCTCGACTGCTGTTGATCGGACAAACAGGTGAGTTCCACTCTAGCTCTCGGTCACACCTACATAGCTGGTATCCCTGAAGCTCGACTGATCCCGCTATCATTACCGTAAGCCGCAACACCAACAAGGACGGTTCCGCGCCAGGGACCAAGACCAAGTACGAGCAGTGGTACCCCGGCGACGCGAGCCATGATGGACGGCCGGCGTGGTGGAACCGCTGGTTCTGCTGTGGGTACGGGATGGGATGTGTGTTGTGTCCATGTGGGAGCTGGAGTTGTAAGCACGAGAGGAGCTAGAAGTTAGCCGAGTGAGGTGTTTGATGGATTGCTCGGCTGTGGTACGACAAGTAATGACTGTGTGTATTATCTGTGGTTATACATGAATGATGGTCGACTGTCTCGGCCATGGGGCATGCATTTTCACTGCCCCTCAGTAGTCGGGCCAGCTTCCTCTGCGTCAGGAGGGGGCTCCACGACGCCCCATCCCGCCAACGTCCCCTCCCCCCGCCACAAGACATGCCCCGACCCCGACCTCGACCCCTGCCCCCCTCCCTCCGGTTTCTCAGTCTCAAAGAAGGGCCTCTTACTCCGGTTTGCGACCCTTCGCCTCTTGGCAGCTCGGACCGGACCGTCCAGCGACTTGACGGAGGTGTCGAGAGAAGGGCCCGGGAGGGGAGGGGCGGGGATAGAAAGGGTCGAGGAGCAGGTGAGACAGGTGATGTGAATGACGTTGGATGTGCTAGAGTTGGCTGTGTTGGAAACGGATAGTGATATCAGATACTAGCATCCCATAATGGTAACGAATTATCTGTATGAGTGAAAAGCCTACTCACGGCGATTACGGACACGAGAGGTCAAGCCTGGTACAAGCACCGTAGAGCACGTTCTGCAGATGGTGCGCTTCAGAGCGGGATCACTGCAAAGTTGTCAGCTGTCGCTCTGACCTCCTGAAGCTGAAAGGAATGGCTCACAGTTTGAGCTGATTGTGCGCCACCATCGTCCGGCACCCCTTCATCTCTGACCTCGCCAGCTTCCTAAACCCCTCCTGCACATCCCCAACCTTCTCTCCTTGGTACTCCATCGCTCTCCGCTTCCCTTTCCGGTTGGGTCTCAGAGCAATCTCCTCCTCCTTACTCGGCACATCAGAGGTGGACCCAGAGCCCTCTCCGAGATTTTGAAGAAAGACGGCGGCCTGGTAGGAAAAGTTGATCCGGTGAAAGAGGTCCTTGTTCGCGACGTGAGGCTGGGCGAGGGGTGGGGGGGGCTGTTGATTCTTTTTCGGCTGGGTGGGTCTATGCGGTGGAGGGTTTCCAGACTTGCTGGCTTGGCCGACCTTGTCACTGGCCTTCTTGACCATTGTGGGGGTGTGGTGATCTGGCCGGGGTTGAGTTGCAGAGTGAAGGGAAGTGACCGGACGTCGAGCTTCGGCTAAACAAAAAGACTTGAGAGACAGGCACGGCCACTGGAATGGCGACAACACAGTCAGCACAGGCCGCCCTAAAACGCGTCGTCTTCCATCTGGAACTCGATCCATTCATCCTCATAAGGGCATCAGAACACAGGCATCGTCGGTTACGACCACTCCAGGGGCAGTACAAAGGGGCGCCAGAGAAGAACGCTTCATGCAGCATGGCGGGACCGTACACGGCGGGTGAGCGGCTTCCCTAACTCTGCGCCTCTCTGCCCGTGAACTCTTCGTTGATGCCTTACTCAACGGGCGGTTTAGATGATCTAATGGTGCTAAGCTCCTCGGACGGAGACGAACCACCACCCAAGAGGCTGACTCGTGAGCTCATTCCCCAGAAGCGGTGCTTGATGGCCCGGGAGCAGAGCTGATCACATGTCCTCGTAGCCCGGCCCAGCCCCGTCACAGCTCGTCGGGGATTTGCTGGCGTCAAGGCGAGCCCGAGGAAGAGTACTGGTGGAAAGGCGAGGGAGCCCATTCCTTGTGCGTTTCTTCCATTTTGAACGATCTCGGACCATAGCTGACAATATCATTCAGCCACGGCCACCATCATAGACCTATCCATCACCGACTCAGGCGACTCGGACGTAGACCCATTGGCCACGAGCAGCAGCAAGTGGAAGGGGAAAGGGAAAGCCGAGCCCAGTAGACCACGCACATCTGATGTGAGTGGGAAGTCAGGCTCTGCCTCGGACGACTACTTGGTGCCCGACGAGGGTATCTCAAAGTTTCTCGAGAGCCTTTCCCCGCCCGAGGAAGGGTCACCGCCCAGCGCCAGCCAGTCGCGCGTGGGGGCGCTGTTAGCCAAATGGAAGGCGAGAACATCTCCTGTGAAGAGCACGTTGCCGGTGAAAGAGGTCAAGGTGGAGCAGTCGCCGGTGAGGCAGGTGCTGTCCCCGGACAAGGTGGCAGCAGGGAGGAGGGACGCAGGGAGGAGGGACGCAGGGAGGCAGACTGCTCCGGCATCAGTGTCGTATGCGCCTCAGCTTGAGGCCGACTTAGGCCAGACTCCCCTTCCCCGGTCTCTCCCGACCTGGGCAACAGAGCCGGCCCGACGACCTGTATGGGCCACTGCTCCGGCGGCTAGCACTACCTTTTCGTCAGCGTCCCAAGCGGGTCCGATGAGTGTGGATGTCGACGTTGCTCTCCGGGCACCGCAAATAGCTGCTCCGGAGCCGCAAACCTATTCTAAACCCCCACTGGCCCAGCTACCACAAATCCCTTTCCCACTTCCAGCTATCCCCTTCCCACCGCTCCCATCCAGAGTCTCCAGGAGCCCAGAGAAGAAGCCTGCTATCACTCCGCTGCTTTCTCCCAAAACCCTTTCTCCTGCTCCAACCGCCATGAACAACGGCTTCCATCCTCAGCCCCCTGTCGCCCCTTCACCCGTACTCCCTGCAACTGGGAAGAACCTGCCAGCAGACCTCGTAGCACCTGCGTATTCGAGCTCTACCTCCGCTGTCCCACCTCCCAACTCGATCCCTTCTTCCTCGTCACTACCACGATCGCGCTCTACTAGTGTAGACTCCACCCGTCCCGCTCGACCTCCTTCAGGTCCTCTGCCTCATCCTAGCGTTTCTGCTACCCCCCTAGGCGTACGATCTAGACCATCATCTTCCTCGTCCTCCTCGGCATCCAGGCACAAGTTTAAAGCCAATCCTGACAAGAAGGCTGCTCACCGGGTCAAGCCAGAGAAGACAAAGTCGTCATGGACGAATCAAGAGAAATTCGAGATGGCTCCTCGCCCACCTCCGCCACCCGAGGCGGCAGGATTCAGGGAGAGCCCAGTCCCGGCTCGTCTTAAGATGCGCCATGCACCTCAGGTAAAAGTCGTGACACCGGAAGAAGCTCCGCGGCGCCACTCTTGTGCTTCCTCCAAGACTGCACCAAGAGGGGACACTGCTCCTCGTGCCTTCCTCCCTGTGCTTGCCCAGTCGCTGCAGTCAGGGCCGCGATCGAAGGTGAAGAAGAGTAAGGGGAAAAGGTCGCCCAGTCCGGGGTCGGGTTCCCCCGAGTCGACGCCGTCGAGGGAGGTGAAGAAGCGGATGAAGAGTGAGGCGAGGGAGATATCGGTGGTCCCGGAGGTGTCGCCGCAGGTGGTCAACGGGATGGGGTCGAATACTGTAGGAGTAAAGAGTATGGTGGAGGCGCAGCGGCTGGCGCCACAGTGGCGTACTGGGGCAGACGCTGCACTGGCGGGGATCACGGGTCAGGGGAAAGGGAAGGAAGCTCAGCAGGAGGAGGGCGTGCAGATGTCGTCTAGGTCACGTACTCCGCCCTCGCTCCACTCGTCGGACAAGGGCTCCGCAAACGGCGGCGTGCCACCTCGGTCGCTCGGTGACCTCGCGCTCCAGACAGACGGTGTGCTTGACGGCTCGGACCTCGAACAAGGTTCGGAGAAGGAGAGGCTGGACGAAGCGGTGGAGGGCGTGAGGCTTGGAGTGGACGAGGTGGCGATCGTGGCGGAGAAGGATGACTCTACGGAGAGTAGCAGCATGGACGTCGACGTGCCAAGAGCGTCGGTGCGGCGGAGACGAGTGGTACTTTCGTCTGACGACGAGTACATAGTCAGCTCAGCGCCGAAACCAGCAACGGCGCGCAAGCACACCCGCCGACGTGTGGTGCCCTCGTTCCACTCATCATCCTCCGAGTCAGATCAACCGCTGTCTGTCATAGCCCGACCGCCCGTCAAGCTGACGCGGACGGCCGAGCAATGGCGGCAAGCCGTATTGCAGAGTGGGCAGACCGACTCTGATGTAAGTCAAGCACTTGACGACGACATCCCGAGCGGTACAGGCGCAAGTGACGGCAGGGGGACGGGGTCAGCAAGTGTCACTGACACTCGCGTGTACACCATCATCGATCCTCTCCCCAAACCGTCGCATGTCGATGTATTCAAGACACATCGTGGTCACATCGCCGCCCACCAGACCCTGCACGACTCACCTCCGCCCCCCGATCGAGTCGGCACGGCCATCCGCGTGCATAGCACGGCCATGCTGGATGCTTGGAACCGTCTCAAAGACAAGCTCACGCCCAATCCCTCCCTCCACCGCGCCATCTTCGAGTCGTATATCGAAGAGTCGACTCAGGACCGGCCAATCCCGGATGGTCTGCGGTTGCTCAATGACATCGACGACGAGACGGAGCCGCCAGACTTTGAGTTCCAGTACTCTCACGAGACGTTGTATAATGATGCAGTGCCAGATCCGGAGCTGAGTCTGGGATGTGGCTGTGAGGGGCCTTGCGATCCAAAATCGACGACGTGCTCTTGTTTGAAGAGGCAAGAGCTGTACTGGTATGACACTGGTATAACGGGATTCGCCTATGACGAGTACGCTATCACCTTCAAATGATTTGTAAGATCGATGCTAAATTTCGCACCAGACAAGGACGGATCAAGCCGGCCAACTGCCCTATTTGGGAGTGTGGCGAGACCTGCGGGTGTCCTCCCGAGTGCATGAACAGGGTGCGTGCGTCAGTGTTGGTGGCGTTAACGTGACCGCTGACGTTAAATTGCCCGCAGGTCATCCAACGAGGGCGAGCACCAGAGACACAGCTCGATCTTTTCAAGACCAAGCATAAAGGATGGGGTGTGCGTGCCAGGACGGACATAGCAGAAAGTACCTTCGTAGGTATCTACAGCGGCGAGCTTATCTCAGAGCCTGAGAGCGAGCGGCGTGGTCATATCTATGCTGAGCTGAAGCGAACGTGAGTGCCTGTGCTCTTGTCACCGGCCGGTCATCGCCAACTAACCGTGTCATCCGCAGATACCTGTTCGACTGCGACGGGTATTCCATTAGCAACCCGCCAGAAGGTCTGGAGAAGATTGATAAAAGAGCTGCGGAACTCGCGAGGAACGCTCAACGACGTGCCGAGGCGGATGGCGGGGAACTAACCTACACCGCGTACTCTGGTATGTCGAATGACTCCGTTCTGATTCTGAAGATCTGTGCTGACTACAATGCTTAGTGGACGCGTTCCATTATGGAGTGAGTACATGCTAGAGCTGTAAGGGGCATACTGACCATCATTGCAACCGGGGTAAACATCAGAACGTAAGCCTGGTTCTTGCTATACTCGAGGCGTGGAAGCTGACGCTGCACTTTGGTCGTTGTGCAGTTCACCCGATACTTTGTGCGTATTGTCTCTCTCTCGTAGCCAGAGAAAACACGCTGATCAATCCCACAGAACCATTCTTGCGACCCGAACCTCCTTATCGCGCAGGCTTACGTCAAGGTGGGCTGGGTGTCTCCTTGCTTGCCTGCTTCTGTGCTGACGCTGCCTGAGCAGGACTTCCATCCAGAACGGCCAATGTAAGGCCCATCATGTTTACGTTTTGTGGATCTGCGCTCACAGAACGCAGACTTGTCATTTTCACACGCCGAGACATCCGAGCGGGCGATGAACTTTGCATCAGCTACAAAGGTCCTCCTGTGAGTCATGGCTATGTTCAAGCTGACGCAACTTCGACTGACTCGAGCGGACCAGGACGACCCCGTATACGAGGTACCTATAGTCAAGAGGAAGGGTAAATGGGACACAAAGTCAAAGAAGAAATCCAACGGACTTAGCAAGGACGACCTGGCAGCGATCGAAAAGAATGGACGTTGCATGTGGTGCGCGACCCCGTTACCAGTATTATTGTTGGTGTGGGAGCTGACAGATTGATACAGCGGTACGGCTGCATGTGATGGTGTCATGTTCACGTGAACGAGGGCGGAGTTGGAGATGGAGAAGTTCTGTTGTATGGAGAGACAAGCGGGGTTGTCTGGGAGTATTATGATGTATAAAGCATGGTGGCGACGGTGCCCTTCTTATGGTGCGCTCTCTTTGCTGGGGCTGCTGCTCGGCGCGTCCATGGATATGTCTTTGTCCGAGGATGGTTCTCCGAGCGCCTCGTCCAGCGCTGCCTGCAGTTCTTTTGCCAGGGCCTCTGTGAATGCACGTCAGTACCCAACTGGGTGAAGCCTGAGTTTGTCACTGGAGTAACTCACGCGCCTGTTCGAGTGCATCCTTGTAGTCTATGTTCGCTAGTCGTATTTCGTCTTGCAATTGTATTAGCCGATGCGCCTGCCGTCGTGGGGTGGTCAGCGACTGCGTGGGTCCAATTTCCACCATGATCGTGATACGCACACGTTCAGAGCTGTCTCCAGGCTTGGGGAGTTCATCGATGAGATGTTGCACGTCCTTGGAACGGCGGATGATGTCGGCGACGAATGTCTCAATAGTAGCTGTGCCGATTAGATGTCAGCTCCGCCCACCCGTTATCCCGTCTATCCCAAAACCCCTGCACCTCATCCCACATCCAAAAAACAGCTCCACATAAGCTCGTTGTGCCACATAGCGTCCAGGTACGTCTCCTGGCCCTCTACCGCCATCGACCACCCACCGCCCAACCACCTCTCCCGGCACAATCACCGGAACCCACCTTTATAGTCGCCCCGGTTGGCCGCGTTGGAAGTAGAGAGTGTTGTAGGTATGAAGCGGGAGGTTTGTTCGAACTGGGTGCGTTTAGTGATGTATTCAATGGATGTAGAGGTGATCGTTAAAAGCTACAAGCCCCCGTGAGGTCAGCGAGCAAGACAGATAGAGGGAGAAGGGGCCGGAACGCACATCTAGGATGGCATCCTGTAGCTGAGTGATCCTGTCCTGCATCCCGTAGATCGCGTTAGCGACATCAATCATATAAGTTCTGTGGAAAATGGTAAGCTCACCATGTCAGTGGATAACTCTTCGTTGAGCATCGCTGGCGAGAAGAGTACGATGGGGCAAGATACATTTCCACCCCTCGCTATGAGGATAGGGAGGACATTCAGCTCTCTACGAGGAGGATGTCAGCTACTGTAAGAGCTATATCGCAGCACGGAAAGATGGAGTACAATGGACTTACAGCTTGAGTGTAAACGAAGAGAGAGATGGGAAGGACGTTAATGAAGATTGCGCCGGACGAAGAGGGGCTTCGATGTCTGCGGCAGAAGCGCGCGCACGCGGCGCGACCGCGCGAATGCGCGACGACGGCCACAACAACAACCTAGGAGTCGCCCAGTTGGCATTCTCTCTTCTTACTTGTCTCTCAACTCCGCTGTCTTGTCTTTATCTCAACGAAGCTTCCCTGTCACTGACCACCCGCCGAAAGGCCGCGCTCTCACCCGCGCTCACGCCCTCATCACAGCACACCATGTCCACCCCCTCAGAGCTCTACAACTCCCTCTCCTCCATCCTGAACCCCCTCACGCTTCCTGGTCGCCACCGCTCGGCGTCCGACATCTCTGATGGGCTCAAGCGTATCCGGCGGATATTGTTGACGGAGGGTATCCCAGAAATAGTGGGTAGTCGCTCCTATGAGCAGTTTATCCCTGCCTTCAGGTCTTGCTGGGAATAGCCACGGGGATAGCCACACGAGCCACTCGCTGACGGCCATTACGTGACGCGCCTGTACAGCCTGGACGCCCCGCTCTCCGGCCACGAATTTGGAAGCTCATGCTTAAGATCGACACGCTCAACGCTGAAGAGTACCTTCGCTGGGTAGCAATGGGCCCGTCGTCAGACAGCCACAAGAGTACGTCTGGCGGCTGCGTTGACGCCTGCCGGCCGCCAAAGCAGTCACTGACGACCAACTGTGAGTGCAGTTAAGAACGATACGTTTCGAACGCTAGCCACCGATACCCAGTTCAAGGGCAAGGTGAAGGAGGACATGCTCATCCGGCTTCTGGAGGCATTTGTATGGAGGATCACCTGTGGGTCTGTGCTTGCCTGTGCGCAGTGAGCAATGTTAACGATACACGGCCAGCTACCGAGTCGGAGGATGAGAGCCAACCTTTCAAATACGTCCAGGGTGAGCTGCAGTTTTCTCCAGACTGTTCTTTGAGGCCTTTCAGAGCTGACTTCCTATCGCAATCAGGGATGAACGTCCTCTCAGCCCCGTTCCTGTACACCATGCCCTCCCAGCTCGAAGCCTTTGCGTGCTTCTCCACCTTCATCGAGAACGGCTGCCCGCTGTATGTGCAGCCGTCGCTGAAGGGTGTCCACGAGGGACTCAAAGTGAGTGGCGCTGCTGATCTCCCAAGGTATTGGGATCAGTCGAAGAGCCGCTAAGCCAGTTTTCAACAGCTCCTGGACCGGTGTCTCGAGATCGTGGATCCAGAGCTGTACGACAAGCTCGCGAGCAAGAATCTCAAAGCTGAGATATACGCTTTCCCCTGTAAGCTACACCCAAACGCTCTATCGCTTCACAGTCGGCGGAAGATGACAGTCGTGGACAGCTGTTATGACCCTATGCGCGTGCACGCCGCCTCTTGAGGAAGTACTCCGTCTCTGGGAGTGAGTCCCGCTAGCTGGCTGGTCGTGACCCTTCGGAGCTTGGCTTCAGCTGGTTAACTTGCCCCTGTAGCTTTCTCCTGGCGTTCGGGCTGCACCTCAATGTCCTCTGCGTGATCGCCCAGCTCCTGCTGATTCGACAAGAACTTATGGACTCTCCCTCGTACGCTGATACCCCGCCTTCTGATGCTTGCTCCACTGACGCTCGCGCGCAGGCCGATGAAGATCTTACGGACGTTCCCTCCGCTTGACGCCCGCCCAGTGATAGGCGTGACTGTGGCGCTTGTCAAAGATATCCCGGAGGACCTGTACCGCGAGCTTGTGGCCCACCCCTTTGCTGCGTGATTGCTGGTACATACTCATGACTTGGACGCCCCGACCCTCTTTCTTAAATCGATCCCTTTTGTGCCCACGACTAACGAACCATGCCATGCAACGACCTTGAACTGCTTGTGGAGTCTGTACCATGGTAGTCGTCGCTCCCTCGTCCGGATAGAGAGAAACCTCAAGCCGGTGAGATGTACAAAGACTATAAGGTATGTCACATGTCTATCAACTCCCCTCTGTTACTATACAGTCTACTAGTCATACAAGCAACTATTCGCGTCGTCAAGGGTCGTAAATTCGTCACTGGTCGTTATATCCTCCCCCCCAAATCTCTCTTCCTACCAGCCCCGGCCCCAGTCGCGCTCTGCGCCACTCCGTTCCCTGCGGCCCTACCGACCGTGCTCACCCTCGGCGCTGCCCCGACGCCTGTCAACCTTGTCCCAGCGGGCGACCCACTCGCGGCTTTTCTCCCGCCTGCCACCGACCCGGGCCTGCTGGCAACTCCAGCTCTAGTTGCTATCGTCGTCCCATTCACCCCGACCCGACCGACCGGCGTCCTCACCCCCACCCTCGACGGCATCCCCTCCTTCCCCCCTGTCCCCACCCCCGCACCCCTGCCCGCTCCTCCACCTGCCCTGCTCGCTCCACCCGCTCCGTCCGCTTCACCCGCTCCGCCCACCCCACCCACGCGCGCCCCACCTCCAGCCTTCCTCGGCGTACTCGCACTGCTCCCAAGCTTATCCACATCACCATACGCTTTCCAGATCTCCGCGAGCCCGCTATCCGTGCTCTCGTGTTTCGCGAGCGGGTGACGCTTGTCGCCCAGCGGGCTGCGCGGGGGCGCGGGGGTCGTGCTGTGGTTGCGCGTGCGCGGGGCGCAGGTGGTAGTGCCGTTAGCCCCGGCGGTGAGGCCAGAGGCAGTGGAGCCAGGGGCACGCGGGGAAAAAACAGGACTCCTAGGACTCCTGGGCACCGTGCTGCCTGGTCTAACCCGTGCAGAAGCGATGGAAGCAGGGGTCGACGCGCGCTTGCTTACCGTCGACATCCCCGAGTTCCATGCCGGTCTCGCGCCTATCGTCCCTGCGCCAGCTACTCCTGATTTTGTCGGGCCACCCCTGCCTGCTCTGCTCTCCGCCTTCTCCGCCAACTCGGTGCGCTCGGTGCGCTCCCGCTCCCACGGCGCCGGCACCATAGTCATAGCCGGCGGCAATGACCTCCTCGCCTTACTCATTGGCCTGCGCACTGCGCCCATCACCTCCCCCTTGGCGATCGCGTCGTCCTCCGGCGATCTCAGGCGATGCGCGAATTTCGCGTCGGCGGTGATCTCGCTCGGGCGGAGCTTCTCTTCCCCGGTACCGGTGCCTGCGAGGTTGCGGTCGCGCGCGCGGAAGGTGAGTTTGGGGTCGCTGGAGGTCGAGCGGGAGCCGGGGGCGGCCAGGGGCGGCTTCCCCGTCCCTGCATCGGCACCAGCGATGCCGCCACCACCGCCCGAGCCCAACCCACCCGCCGTGCGACCCGCGACAGCCTTCACCCGCCGCGTCGCCTTGACCTGTTCCGCACCGACAAATGCAAAGCTCATCACGCTCCCCGACTCCGAGAACACGGTATCCGTATCACCGCCTGCTCTGCCCCTCCCCCCTCCCCCTCCGCCTTCGCCAGCGGCTTCCGCAGCGAGCTCGAGCTCCCGCAGACGGGAGGGACGGATCTTGGATGGCGATGGGCTACCGGAGGCCGCGCCGTCGGTGGATCTGAGGGCGACTTTTGTGGGGGTGACATGTGGGGTGCCGGGGATGGAGGCGAGGGTGGTGCGTGCCGGCTTGGGTGTCGGCTCTGTCGGCTCGTCCAGCTGGGCGTTTGCCTGCGTTTGGTCCAGCTTGGTCGGCTCCGCGAGTAGTGCAGCGCCGGAAGCCGAGGCCGAGGCCGTGCTAGCCTGATGGCGCTCAGTGGCGATCCTAAACCCAAAGGGAAACGTCAGTCGCGTTTGCTCCGCACACAGGAGGCCTCAGCTAGCCAACTTACTCGTCCATGGCCACCATCGCCCCTGGCCCCCCGCTCGCATTGAGATGCCACTCGTGGATCTTTACAAACTGCATTTCATTCCACCTATCAATCAGCGTATTTCTTCTTGCGCCCACACCCCGGAGAGAGGCTCAACTCGGAACTGAACTCACGCGATATAAATTTCTCGCCCTCGCACTCCTCCTCCCAGCCGTCGCATACTTCCCCCTCCCCTTTTCCCTATCCTTCCTATCCTCCTTCTCCTCCTTATCTCTCTCCCTCTCCCTTTCCTTGTCCCTCCCGCTCCCGCCCCCGCCTCCCGCCGCCCCCTCATCGCGCTTCACCGTCGACATCGGCAATGTCGTGACCCCCACCTTGGCACACAACAACGACATATCCGTAAACCTCACCACCCAGAGGTCGGGCTCCCCGCCCCGACCGCCGCCGCCGCCTCTGAGCAAATCGCTGAGTCTGTGCATGGACTTTTTGTGTTTGACAGTGTGGTCTTTTTGGGAGGCGGGCGTGTCTTTGGCAGAGGCGAGGTCGGCGGCGGCGGTTTTGCTCTGGGGCGGGGAGAGTTGGGTCTCAGATATGAGCAGGCGGTTGGGTTTGGGGACCATCAGCAGCTGAGTGGTGGGGGTGGGTGAGCTCGCGTCAGCATGATCGATACCGGAAGGAAGAGGGACGGACGCCGCCATAGGAAGGAATACAACCCACCGGATCCTTTTCCAGCCCGTCCACCCTCGCCCAAACATCCCTCGTCCTCTCCCTCTCCTCCCAGCCCGTCTTCTCATCCTCGATCTGCCTCACAATCGCCTCCACCTCATCCACCATGCCCAGCGTCCGCTCATACTCCTTCAGGCTCGGGTCCGTGTTGAACAGCAGGTTCTGAAACATGAGCGGGTACTTGAGTAGCCGCTGGAACGGCTTGGATAGCGAGATGACGAGCCCGGCCTCGCTGCGCTCTGCGGCAAGCTCCTCGAGTGAGAGGAGGAGGCGCGCGAGCTTGCCGAGAGGGGTGTCTTGGACGCGGCGGGAGAGGCGCTTGGCGGTGCGCGTGTGTGGGGTGGAGGGGTCAGTGAAGAGCGCGAGGGCGTCGTCGACCTGCGCGAGGGCCTTTTCGAGGTGCAGCACGTATGCCGAGTATTCGCGGAGGATGGATGACTGTGCGCACGGGGTGGGGACGCAGGTCATCAGCGACATTCGCCATGCACCACGCGTCCGATGCATGCATGCACTTTAGAGAGGCAACTCACGTGGGCGTTGAAGATATCCGCCAGGCTCCGCACCAGCGGAAACTGATCGTCAAACCTCCTCCTCAGCGCTGCGGCAAGCTTCAAATGCCCCTCCAAGATCCCCCCGTTCAGCGCCTTCAACACCGTCGCCAGCTCCTCTGGCAGCTGCAGATCCTTCCCCACGACCGGAAGGCTCGCCCCGCCACTCGCGCTATTCGCTCCGGTGCTCCCGCAAGAGCTGACGCGCGAGCCGGCACCGTCCCGCCCTTTGAGCAGCTTGTTTGGAGGCTGGTACGACATTCTGCTGCTCATGGGCGGGCGGTACCCTCCCGCGCCGCCGCTGCCCAATGCGGACGCGGTCCGCGGCAGAGGCGGCAGAGAATGATGTCTCAAGCTCGACATGCTCGGCTTGCGGGACGCCGCCGCCGACCCGTTGGTGAGCGAGTTGTAAGCCACCCTCCGCGCTGAACTGGGGTTCGACGTGAACCCGAGGCCTGCGCCCATTTCGCCAACGCCCGCGCCGAAGTCTGCGCCAAAGCCCACGCCAAGGTTCGCGCCCGGGAGAGTCTCTTCGCTGGGCGTGACGGGCGGGGCGGTGCTGGCCGAGCTATCTGACGGAGAGCGGAACTGACTTGAGGAGGCGTATTTCGCGGCGATAGGGAGGTGGACGTACGAGTCACCGCCGTGGAGGGAGGGAGACGGGGCGGGCCCGCGAGAGAGGGAGGACCACTGGCGGGTGAGGGTGGCGGTGGGGTCGTAGAGATCGAGGTGAGGGGAGGCGGTGGATGGGACGAGGGTCTTGAGAAAGGTATCGTTGAATGTGACGAGGTCATGTACGTATCTGCCCGAACAACGATGTGCCATCAGTGAATGCCCCGCGGTCAGTTGACACAGACACAGAGATAGAGAGAGAGCGCGCGCACCTCTCTTCACTGCTGACGATCTCCCAGAGCACCTCCTGCCTCGTACGCTCTTTCGGCCCCAGATTCGCGATCAGCTCCTGATCCGCCATCTCGCTCCAGCTGTTAGGCGGGGGTAGATAACTCCTTGTACTCGCGCTTCCTAGAGACGCGTCGGACGGCGTGGGCGAGAACAGCATAGAGTGTTTGGTGGGGGAAAGAGAAATGCCGCCGCTGTCGAGCGAGGCGGTCGCGGAGGCCGAGGTCGAGGGGGTCTGGAAGGGTTTGGAGAGGGGCGGGAGGGAGTTTTTGCGGGCGGTGCGGGGGCCCCAGGTGGGGAGGAAGGGGGAGGACTGGCGGGGCGCTGTGCTGCCGGTCGCTGTGGGTGCCGTGGGTGCTGTAGGTGCTGTGGGTGCTACGGGTGCTGTGGGTGCTGTGGGTGCTGGCGGGAGAGAGTCTGAGCGCGAGGCCGCGCGCAGGGAATCCCTCCTCTGCGGCAAGCTGCTCGCAGCCAGTGACTCTCTGGCGCTCGCACTCGACCCTGGCCTCCCGTATTCCTCCCTCTGCGCATCGCCGTCGTCATGCTGCAGCGCGCTGTCGAGGAGTACGCTCGCCGTGGGCGTCGGCGGCGGGCTCCTGAACGTCACCTTCTTGCTGTGGCCATCGGCGGGGGGGAGGCGGCTTGCGGCGGTGGGCGGTGATGCGCCGGCGGCATGCTTGGAGCGGAACGATGACGCCGAGGGGTGCTGCTGGGGAGGTGCGGGCTGTGGCCGGTGCTCGTTTTCGGGGTGGGTGGTGGCTGCTGGGGGGGTGTTGTGGGTGTGCGCGCCTTTGAGGCGCGAGAAGATGGACTTCATGGCGGTGTGGGGGAGAGGGGGGATGGAAGGGAGAGAGTGGGAGAGAGAGAGAGAAAGAGTGAGAGAGAGAGAGAAAGAGTGAGAGAGAGAGAGAGAGAGAGAGAGAGAGAGAGAGAGAGAGAGAGAGAAAGTTCGAGTACAGCGGCGTGGTCTGTGCGTGTGATCAACATGCATGCAGCGCCGTCGCGTGGGCCGAAGTCAGACGCGCACAGACCGCCGCCACGCCCCCCGCCGCCACCCGCCACACGCCTCGCGCCGCGTATCCCCGGGCTGCATACGTAATCCCCCTGAGCGGTGACGCGCTGCCCTCCCGCCCAGCCTAGCCGCACCCGGCGCCCGCGCAGCCGTCCGTCCTCTTTCGGCGCACCCCATCCGCAATCCGCAATCCCTGCTCCCACTCCGGAAGACACCTCTCGACATGCCCATGCTCACTCCCCGGCTATAATACTGCTCTCTCCCCCCCGACTATAATACTGCACTTTTCCCCACCGCCACTGCCACCGCCACCCCCGCGGGCCCGCCACCATACCGCCCATGACCCTCCTCACCAAGCCGTCCAGGTCGTACGCCGGCGTCGACTACGACTCGGACGGGCTCAGCGGCGTCGGCACTGGCACCTACGCAGACAAGGAGAAGGCCATGTCGGGCAAGAAGATGAGCAAGAAGAGCGAGAGCGGGTTCAAGACATACCGTCCGGGTATGTCCCCATTCCGCCCCTCTCTGTTTACCGTTTTCCTCCCGTCCGGCCACCGCTGACACCTACCTCCGCGGACACCCTCCGCGCCTCCCTCTTTTCCAGCCATCAGCGAGATGCACCTCCGGAAATCCCTCGCCTTCCATGACCCGAACCCCTCTTCGCACTTTGCCCCCCTCCCGTCTGCCTTCCAGTCCCACCGCGTCAAGAAGGAACAGGCCCTCGCGGGCCAGCGCGCCGAGGCAGACCACCTTCTCGCGCCGGGCTACCGCTCCACCCACACGCTCGCCGTGGACGATGCAGAGGCCTCCGCGGCGGGTGCGTCGCGGCGCACGGCAGGCGGGCTCGCGGGCTTTGAGCGCCGGAGTAAAGTCGGGGGCGCTTCGGGTGCCGCGGGGGGCGGCGCGCTCGGCGGGGGCGGGAGCGGCCTCCGCTCCAGCGCGAGCATGGTGAGCTTCAGCGGGCCGGGCACCGCTGGCAGTGGTGGAGCCGGTAGCTCTGGGGGTGGCGGCGGCAGGAGCGCGGGCGTATACCTCGATAGCAGTGGGAAACTGCATGATACCGAGTTTGACCCCTTTGCGGGGGTGTCCGAGATGTCGCGTGCGAAATCGCGTCGGCGGAGCGCGTTCGGGTCCGACAGGCGTCGCGGGGACGACAGCTCGAGCAGCAGCTCAGGGGAGAGCGAGATCGGGTACGCTCCGTCTCGGCGGAGTGGGGAGCTCGGGCGCGGTGGTGCGGGCGGGGGCGGAGGATCGAGGGAAGAGGACGAGATTCGGAGGCGGCTCGAGGCCGACAGGAAGAGGATGGACGATGTGTCGGGGTACGCTGCCCGGCGGAGGAGTATCATGGCGGAGGAGCACCATGGGAGGGGCGCGCCGTCGGTCAGGTCAAGCGAAGACGGGTTTGCCTCGGCCTACAGCTTTTCGCTGGCGCCCAGCGCCCGCACGGGCACCCGCTCCCAGCAGGGATACTACCCCTCGCCGCTGTCGCCATCATTCCCACACCCGCTGTCCGCTTCATCCGCACGGGCGGGAGTCCTGCCCACGCCCGCCGAGCAGCAGCACCCCCTGTTTGTCGGCGAGTCGACCCCACCGGAAAAGTCGACAGAGATGACGGACCACGCATCCCCGTCCCCGTCGCCGCCGGCGCACCCGCCGACCCACCCCCCGCGGGCGATGGCGGCCCCTGCCCCAAAACCCAAGTCCAAGGTCGAGGTCAAGGACGGCGTGACAAAGATCACCGGTTTTGACGGCCCCACCAGCCCTCTCCCCTCATCGGCGCTCGCAAACCTCCGCGTCAGCGGCGTCCGCTCCCCCGTGCTGGGCACCTCCTCCTCCTCCGCCGACCACCACCTCCTTTTCCCTCACTCGGATTCCTCCCGCCTCTCCGCAGCAAACGCCTCCCGCCCCTCCCTCGACGCCGCCCCCCGGTCCCCGCGGCACCCCGCCCGCCGCGACCGCGACGATATCTTCCCCGAGACACCCGCCCAGACCAAACGCCGCCAGGAGCGCGACCAGCGCCGCGCAGGCGGCCACGCCGCCCTCGCCGCCGCGCGCGAACGCGGGCTCGCCATCGACACGTCCCTTGCCCAGGGCGGACGCGGCCGCATCCTCCCAGAGATTGAAATTGTCGAGGACGACGACCCGCGCATCATCTTCCCGAAGGAAGGCGGCAAGTCGACGCGCGTGCAGACCACCCACGATCACGTCATCCGTGGCCCGTTCGCACATGCGCTCAGCGCGCAGTCCAACATCGGCTTGGGCGCGGCCTCTGGATCGGGCCAGAACCAGATGAACGGCTACGGCTCTCTCAACGAGCTCGCTTCCCTCTCGGCACCTCCCCCTTCCCACCCCGCGGTCGCCGGCGGCGGCACGAGCATGCGCTCCTTTGGCGGCAGCAAGCCGTCGTCGCTCATGGACGATGCGGGCGGGTATCTGCCGTCGCGCTGGGCTTCAGGGGACAAGTCCCTCAGGGTTACAGAGGACGAGAGGGACAAGTACAGGCCGAGGGAGTGGGGGGGCAAACATGGCGATCTGGGGGGGAGGGAGGATGAGTGGCGGTGAGTTCACTTTTTGTTTGCTCTCGCTCGCGGCGGGGGACTTGCCGTCTCCTCATGACCCGACACGAGACAACATTGCTGACGGCTTGACCGCGACGCACCACAGACCGGGCACGAAAGACGCGCTCAAGCGCAACATCAAGGATATCGCGACCACCGCCCGATTCAGTCTTTATCGTACCAAGAAGAAGCTGCTCAGGAAGGCCGAGTTGTAGCGCAGTCGTGGACGGGTGGGTGTGGGGGTAAGAGAAAGAGGCGGGAGACAAGGGGGGCACAGAGAAGGAACAGCAAGGAGGGAGACATCCAGTCTCGATACCATACCACATCGGTATTCATGTCCGTGTTGTTTTTGGTTGTACAAGTACGCAAGCTACATATGCGGGCAGAAGGAAATAGTTCGTTCGGAAGGCATATGCACGCGTTGGCCATGGATTATTGCACAGTGGGCTGTTGCACGGGGCCAGGTTACGGTCGTTGGGTTGGGAGCTGGACGGGGGGTCGTGAAGGCGTGGGGATGGGGTGAGTGGACTTGGGTCTGGCAGTGTTGATAATGGTTTGACGTGGCATGTGGCGGGTGATGCTTGTCTGCCTGTCTGTCCGTCCGGGTCTCGCTCGCTCTGTGTCAATGCCAAGAGCAAGCTGTGTCATAGAACCTGGAGCCGTCAAGAATATAAAAAAATATTTGGCCCGAAGGCCACCTCTCTGCTCGAGTTTGTCATCCTTATGCAGGGGCAATGCTAATCTTCTCTGTATTGTTCCAATTTTATCTTATGGCGGCCCGAAGGCCGCCGATAGTCATTGCGCACCCTCTGCGCCCTCTTTTCCACCATTGCGGAAAGTTGGGGCGATAACGCCGACTGTTGTGGCGGTTTCACCAGAGGCAGGGGCTTAAATACGCGCCCCTGAACGCGTGAGGGCAAAAGGGGGGGGGGCGGGGTTCTTCGTGCCTGAGTTCCGGGTGCTCGTCGGCTCGTCGGGGGGAGCGTATCCTGCGGCGGCTGTCGTGAACGTGAATAAGTCAATCAGGATAGAGGGGAGCTGAGGACGTTGGTGTAAAGATATCAATAGGAGTGATGATTATAATGCGATGAGATATGTATACAGCTACAATGAAGTATTCTACTCGTACATGGGTCACCGTCTGATCTCGGAATCATTGGCGAGCTGTTGCCAGTCGACCTCCGGATCCTCCCACGTCTCATCTGCATACCCCTCAAGCTCGCTCCCCAGCGACACCGGGCCAATCTCCGCGACACTCATCATGTCGCCCCCCATCACCGGCCGTTCCACAAACGTGATCTGATGCTTCTCCTGGAGATACCTCTCCACCTCTACTTGGTCCATCTCCTTATTCTCCAGATCCCACTCCTCGCTCACAGGCGGCAACTCAGTAAACAACCTCTGGGCATTTTGCACAGACTCCATCCACGCGCCAACGTCCCCGATCCGCTCCCGCAGGTCGTCCCGCTCCTCAACGAGTTTCTCGATCGAGCCGTGCTGCTGGATCAGGCGGAACGCAGAGACGGGCCCGACCTTGGGGATGTTTACAGAGGCATCGGTGCCGAGGAGAACGAGAAAGTCGAGGTATGAAGAAGAAGAGAGGCCGGTGCGCTCGCGCAGGCTAGCACCAGAGAGAACGGTGAGAGGCTGCTTGGACGAGGTGAGGTTGCGGAGCAGGGGGGCCTGTTTTCGAGTCTCGTCAGCGCCTGCACCACGACGGTCTCTGATCGCGAGACAGCTCACCTCGTATCCCAGCACATCACTGTCCTCTGTCCCGACAAAGTCCACGAGTCCCTTCTTCGCTAACGCCGACGCCAGTCCTTCCGCCTCGTAAGGGATCTCTGCTTCGATCACCGGTACCCCCATCTTCTCGAGCAGTTCCTTGCAGTCCTCGTGATCCGCCTTCGTGGGCATGTCGAGAGCGCGCTCATGGATGCGGCGGGCTTCAGGGAGACGTTCGATGAGGGCGTCGAGACGCTCCAGCGGGGAGAGGCCTGAAAGCTCCTCAGTGTCTGCGAGCGAGGGGAGAGAGCCGAGAGGGGGCGAGGCGGGGGGCGTGAGAGGGGCAACAGGAGTGGATGGTGGGGCATGGTAGTCCATAGGCGCCAGCACGGAGGAGATGATTTTGCCCTCCTCCCTTGTCAACTCCATCTGCCTCCGCGTCTCTGTAAACTCTTCCATCGGCAAGGAACTCTCCAGCTTCTTATCCAGCTCTTCCACCCTCTTGCGCTGCTCGTCCAGCCCCGGCATCTCGGAGCGCGGGCTCGTCCACCGCCGCAGCTCTTCGCCGAGCTCGCTCAGCTCGGGCGAGAGGTTGATCCCGGGGAGGATCTCGCTGGGGCCGATGCCGACGGTGGACGGGCGGTAGGTGTCGCGGAAGGACTCGACAATGTAAGAAAGGTCATCGACGATCTCTTCTATCCGAGCGAGAGACCGGGGGTCTCTCACCGAGACGTCCCGATCGCGATCGACGAGCATCTCCCCGCCCTCGCCTGATTCCGAGGGCGGGGTGGGCGGCGGAGTCGACAGTGCGTCTGCATCCTCCTCGGAGACGTCGGGAAGCTGCCCATCGGCAACCTGCACAAACATAAAGCTCGTGTCCCGCCAGTGTTTCCTGACCTGCGTCTTCTCCTCCTCGGATAGCGCCTCGAAGTCTTGCAGCGCTTGGCGGAGGAAGATGAGCCGCGAGCTGCGAGTGATCTCGTGGTTCCGGCGGGCCAGGTGGAGGGCACGGACCATGAGTCGCCGGCGAGCCTAGGAAGGGTGATGTCAGTCAGAAGAGGGGTCTTGAATGGGTCGGAAGCTAGACCCGACTCACCTCGACCGCCTTCCAATCTCGCACTCCTCTTTGGTCCCAGATGGCGATAGGTTTCACGCCTTGCGCTCTCATCTCGGTGATCATACTGCAGCTGGACATCAGATGATGATTCCACACTTGTATCTCGTCATCCAAATGGACTCGGCACAGCTCACTTGTACCACCCTACTACTTCTTTCGTCTCGCTGTTGTCAGGATCCCGTCCCTCCTGGGCACGACTGCCAGCAAAGTGGAACCGGTTGGTGATGAGCGTCGCATCTCTACGAGCCCCGCACAAGGTCAGCTCAGTCGGGCCCCCCTGGAGATATTGAACTCATGAAGAATGCTCACATGGCTACTCTCTTCCCCCGAAGCTCGGGAGATGCCCACCGGCGGGGATACGGGACTACCAAGTCGGGGCTGAAGGCAAGTCAGCGAGCAGCAAGAAAGACGTCGAGGGAGAGCATGACTTGCTGGGTTTTCGTGACCCAACGCGTGAGGCCTTTGATCCCCATGTGAGACGACTGCTGTACAGTACAGGGTATACGCTGGGATAAGGCTTGTGGAGAGCCGGTAGCTGCGCTGAGCGCTCTTGGGATCGCGGTTGACGCGGCTCGCGGCTCGTGCAGAGGGCCGTGGAGGCGGGTGATATTAACGATACATAACCCGTGTACTAACCCGCGGGCTTATCGTGGGGCTTCCCGTACGGGGACGGCATTCCGTTCCAGGCACCAGGGACTGGCTGGCGCACAAGCCGTCTCTGCGTCCGAGCGGGGGCGCCACCATCAGCACCCTTCTCCTCGCCGTCTCTGCCATTGGCATATAAGAGCCACGCAAGCATCTCCAGCACACGGGGGGATTGCCCTCGCGTCCTCTGCAGCAACTCGCTCCCGCCCAGCACACACCATGGGCCAGGCCTACGCCTCTCCCGTCGCCGCAGGCAACATCACCGCCCACTCCATCCCCTTCGAGGCTCTCGCTCATGGCCCGACCACCGTCGCCGGCGGCATCCCAGGCTTCATGGTGTTGGACAATGTCTGGTATAAGGACCGCACATTTTGTGAGTGACGCCGCACGTCGTGACCGCTACCCGCAGTATCCATCCCCGTCTCGTCTGTGTGGCTGGGCTGACGTGCGGGACTTGGCAGACATGCTCGAGGACGAGGAGGGGCAAATACCAGCGGCCGACTGGATGATGTCGCTGTCTCCGGCCGACTCGGATGCAGGCACACTGGGAGTAGAACGGTTCTCATGGCAAGACGTGGTTGCCAATGATGAGCACTACTGGGAGGATGGAGGATCGTCCGTCCCAACGAGGTCTTTGCCCGGCACCACACGTAAGTGAACCTCGAGGATTCTGTGGATTTGCCTTTTTTTTCCCACCGGCAGGTGACGCTTACACTTCACCCCTTCTAGTGTTCTTCAACGACGGGTGGGGCGGGAACTGGTCCGGCTACAAATGGTACTACCACTTCACCGCTGAGGCCATCCTTGGCTCGCTCAGCGCCTTGTCCTCCGTAGAGCCGGTCTCTAGCCACGGCATTTATGGGAGGGCGGGAGACGACGTATTAGAAAAGAGAGGGTGGATTGGATTTCCGGGACAGATAAAAAAAGAGACTTATCTTTCGGAGAGGCTGGTAGTTGCTTGGGATCGGGCGTGGGACTCGCGGTACGGGATGTCGAGGGCCGTTGCAGAAGGGCTGTTCCGGAAAGGTGTGTTATAGGGTCAAGTCACTATGCATAAGCACCACGGCTAACCCATACATCCTACAGACCGGCTTATAGAACCTCAAGGATGGAGTGACCTGACAGCTGGCGGTGGATGGGTCCACTTTGAACGAGGTACGCCCCTTCCCACGTCACCTTATCTATCCGCAGCTGCAGCACTCACCAACTTTATCTCCTCACTCGCAGTCCTCCTCCTTGATCGTGACACTGCCCACAGGCACAACCCCCTCACCCGCCAATGGCTCAAAATGGCCGTCGACGCATACAACCTTGCCACCTCCCCGGCCTTCTTCCACAGAGCACGCGACTCGTTCCTCGCGCACTACTCGATTCCCGCGGTGCGGCGGAAAGCCCCCGGCATGGCGGTGGGCAAGGTCCCGAAGGTGGTGTATGTCGAGAGGCAGGCGACTGAGAGGCGGTTCACAGAACCGGTGCATGATGAGCTGGTGCGGGCGCTGCGCAAGATGCATAAGAGGGGCGATGCCGAGGTCCACTTTGCAGTCTTGGAGAAGATGAAAAAAAAGAAGCAGTTTGCGATGTTTGCCAACGCAGATGTGAGTGCTGCGCAGTCTACGCAGTCCCGCCGAGATGCTGACAGTGCTGCGTAGATCGTCCTAGGGATCCACGGTAATGGTCTGACTCACGAGTTGTGGATGCCGGAAGGCGGTACGGTGATCGAGGTGAGCTCGTTTGCGGCGATTAGTTTGGTGGCGGGCAACCTGGCTGACCGACCCGCTGCAGATCCTACCCCCGATGTCGTTCCAGTGGGACTACCCTCCCATCAGCGCAGTCTTGGGACTCGAGCACATCATCTGGGTGAGTCCACGCTTCGACATCCCGATAAATCAGAAGAGCACCTGACGTACCACCTGCAATAGCAAAACGACAAGATCTGGCCAAGAGATAAATGGATCCCCCAGAACGCCGGAAACGGGACTGTCATCCACGACGGGTCGTTTATCCCTTTAGAAGTCTCCTCCTTCATGAGTCTGGTACACATGCTGGTTGGCAGCATGTCGTCTTCCTCGCAGCTAGGATAGATTTACTGTATGTCTTGGGCTGTACACTATATGGGATTTGTATTACTGGTTTCACCGGGCGGGAAGCTTGCACCTCCACCGAACGGGCTATGACGCGTGCCTCCGGCCGGCGACGGTCCCCTGTGCGTTGGTCTCGTGCCCAACCGCACGTTCATTCTGCCATTTTGTCATTGTCGTCGTCATATTGCATGCATCGTGGCCGGTGCCCAGCCTGGGGATAACCGGCAAGCCCCCGCCCCATATAAAGTCAGCTCGTGGGAATCGGTTGCGGCGAGCCCCCGCACCCACCCTCGCATATAATCAAACCAGCTCTTCTCCAACACTAACACATCCCATTCCGGTCACCATGACCTTCGTCCGTACCGCTACCCGCACCGCACCCCTCGCCGCTACTGGCCGTCTGGCCACTGTGAGTGGCATATACTCCACGTGACCTTTCTGCGCCAAGATAATGATACTGACTCGGAATACCCCCTGCCATAGCGCAGGTACGCAAGCACCGTCCCGCCTCCTCCCCCTCCCGGGCCCACCCCGGGGGCCACCCCCGGCGCGACCCCGCCCAGCAACAGCAACAGTGCGTCCCCGCCCCTCTCAACTTCCCAGTCCCGACCTCGCCACGCGGTACCCCGCGGCACTGGTCGATTACTGGCTGATTGTCATCTGCACTGTTCATAGGCGGCTGGATCTGGGGTGGCGGCGCTGTCGGCCTTGTCGGGCTGTACTTCTGGTATGTAAACAACAACAAGTCTGACGCCCAGAAGCTCGAGAGCCAGGCAAGTTGGCACAGTTTCATGTTTGACGGCAGGGCATGAGCAAGCGCTGATGGTATGTATACATCGGAACCAGGCAAAGGGCCAGTACGCCGAGCTGAAGGGCAAGGCGAAGAGCGAGTACGAGGAGTTGAAAGGGAAGGCGGAGAAGGCTCTCAAGTGATGTGCGTAGGTTTTTGGAGACGCCCGAAGGCCCGTACTGTACGTTCTGAGATGGTTTAGTAGCCACGCAAATGCAACCAGGTGCACAAGTAGCGCTGCTGTCCGTCCAGGATGGTTTCGCTCCTCAGATGTCATTAATAGACGGACTGCCCCCTTCTTGATCGCCGTCACTTTGGCCCCCTCGTATGCCAGCCAAAGACCCAAAATTGTGGTATACCGTTACTTCTACATTTACCTTACCAACAACTGTGATGACTATAAATAACCAACCCTATTAGGACATGCCACGGCTGGATGAGCAGCCAGTACGGCGCGTCGGGGCGCAGTGTGCCCCCGCGAATTTGTATCGCCCTTGCTCCTGTTCGTTTTCTCGTCCCCTGTCCTCGTTATTCCAGATGGTCCCCCGTCCTCGTTATTCCCAGATAAGTACCGTATCCAGTCTTCTATAGGGTAAAGGTGCGGAGGAGCACATCAATCGGCGGCTTCCAGGGCTTCTCGGACAGAGTCATCGACGTTGCTGCGTGGGCCGTCGTAGTACCGCCGGCCGGCGGCGTAGTACCATATGAGGGAGAGGACCATGACGGCGCCAGTGATGGGAGCCTGTGGGTTCAGGAGAGAGTGTGAGCAACTAAAAAACAGTAGAGATGGTAGAGGTGGAAGAAGCGTACAGCGTAGTTGAAGGTGTCCCAGGTGAGAGGCCAGGTCTCGGGGAAGCACAGGATTGTGACTTCGAAGAGCGTCCACACAGTCCTAATGACAAATTATGTCAGCTCTCAATCGACAGATAATGAGGAGTATACGACACGAACATGATAATGTTGACGTAGATACCCCAGCCTCGCATGAAGAACGGCCCCGGAGTGAACTTGACGTCTTTGTGGCCCTGTAACGATCACGGGCGTAAGCCTTCTTCCCCGAGCAACATGAGTTGCCGACCAGTGAGCTCACGTCAAAGATCCTCCTGGACACGACAGGGATCAAGTATGACAAGTCCAGCGCAACAGCACACTGCACAAGCGGACCAGTTGTCAGTTCCGATCCTAGCTATCGACAAAGAAACCACAACTCACCATGCTGAAGACAGCGTTCACAGCAGTCAAGCTCGCAAACGACAGTACACCCATCAACATGCTGATGAAAACCACCAACCACACCGCGATGATCGGCGTCTGAGTCCTCTTGTTGATACGGCCAAATAGCCCGCGGTCCGGGAACGCGCCGTCACGGGAGAATGCGAAGACGGTTCGCGAGTTGGCGTGGAGAGCGGTCTGAACGGTGAAGAGTGCGACCATGCTATGGGAGTACGCGTCAGCTCATGGGGAGAGAGCGTTGTGAAGTATACGCACCAGACGAAAGACCAGAGAACCATGGAGCCGGCCTTGCCCATGCGGAGGTACATAATACCTAGGAAGGCGTTACCCGAAGGGCCGGGAAGGAGGGAGACGTCGCCGGCACAGACACAGAGGGCGATGTTGAGGATCCAGCCGATAGCCTGCGTGGAAGGGTCAATGAGTGTCCGGAAGAGGTGAAGACAATGAAGGGTATACTCACGCCAGTGTTGATGACAGCCACGAAGATGGCAACGGGAGCAGCGATGGCAGCCCTGTGGATCTCTTCACTGATATGCGCCGCTGTTCATTCCACGATTAGCGGTTGGCCAATCTCCCCTGATTGTTCCACACTCACCGGCATCGTAGTCTGTCATCGTCCACTGCACAGACAACAACCCCATAGCCACCGCCAACCCGTTGTTCGCCCATCCAGAGCCATTCGACACTTCGGTGAAGATAAAGCTGCCGGGGTGCATCTCACTTCGGGGAGTGCAGGCGAGAAGAGTGATGATGATGACGAACGCCGACTGTAACATGGACGTCAGGGTGAGAGTACATCTGGAGAGACCGAGAAGCTCACCCCGATGTTGATGAACACAAAGTAACGGGTGAGGCGCGCCAAGCTCGCAGTGGGCAAGGAGCTAAAGCCGCGCTGTCAGCCGAGTGAATAGGTGAGGGATCAAAGGCATATGTAAATGGTACACACTTGAGGAGGCCGTGCATGATCAGCAGCCCGCAGAACAACAGGAACTGATGCCAGTTCTTGATCTCGTAGTTATCCCGGCACACCACCGCCGCAGCGAGGATCATCTATCACTGGCGTCAGCCTTGTCCCATAAAGTGGCAACCCCACACCGACTCACCCCAGAGAGACCCCACTCGGTCGACGCCACACCCGCGATCTGCCCAAGGGTGTTGAGGTAGCCGGTGACCCACCCGACGCTGTTGGCATCATTCATCAGTATCCACGGCCGTGTACGTTCGCACCCAAACACAGCACAGTACCCACATCGGGCGGTAGCTCCTTGGGACGAGTTGGGCTGAAGCCTAAAGCACCGTCTGACGTTAGCCCCACCTTACATGCGAAAACCCGGCCGACTCACTGTGTACAACCCGCCGGCTGTGGGATACGCCGACACAATCTCGGCAATGGAAGCGCCCAAGCTGACGTTCACTAATGGAGCGTGCAAATCACATCAGCCATCTGAAGCCTGATGCACATGTGGGTCAAGGGCAGGCGGCCAAGCGGTACTCACTGATGGAACCTGCGAACCAGCACCACCTGTGAAACAGTAATCCGAAATTGATAGAATCAGCAAGGCGACGACGCCAAGTCAAGCCAACTGGGAGCTTTTGATTGGAGAAGAAGTGCTCACACGACAGATGCGACGCCTCCCAGAGAAAGAGGAGTGGTAAAAGTTGTCGCGATGGAGGCGGTCATGCTGCATGACAGTCAGTCCAGTACCAGGTATCGCGGCGACAGAGCGCGGACGTACCCCATGATACTACACAGGCAGCCATATCAGCTCGAGCCCCCTCTAGAGTAGTTCCGTTCCTGCTCACCTCATAGCAAAACTGAAGGTCTCGAGATTGCCGAATTCTCTGATGAACTCGGACTTGTACCTATGCGGATTTGGTGTCAGCACCGCCCTCGTCGGCAAGACGGCACCGCGCGCGATCATCGCTCACCCAAGCTTCGCGAGAACAAGATCGTCATCGACCGTCTCGGAGCTCGCGTTGACCACGGACGCCGACCGCTCAACATCGTCGATGTCCTTCTTGTCGCGGGACATCTTGCTCTGCTTTGCTTCTTATAGCCTGCGTCGAGATACCGAGTCGTTTACAGCGAGCTTGTGTCGAAGACGAGCGCTATGTACCGTAAGGGCGCGAGCAGAGTCGAGTAGCGATAAGGATGAGGAGGAAGAGAAAAGGGAGCCAGCTAATAGCCCAAGCGACCTCGCGCCAAGCGACATGAGGGTGCTTCTCAGGTCGTGGCGTCCCACGTGCCTGATTTGCGGGATCCCTGAAGCTCTCAAGCGCCGGTTGCGAGACGAGCCAAAGCCAAGAACGTGCAAACCGATCGTGGAACCTTCACAGCCCTGTCGTCATCCGATAAGATAGATGGAGCCCTCGTGACCACCCGGCACCGCGCGCAGGAGCCACAACTTCATACAGACACACACGCCCATGTACCAGCCAGGGTATATTCGTAGCCAGAATCGTTCAGAATCGTTACTTTACAGTGTCCCGCTTAGCCCGCGCCCCGCCGATATATATCTCTAATGCCGTAGTGGCGTCGTCTCCGGTTCGAGCTGCGATAGGAGATACTTGAGCTGCACGATGTCCTCTGTCCTCGGCACGTGTGGTGCGGCCCCCGGCCGCTTGTTCGCGGCAAGGTCCTCCATCGCTAGCCAGCTATCAGACGTATGCGACAGTCAACATCCGCGCCCCCCTGGTCGAGAGCGGAAGAGTTACACTTACTGGTCCAGCTGCGATCTCAGCGACTTGGCCTTCAGCCTGAAGTGGCTGTACATCGCCTGGTCATCTATACCAGCGCGTTAGCCCAATAGGCTTCGAGGACGTCCCGCCAAAAAGACTCACGAGGGAACATGGCCTCGCCACTCCGACTCCCCTCTCGCATGTCCTCCATCTGTTCCACCAAGAAATCCTTCTCGTCCTGCTCCGCCTCCAACTGCTTCCTCAGATTCTCCACCTCCATTTCCAGCGCCCGCACCTTCTTCCCTGCTGCGGGATCCTCCTGCTGTGCGTGTTTCACCGGCGTGCCGTTCGCGTTCACCACACTCTGGCGCTTGGACGGCGTCAGCGGCGCCGCGTCTGTCAGTTTTCTCAGTTGGTCCGACATATCCCTCCCGAGCGCGTCGTGGCTCATCTGCAAGCCGCGCAGCAGATCCTCCCGACGGAGGTTCTCGCCGTTCTGCGTCCCTGAGCGGTGCACGACGCGCTGCAGCTCAGCTAGCTGCCCGCTCAGCCTGTCGTTCTGCTCCAGCACCGCCGCGTGTTCCTCATCGAGCCGCACAAACTCTTGCTCGAGCCGCGCATACTTGGCCTCGAGAGATGCAGTGTTGTTGCGCCCCACGCTGAGTGATGCCGACGACAGCTGCCTGCGCTGGTCCTGCAGGTCCTTCTCGAGCGACACCAAGCGCGCTTCGAGCACTCGTCGGGTTTTGCGCTCATCCTCGAGTGCCATAGTCGCGTCCTTGTCCTCTGGCCCGAGGCTCGCGCGCGCCGACCGAGCCTCCTTGCTCTTGCTCGCCTTGAGCTGGTCGTACTGGCGCGCGAGGTCCTCGAGGTCCGCGTTGAGCCGGTTGCGGTGCGTCTCGAGCGATTTCAGCAGCTTGTTCAGCCGCGTGTTCTCACTGACCTGCTCCGCGAGCTGTTGGTCTGTGAACTTCTTGGCCGCCTCCATGACGTGGTAGTGCTCCACCACCGTCTTGTTCTCCCGGCTGCGCAAGAACTCGATTTCCTTGTCGCGCGCCTTCATGTCAGACGCCGCTTTGGCGAGATCGCGCTCAGCCTGGAGCGCGGTGTTACGGTGTTCAGCGAGCTCGACTTGGCTGTTGTACAGCTCTTGCTCAAAGTGGTGGCGCTTGGCAGTCTCGTCTTGGAGTTGCGCGGTGACCTTCTCGAGCGACTTGGCCCATTTGGCCTTGTCTGCCTCGATTTCGAGAACGGCGTCTTCCAGGCCGTTGTACTCGTCTTGGAGCGCCTGCATTTTCTTTTCGAGATCCTGCAGTATCTTGATCAGCGAGTGGCCTCCCCAATTCATACACCTCACTCACATCGCGCGCATGCACAGTGCTCTGCAGCCTCGCCTCCGTCTCGGACAATTGCTCCCTCACCCCCGCCAGCTCACCCTCCACTTTCCTCTTGCCCGCCTCCTCCGCCGCCGCCTTTCCCTGCAGCTCCTTCACCCCCGCCTCCTTCTCGCGCAAGCTCGCTTGTGCAGCCTTCAGCTCCCTCTGCGAGGTCGCATGCATCCCCCTCAACCCCTCTACATCCACCCTCAGCTTATTCGCAAGCTGCAGCGCCGCCTCGCGCTGCTCGTCCAGACTCCGCTGGAGGGCCACCACCTGCTCGCGCAGCCGGCCCATCTCGGCCTCGCGGGACCTATCTGCCTCGCGGCGCTGCTCGTCCTCGCTCGTCTTGGCAGCCATGACCTTCCGCAGGTCATCCAGCTCCTTCTCGAGCTTCTGCCGTGCGGCGACTTCGGCCTGGCGCTCGCGCTCGCGCGACGCCGCTTCCTGGTTCAGCGAGTCGATCTTTACGGCGAGGGTGGCTTGGGCTTGGGCGCTGGATTCCTGGGCGGCGGCAGAGGCGGCTCGGGCGGATTCGAGGGTGACGATCTCGCGGGACTTGGCAGTGATGGTGGATTCATGTCGGGAGATGGTTTGCTGCAGGTCGTGGAGTTGGGACTTGGCTCTCCGGAGGTTTTCTGTCACGGCTGCGAGCTGCGAGCTGCCCGATTCGCTGTCGCCGTTGACATTAGCCTTTGCCTGAGTAATCAGCATTTCGGCAACTCACATCTTGCCCCTTTCGAGCTTCAGCCTCTTCTCCATCTCGAGCGCGCTCGCCTCACTCCGCTCCTTCATTCTCCTCACCGCCTCCTCCTTCTGCCCCACGTCCCTCCTTAGCTCATCCACCTTACCCACCAACTCCTGCTTCTCCCTCTCCACATTTGCGTACGTCCTCGACCTCTCCTTCGAGTCCCGCAGCAGCTCCGCCTCGCGCCGCTGCCAGTCCGAACCCTGCTTCTCCAGCATCGCCGCCTGCTCTACCAGAGCCTCAAACTCGCTCTGCACCTTTGCGAGTTTCCCTCTCAGTCCCTCGGCTTCGCCCACGGCGCGCTCTCTCTCCCCGTCGAGCACGTCGATATCCCCCTCGAGCTCCTTGATCTTCTCGAGCAGTTCCGCCTCGCGCGCTTTACTCCGCACCAGCATGCCGTCCTTTTCCCGCGCAAGATCCCGCTCACTAGCCAGATCCTTCTCCACCTTCTCCTTATCCGCGACCAAACCCGCGCGCAGCTCCTCGAGGCGCTTCCGCTCCGCCTCGTCCCGCTCCGCCCGTTCTTTTGCAACAGCCAGTTCCGCGGCCTTTTTCGCGAGCTCATCGTCCGTCTTGGTCGCAGCAAGAAGCGGGCGGACCTTGACGTAGAGGGACCACCACGGCCAATCTCGCAGCTCGAGGTAGACCCTCGCGTTCCGCTGGATTGTGCGCACCGCCTGGGCTCGCCCGATGAGCTTGAGGATCCTCCTGCGTGCGACGTGCATCCGCGCCGCAGACTGGAACCGGCAAAACAAGTCCGTCAGGAGATTATCCCTTCTCTCCTCCAGCTCGGCGAGCACGCCCGCTTTGAAAAAGATCTTTGTCGCGCCAATCTTGTAGAACTGCTTGTCGAGCTCGAGCGCCTCGGCGATGCGCTCCGCGGCCTTCCGCCCGTCCATGTAGCCTCGCGGGATCACTCCAGGCGTGAGGACCTCGTACCGCTGGCGGAACTCGGCAAACGAGTGGCGGTTCGGGTAGCCGAGACGGGCGATACGGATGCCCTCGAGCACACCGTTGCACCGCAGCTGGTCGAGCACGAGGTTGACCTCGACCTTGCCTGGGCGCTTCTCGCTGTTCGGGACGATGCAGCGCACAAAGTGCGGCTGCGTGCTGCCGAGCTGCTGCATGAGCTGCCCAAGCTGCTCCTTGTGCCGCTGCCCGACGGTGCGGAACGCCCCCCGCTTGACCCTCTTCACCATGCCTCCACCCCCGCCCCCGGCCCCGGCCCCGCCGACCCCGCCGACCCCTCCCCCGATCCCTCCAGCCGCGCCCACCCCGGAAGCTTCCTCCGCATACTCCCCAAACAGCCCCGCCACAGCCGGCACCTCCGACCCTGCCAGCAGTCTCGCAACCGCCTCATTGATCGGGTCCTTGTTCTTCTCCAGCCACCCGGACGTCCTGTACTCCACCGCCCCCGCATAATGGTCTACGACGAAGCCCGCGCCGAAGCGCGTCATCCGGAGCTTGGCCGACCCCGGGTGGCGCTCTTGCGCGTGGGCGCCCGCCCGCGCCGCGCCTTTGGGGACCTCCCAGAGACTCTGGACTTTCTCGGTGAAGGTGAGGTCGGTCGCGCGCGGCATGATGCATTCCTCGTCGAGGAGGGAGAGGATGCCGACAGGCTGGGAGGACTCGATGAGCTCGATGGTGGGCTGGAGGTCGAGGCCAAAGTTGAGATAGTCCCATTCTATTCCTTCGCGGGCGTACTCTTCTTGCTCGAGCGTAAACATGTGGAAGTTGAAGAACTTGACCGCCGTATCCATCAGCTCTGACCCTCCAACGACGACGACGACGACGACCCGGGCTCACCTGCTGGAGCTTCTCATTTGTAAAGTTGATGAGCAGCTGCTCATAACTATTCTCCTCAAAGATCTCGAACCCCGCGATATCCAGCACCCCGATCGACAGCGCCTTGGCGCTCGGCCGATCCAGCGCCGTGTTGATCCTCTCCACCATCTTCCCGAACGTCTTCTCATACATAAACTTGCACAGGGCCCCGAGCTCATCCTCCGCCTGCTTCTTTGTCCGCGCGTTGGTGACCCACTCGCGCCCTGCGCGGACTTTCGGCTGGAGCACCGACTTTGTGAATTCCTTGACGGACACGCCGAGGAGGTGGCATATCCTGTCGGCGACGGGCTGGGTGGAGGGCGGCAGGAAGGCCTGGTCGCTGGAGGTGCCGGTGAGTAATAGGTTGCCGATATGAAGAATGACAGCGGGGATGCGGAAGAGCTCGAATTGCTCGGTATCTGTGAAGCCGACGACGGCGAGGGCGTCCTGGAGGGGGTGTCAACGGGCAAGTCGTCGGAAAGGTGCAGCACCCGGGCTCACCTTTAGCAGCCGCCACTCGGAGAGATCGTCCACCCCGTCGATCTGGAGCCTCGTCTTGTTGAGGAACGCATACTTCTCCGGCCCGCCTTCCAATAGTAATCTCTCTACACGCCCATTATCAGCTGCCCGTTCACCTCACCTCAGGCACCAACGCCGCAGACTCACCTCCCAGCCTGCCCTCCTTGGCGCCCTTGAGCAACTGGTAAAACACATGGAACCCCCTCTCCCCCTCCGCCCTCGCCGTCACCCGACTCTTCTCCAACAGATACCAATCGATGTTGGCACCCGCAATCGCGCCCGCCGGCGAGAAGAAGATTCTTATAAACTTGCCGAACCGACTCGAGTTGTTATTCCGCATCGTCTGGGCATTCCCGAACGCCTCAAGAATCGGGTTCGCCTGGAGGATCTGCTGCTCCAGCAAGCCGAGGGCGGGGTCCCCGCCCGGCGTGCCGGAGCCGCCGGGGCCAGAGAGTAGGGACAGGTCTTCGGCGTCTTTGCCCTTGAAGCTCGATGAGCGGGGAAGGCCCGTCGCGGGTGCTTGAGAGACGATGGAGGAGGAGGAGGAAGAGGAAGAGAGGGGGACGGCGGAGGTTGCGATGGCTGCGAGGTACTGGATGACTTTCTTTGTGTTTTCAGTCTTGCCAGCGCCCGATTCTCCGCTGAGGGACGGCGGGCGGGTCAGCGCTTCAACGGTTTCGGGGAGCTGCGGTGACCTACGTGATGAGAATACTTTGGCTCTCCCGCTCCTCGCCGATCTGCTGCCACGCGCGCTCGGCGACAGCGAATATATGCGGGGGGTTCTCTTCTCTCCGCCGGGTGCGGTACTGCGCGACGACCTTGGGGGTGTAGATGGGCAGTGGCCGATACGGGTTAAGCGAGATCAAGAAGAGGCTGCAGGGGTGTTAGCTGGTTTGCGTCCGAGAGAGGAGGGAAGCTAGCTCACCCGGAATATGTCTACGGCAGGATGTGGCCATCAGCGCGTGCGCGCTCTCTCGCATCTCGCGCCCAGAGTACTCACGTAGATCCCCCCCGCGGTATATCTCGTCTTCAAATTGTTGATGACGCTCGCCTCATTCAGATGCGTCAGATCCGCGATATCCTCCACGCCGTCAAACTGGGGCGGGTTCATCGGGCTGAGCTGCCAGAAGGGCACGGCCCTGACCTCGCCCGTGGTGGTGATTTGGACCTCGGCGGTGGCGTCTGGGTTGGCGTCGTCGCCGGACTGGGAGCGGATCCAGCAGGGGAGGAAGCCCTCTACGGGGTCAGGGAGCCACATGCGTCTGGGGAGGGCGTAGGGTGGGGGGCCGTACGGGTAGGAGGAGGGGGTGAGGGAGACGAGGCGGTCCATTGCGGAGTGTGGTGCGGTGGCGGGTGCGTGGGGGCGGGGGCATGAGCGCGGGGGCGGGGGCGTGCTGCTGGGTGCTTACCTCTTTGCGTTGAAGTCGGCCTGTGCGGCGGCGAGGGCGGCGGCATCGCGGCTGTCGGTGTTTGCGCGGCGCTGCAGATGGGCGGGGTCCATGCTCTGGGTGTCGGTGGGGGGGTGGGTGTGGCGGTGTGGCGGTGGGGCTTCCCACGTGGCTGCTGGTGCTGTGCGGCTCTGGCGGTATATGCTATAGCTATAGGCGACAGGCGGCAACGCGCGAGAGCAGTGACGACGACGAGACGTGCACAGGCCGCTCCCCCGCCCGCCGTGTTGTCTTCCCTCCGGACGCGTCCAGCACTCGCCCAGCCAGCGGCGCGTAAAATCACTCCCGCCACACACACCTAACCCCGACACCCCCCGGCGTTATCCCGGTTAGTCCTCGGTGCGTGCTCTCGCTCTCGCCGTCGCTCTCGCTCTCGCTGTCGCTTCTTCCTATGTCCCTCGCCTTCTTCCTCCTTCCCCAGCTATCACATCATCTACAACAGCCACACAACCCACACCCGCTCATACTCACCCCGCAACAGAGTAGAGCTACCTGCAGCCACAGCAACACCCACGGCTATACCAGCACTACCACACTCTCCACACACACCGCTATCCACTTCCGACTCCCCTCCTCGCCCGCAGCATCGAGTCCAGCAACACACCCCGCTTGCTCATCAGCCCACTCACCACACGGTCCATCTACTGACCAAACACATATCTGACCGCTCCACCGCATCCCCTCTCCACCTTTCACCATGGCTTCCTCCTCAACGTAAGCTTGCCTTTCGGTATGAACGTCCTCCGACCCAGCTGACATCCGTCCTACAGTTCGCACGAGGAATGGAAGCAGGGCCTCGTCGCCCCTCCCAAAGATTTCCGACCTCAAACAGAGGTCCGTTCTGTCCCCCTGCTGAGCCACCTGCCGCAGCCGCAGCTGACACCCCAGCGCTAGGACGTCACCGCTACCCAAGGCTCCCGGTTCGAGGACTTTGGGATCCGCCGAGAACTGTTAATGGGCATCTACACTGCCGGCTTTGAACGACCCAGTCCAATTCAAGAACAGGCGATTCCAGTGGCTTTGACAGGACGGGATATTCTTGGTGCGTTCGGGCGTGCTTCCGAGGCGTGCACATGCGCGGGGTGTGAGACGCGGCTTACAAGTGTGCATGTTGGGCAGCCCGGGCAAAGAACGGTACTGGAAAGGTGAGCTCATGGATTAGCGGCGACTGTCGTTCATGGATTAGCTGACGCCACCCCGGCAGACTGCTTCCTTCATAATCCCCACCCTCAACCGGGTCAACACCGCCTATTCCCACATCCAAGCCCTTATCCTCGTCCCCACCCGAGAACTCGCCCTCCAAACATCCCAGGTCTGCAAGACCCTCGGCGCACACATCCCCGGCCTCCAGGTTATGATCACCACCGGCGGCACCACATTACGCGATGACATCCTGCGGCTCCAGCAGCCCGTGCACATCCTCGTCGGCACCCCTGGAAGGATCTTGGACCTCGGCGGCAAGGGGATCGCCAACCTGAACAAGTGTGCGATGTACGTGATGGACGAGGCGGACAAGCTGTTGAGCGAGGATTTCATGCCCGTGATTGAGCAGACGCTCGCGCTGTGCCCGCAGGAGAGGCAGGTGATGCTCTTCTCGGCCACATTCCCATGGACCGTCAAGGAATTCTCGGTGAGTATCGGCTTGGTCGCTCGTCGGCATCACGAGCATGGACTGACACCCATGGCAGGACAAACACATGGTGCAACCATATGAAATAAACCTCATGGATGAGCTTACCCTGAAGGGTGTGACTCAGTACTATGCTTACGTCGAAGAGTCTCAGAAGGTCCACTGTCTCAACACCCTTTTCTCCAAGGTGAGGGTGGACTTTCTGTCACTGTTGACTGTCTGAGCTGAACCCCCCCCCCCCCCCCCTCCACACCCCCCTCTGCAGCTCCAAATCAACCAATCCATCATCTTCTGCAACTCTACCAACCGAGTCGAGCTCCTTGCCAAAAAAGTCACCGAGCTCGGCTACTCATGTTTCTACTCGCACGCAAAGATGCAACAGGCGCACAGGAACCGCGTTTTCCACGACTTTAGGAACGGGATGACGAGGAACCTCGTGTGCTCGGATCTCTTGACGCGAGGCATCGATATCCAGGCGGTGAATGTGGTGATCAACTTTGATTTCCCGAGAACTGCAGAATCGTATCTCCACAGGATGTGAGTTGGGATTCGGGCAGAGGGAGTTCTGAGATATGTGGCTGACGGGATAATGCGCAGTGGTCGTTCTGGGCGTTTCGGTCACTTGGGTCTCGCCATCTCCCTTCTCACTGTTGGTGAACTTTTGTACATTCCGCCGTTACACTGTCGGCTGCTAACCACTTCCTACCTACCCCACAGCTCGAAGACCGCCACAACCTCTACCGTATCGAGTCCGAGCTCGGTACCGAGATTGCCCCTATCCCTGCTGTTATCGACCCGGTGCTGTACGTCGCCCCCTCGATCATCGAGGACGAGCCCGCGTCGCCACCCCCGCCTGCTCGCGTGCCCAAGCAGGTTGCACCGCCGCCCACCACACAGCGCGAACAGCCGTCGTACGGCCAGGCGCAGGTTGCCAAGCCGACTCTTCCTGCCAACCCGCAGGCGCAGGCCGCGCAAACCGCCCCGACCGTTCCGACCGCGCAGGCCGCGCAGAGACCCGCAGAGGTGTCCCCGCCCCCTCAGCCCCAAGGGCAGAATGGCCGGCGGCCACCCAACAGCTCGGCTGAAGGGCAGGGGCAGAGGGGTACGCCGGGGGGCGGAGGCGGTAGGAGCCAGGGGAGTCAGGGTGGGCAGAGCGGGCAGAGTGTGGGGCAGGGGGCGTCGAGGGGCGGGAGGGGAGGGAGAGGGGCACGGGGTGGACCCGCGGGGCAGGGGCAGGGGCGGGCGCCGGCGGCGCAGGCTTAGGCTGGTGCGAGTGTAGGGGGTTGTGAAGGTGTGAGGATGGGGGTTAGGCAGTGTGTGTCTCTGGAAGACGGGGGTGTCGGGGGACGACCGCCGGGGCGGCGAGGCTGGGGAAGGTCCGAGCCTGGGCGGTGGAGGATTAACAAGGGAAGTGAGAAACCTGGTGCATGAGAGCACGGCTAGAGGTAGCGAGCGCGGGCGCAGAGCGTCGAGCGGACTGGGGAAACGCGAGAAGCAGGCAACAAGGAGGAAAGAAGAAGATGAGAGGGGGCAGGGGCGAAGAGTGTGCTCGAGATTCAACTTTCGAGCGAACCAAATAGGCGTGTGGGGGATGGAAGAGCGGCGGTGGATGGAGGGGACGGGACGGGGCAGGCAGTGGAGGTGGAGGGAAGGGAAGGGGGGGGGGGGGGGTGATTCGCGGTAGGCGGCTCGTAGCCACGGAAGCTCCTATGCCATAGGCGTGGAAGATGTACTACGCTATCGCGACTGGGTGGTGGTTGTCCATGGCTAGTGGCTCAGTGGCGGGGGTGATGATGGATGGGAGAGAGGTCACACGACGGTCTCTTGCCAGATGCATGAGGGTGTGGCGTGGCTGTGGTTTCACTGGGGTACAGAGGGGCTCCATGGGCTTGCTCACTGCTGGCTGCTGCTGCTGGGCGGTGAGCGGTCTGACGTGCCCGCGCGGAGGATGAAGGCGGGTAAGAGAGAACTTTGATTGCCGGGGTGTCCCTTGCAGTCGAGCCTATCTCGCGTTGACGATGGAACGGAGGGGAGATGCATACAGCATGGCGCGCTCCCACTGAGCGTGGGCGTATATATATGCATGCAGGCGAGATACGTCAGCGACAGATAGATGCAAGGGGATGAATGACGCGACTGATACGGCAGATAGCAGGGCTGCTGCAGCGGATTCGATTGGATGCTTTAGCTGCTGCTTGACTCGTTGCCCTGCAGTAGTGTGCGTCGCGCGAGCGCCAGCGAGAGCTTGTTGCTGTTCGACCTGTCCCTTCTCTCACGTCTGCTTCTGCTTCATACACCACCCACTCGGACCCCGCCACCGACAGTACACCCCAGCTCACGCAGCGTGGCGAGTGAGCCAGCTATAGTCTCTCGCAGCAGCACCACATTTCACGCCATCACACACCACATCCCCCCGCGCCACGCGCACACCATCATCCCACCCACCACCGTGTCTTCCCAGCCATCCATCTCCGCTCTTGCCACCCTCTTGTCACCCCCATCCCCCCCTATACATACACCTCACCCGCAATACAGCTACCACCCCGACCCACCGCGCCCCACTCCACCCCACGCGCGCTGCTACCCCCTTCGTCCTCCTTTCACCCCACCCCCTTCTGGCCACCGCGTTTCACCCCCGTTCCTTCTCACTCACCCCGTCGCTCGGCACGCGTACATCCCTCCCTTCCGTACGCCCGCCGCCACAAACGAGCGCCCCCGTTCGCTTTAACGCCGCCAGAACAAGGACGGCCTCGCTATCGACCGGGTCCTTTGTCTCACCATCTCCCTTGCCCCCCCTCATCTACTCCCTGCAAGCCCTGGACGAGCCTTGCTGCTCTTGGGTAACGACCTCACACGCCAGCCAAGACACGCGTTACGGACTGCGTCTGACCGCGCACATCACTCTCTGATCACGACACGCTGCATATCGTCGAGACACAAAGCTTAGCAGCTCGTTGATCGACTTATCACACCCCCCCCCCCCCGCCGCACTGACCTCCAGTGCTAAACGAGACATCCATCACAATGTCGGTCCCCCTCCCGTCTTCCTCCCCGCTTTCACCCACACCGCCCACCTTGGGGGGCGACGCTACCGCCAAGCCCATCCCCTCCTCGCGCTCCCGCCCCACCCCTATTTCCATCGGTGCTCACTCGCCCTCTTCCCCCGGCGCGACCGGCGCGACCGGCGCGACTAGCGTGGGCGGGGCGTCGCTCAAGTACCGCGCAGGGGCGGCGTCCTCGGTGGGGAGGAGTTTTCGCGATGATAACTGGCGCGACAGAAGTCCTGCGCCGGGGAGCCACGTCGGGAATGGGGATGGGGGTGGGAGTGTCAGCGGTGGGGCGGCGGGGGGCAGCGTGCAGAGTCTTGGGAACGGGGCCGAGACCGGGACCGTGAATGGGAGTGGGGGGAAAGGCCCCGAGAGGACAGTGGGGTTCGAGAGGCGCGGGGAGGTGGTGAGTGCCCGCGGAGGTCCGGGAGGGGGCGGGGCTGGCGCGGGGAGCGGGTTGAGTAGGGAGAAGGATAAGAAGGATGATAAGGATGCGGAGGGTAAAGGTGAGTCTTGCAGCGTGGGGGTCCGGGGTGGTGGGTGGGGGAGATGACTGACAGGCAGGGGCGACGGGGTAGCGGCGGCGTTGAGCCATGTGCCGTGTAGGTTCTTCAAGGCAGGGGCTTGTACCGCGGGCGATAGCTGTCCGTTCTCCCACGCGGCGCCGGACTGTGAGTCCTTTCCTTTGAGACATGGTGTCTATGGACTCGGGCTGATGGAGTTGCCTCTAGCTGCCAAGAGGGAGGTCTGCCAGTGGTTCTTGAAGGGCAACTGCAAGTTTGGGCACAAATGTAAGTCTCGACCGCGTGTCAAAAGCGAACCAGCAGCTAACCTGCTCTCCCGACAGGCGCGCTCGCGCACGTCCGCCCCGGCGAGCCCATGTCAATGGACCGCAAGAACAAGAAGGCCGCGCAGCTCGAAGCGCGCGGCGAGTCCGCTCCCAACGGCTCGGGCTCCAACCCCAACCTCGGCAGCAGCGTCGGCAACTCGGCCTCCAAGCGCCCGCCGTCCGCCCTCCCCACGGGCGGGATCAGCCACTCGTTCGGCCACAGTGCCCATGGCCACAGCTACGGGGACGAGCCGGGAGCGAGCCCTGTGCCGATACGATCGGCGCTCTCGTCTTCAATGCAGAGTCCCCCCGCGGGGCGGATCACCGCGTCGTCCCCGCTGCGCGAGCCGTTTGGGCCGCCCTCTGGCGGCTTGGCGAATAGCCCGTCGACGGGGTTCGCCGGGCACCCGCGCTCGGCGCACGCGGCGTTTGCATCTTCACCCAGCAGGCCGTCACCACTTAGCGCGTCGTTCGGCACGGCGGGCAGCGGGCTGGCGTTGGCGGGTGGGGTCGGGGTCGGTGGAGCTGGTGCAGGGTCAGGGAGCGTGCCCGCGCCGTTGTCGCTGAAGAACAGCATGGGGAACCCGTTGGGCTCGCCTCTCCGTCCGCCAGTGACGGCCGCGCCGACATTCTCGTCCTCCTTCTCCCACTCTACGATCCCCCTCGACCGCGCCCCTGCGCAGTCCGTCCCCCTCTCTGCGAGCTTTGCCGGCGACAACGCCTCCAACTCATTCCAGAGATCAATCTGGGCGCGCTCCGACGTCCCCGCCGAGCCTCTCTCCCCGCGTCGTCATATCCCGCCCAGCGGCTCCCGCCAAGAAGACGTCTTTGTAGACGAAGACGACCACGGCGAGGAGCTAATCCCTTCCAGCCTGTCCGACCTGCTCACGCCGCTCGAGCGCGCACGCAGAATGTCCCGCCGGGACTCGCAGGACTCGTCCTACTCCCCTTCGCGCGCAGCCTTTGCCGCCCAAGCGCCCCCCGCGCTGTGGGGGGGCGAGCGCCTCGCGCAAAGCGCCGGAGCGACAATGGGCCCGAACGGCTTCTTGCAAGGTCTTTGGTCACCAGACGGGGAAGACGCGCGCAAGGCAGCCCACCCGCACGGGCAGGACTTCTCCTTTGGCCCGGCCACGGCCCAGCCTTTGGGCCCGCGGACGTCGCTGCTCACGCAGCAGCGCTCGCCGACGCTCCCGTCACCGACTAGCCCGATCCGCCCGCCTACAGGGACAATAGCCGACAGGTTTACTTCTTCCGGAGTTAGAAATGGAACTGGAATCGGCATCAGCGGCGGCGGTGGGGGGGGCAACGGAGGTGTCGGAAGTCCTGGAGGTGTGACGGGAAGAAACGCCCAGCCCCAGGGCGGTGCGGCAGAACTGTACCTCCTGCGAAACATCGGGGACCCTGGCTCACCTTCCTCGCGCGCGCTGCAGGAGCATGCCCCAGGGCAGAGCTTGCCGGGCGGGCTCGCCAGCGCGCTGTCCAGGCTGCACCTCCACGGACCGAGGTCGCCTAGCGGGCTCGCCTCTGGTACGGGAGCGGGCGCGCCGGGCAGTGGGGCGTACGGTGCAGGCCGGGGGGGGCGGTTGTTGCCTGGCGGCGTGAGCGCAGGCCCCGGAGCGGCGTGGGGCGACGCCGTGGAAGGGGAGGGTGACGGCGGGAGGGCGCCTAGGCGGGACGAGCACGATGAGGGGCTGTTCGCCATGGACGGCTAGGCCACGTGGACGTCCTGGTGTCTGGGACGTGCCGGTGCTACAAAAAAAGAAACGGGCGGCTTGGTTTGAAGACGGGCGGAGGGAGCTGTGCATCTACAGAAATTACCGTATAGATTTTGGGGTCTTGATGTGGGGTGGGGGACGTTGAGAGCAGCGGAAGAAGAAGCAACGAAATAAAAAAAGAATGTCGGGGACGCTGTAAAAGACGCATATCTCAATTCATCAAAGTTTCTTATGAACATCTTTATTCTTGCTGTCGCCGGTGATGAGGGAAAGGCACAGGGGTGGAGTGTTGCACTATGTGTGTTTTACATGATGACATCTTATTCAACCAGATCCTGCCCGTGAATGCTACGCTACATCGCCTTGCGACTTCATATATAATCTAAAGTCGTCTATCTCGATCGACCTCTCCCCTATAACCCCCCCCCCCCCCTCCACCAGTGGATACAACCCCACCCGCCTGCGTACACCCCCCCCAGATCCAGCCCCGCTGGTGCCCATCAATGCTCCCCCATCCTAGCACTCATGACGCCCAGCGTCACCTCGGGCAGATCCCTCTCCTCCTCGTCCTCCAACCCCTCCCACAGCTCCTCCCCGTGACCGGGCTCGCACGGCATGGCAATCATCACGCCGACAGTGAACTCTTCCCCCGGCTGGGGGACGTTCCAGCTCGGTGTGGTGCGGGGTATGCCCCCGCTGGTATCTGCACCGGCCGCGGCGGTGGCGGCGGCGGTGGTGGCGTCGGGGTTCGGCTGGGGCTCGGGGCTCGGGGCGGCGTAGTACATGCGAGTGGAAAAGAGGGAGCGGAGGTATGAGCCAGGCGTGAGGGGCACAAGCACCATAGGTGGTGCGGGAGGGGGAGGGGGAGGAGGTTGGGTGGTTGTGCTTGTTAGAATGGTAAGGGGCTTTTTAACGGGGTGTCAGCCGTTGTTTTTCTTCGCTCAGCGAGAAAATATCAGGAGCAAGATGGATCCACGTACAGTCAGCCCGTCCCAGCTCTTCTCTCCCGCCAACAAGTCCTCCTTCTCCCCGTCTCGCACCCAGCCAGCCTGCATATCTCTTACCATGGCTCCTTCCCACAAACTCGGCATCGCGCCCACCTTGGGCTCCTTCTTTGCGCGCGCGCCGCGCCCGCCGCGGGGGATGAGGCCGAGGGCAGCGGCGGCGTCGGCCGGTAAGGGCTGGCCCTGGCGGAGGGCGTCTTCGATACGCTGCTGGAAACGCCGGCGGAGGATGTAGGCGCGGAGGACGAGGGCGCCGGAGATGAGGGCGAGGACGATGATGGTGATGAGGAAGGTGAAGAGGTAGAGGGAGGTTGAGCTGGGGGTTGGAGGGGGGGGGGGGAGGAGGAGAGGTGGAGGGGAAGGGGTGGAGGGGTCAGTACGCCAAGCGTTCAAGTTGAGATTGGCCGCAAGGAGATGCTCATCCCACAGGGATGCGAGATGCGAGATGCGAGATGCGAGATGCGAGATGCGAGATGTGAGATGCGAGATGCGAGATGCGAGATGCGAGATGCGAGATGCAGGCATGTGCAGACTATCTCTCACTCCCCCAACACCACCACTACCAGCCAACCACCCCTCCACCCGCGCGCACGCCCAGGCCGAAAGGAACACGCTGACTCACCCCCCGTGTCCCGAGCCCGTATACACCGGCATAGTCGTCTGCCAGGTTTCTACGCTAGTCGTGGGAGATGGGCCCATGGGCGTGGACGTGCTGGAGGCCAGGCTCAGAGGGGCGGCCACATCCTGCCGGGGGAGGAGGGGCATGGTGGAGTGGCGGGGGGGGGGGGGGGTGATCGGGCAAAAAAGCGACGAGGTCAGTGGAGATAAGACGGAGGAGAAGCCGGCGGTGGTGAACGACGGTTCGGGTGGTGGCTGAGCTGCGGTCGGCCGCGGAGCGGGGGTGTGGGCTGCTTGTATTGAGCGACCCGCGCTGTGTGCTGTTGGACGTCTCGGGATGAATGACAGTGGAGAGAGTTGCTGTGCTGTCGAAGGAGGATCGGATCGCCTTCGGCCGCCGTGTGCTCGCTCTCTGTCGCTCTTGGCTTCGCCACGTGGCCGGACCGGTTGGACGATCCCCGGCCACCCGCGGCCACCCAGATAGCACCGCTTACATAATCGCAATAGCCGAGGCGCAGACGCGTCCATGCAGGTCTAATCGCCTCGGCACCAGCCAGCCTGTTCTCGAGCTAGCCACAAGCCACCAAGGATAATAAGATTACGCCTACCCCAGCCAAGTCCAGCACACCCTCTCCCAAGGCAACCCACAGCTGCCCGCCAGTAACCACCCCGCACACGACCCGCCGCAGCTCATCGAGTCAGCCATCAAGGGGGGACATTCTTGCGCACCATGGCGTCCGTCAAAATCTTCAGTCTTGCTGTCAAGGTCAGTCCACGTTCGCTGTCCACGTTCGCTGTCAGCGCCCGGCCACGCGGTGCACGTCCCCGCCAGGCCTCTCCCGGCCGGTCCACAGGCGTCTCGCTCGCGTACGGTTCTGAGGGCACCCAGCTGACGCCTCTCTCTAGACCCTCGCCAAGCCCATCGCCAACACCATCAAAGCTCAGGCTACCCAGTGAGCTCCCGTCTCCAGACCTCCGTCCTCAAGCCCCAAGAGCTGATCACGCTGGCTGGGCCACTCGACTAGACACGAAAGGTTCCGGAATGTCTGTATGGGGCTGGCGCAGAGGATGCATAGGACGGAAGCGCGGATGCGGATGGGGCTGCTGAACCAGGAGGCGGGGAATGTCAAGCCACTGAACGATACGAGGTGCGTTGGGGTATGCCCGCCCAGGAGCCCGGCCGGGCGACTACGCTTGGATCATGATGATGCGTGTGCGGTACTTGACGCCCCGCTGCCTGCAGAGCTATCCAGAACGGCGCAACGACACTGGCAGAAACGTTCCTCTTCCTAGTGGGCGTGGGTCTGATCGCCGGCGAGTCAATCCGGTCGTCGCGCAAAGAGGAGAAGCGACGGGATAAGGTGCAGGACCGGCTGGAGGGGCTGGAGGGGGAGGTGAAGCGGTTAGCGGAGATGCTGGAGGCGAAGGAGGCGGCGGACACGGAGGGGTTGGAGGCGATACGGCAGCGGTGGGTTGTGGCTTGCGGTTGTGCTTGGCGGGTTGGTAGACTGGTGCTGATGCGCTGTATGGCAGGAGTGAGGATATGGAGAAGGTTCTGAGGACGGTGGTGAATAACGGGCTGAAGGCCGGATGGATGTCGCTGGGCCACAAGGAGAGCGAGGTGCTGCAGCTCTTGGAGGCGTCAGCGCCGGGAAGGTCAGACGCCGGGGCGGTGACGGGTGAGACATGAAGCCATGAGAGGTCGGTTTCATGCGGATGGTATAGATAGCGTATACATAGATAGCATTAGAATGGTGGTTGGACTGCATTGCATGGGATGGCCTCTGCGCTGTGGTGGTGACGGGGATGCCGATCGGCGCGCGGGGTTTCCAGGGGTAAAGTATATTAAGCATGGAACTTCCGGCTCTAGGCCGGCTGCGCAGAGGGCCGGGTCAGGGACGCGCGCCAGGGACGGGCAGCGCCACTGACGCCGGGGCGGGTGCCACACTGCAAACGCCGCGCACAGCAGACAGTCACGCGTGCCCACGCGGCCCGCGTGCCTAACCGCCGTTCCAGCGCACCCCGCGGCCGGCAGCCGGCCACCCCGCGGCCCGCGCCCTCGCCTAACTCCCTCACGCTCCTCCCACCCACCCCTCTGCTCCACCACACCACGATCCTTTCAGCCCCCCTTCTGCCACCGCCCACGGCACAGAAAGTTTACCGTCCCCGCTCCCGCCAGAGGTCAGTACCCGCCCTCGCCTCCCGCCGTGCCCCGCCGACAAAGACGGGCCATCCAGGAACATCCCGCCATTCCACGCACCGTACTGACCCCCACCGGCGCCGCACCCCGTCCCCCGCAACCCCTGCATCCACCACCATCCTCCATCCTCCTCTCTCCCCCGCCACCGCTTCGTATCCTACCCCACACTCGGCCACCCAGGTCTAGCCAGCGAGAGCAACCACCATGGCCGACTTTGTTAAGCTTTCCATTTTCGGTACCGTAAGTGCCTCGACTGGGATCCTCTTCGCAGCCCCCCCTACCTTCCCCGCATACCGCTCCGTCGGCGCGGGTGCATCCCCGCACCCGGGCGTGCATGTCTCATTGGGGACTAATCACCGCGTAGAACGAGAGACGGACGGTGCGAGCCTGGCGCGATAAGCTGAAGACGGGAATGGGGATCGGGAACGCGCGCTGACGAAGGGCATGTCCGATCGGCGGTGGCAATATACAGGTCTTCGAGGTCACCACTCGATATGTCGACCTCCAGCCGGTTGGGATGGGCGCTTTCGGCCTCGTCTGGTGAGTTGAACAGCAAAAAATATCTCGCCTTTTTGCCCTGGCTCTTTCGCATGCGCGGCCAACCGGCGGAAAAGATCGTCGCGCTAACTGGCTCCGCCCACCTCGTCCCACCCGTCCATTTGACTCACTCTCCTTGCGTGCCCAATCGCCGCCCTCGTCCCCTTGCGCGCACCCTCCCCATCCCCATGAACCGTTGAACCGCCGAACTGCCGCTCTCCACACTACCCGCACCGACTGTTGGCGCACGGCCGCCATGCAGCTCAGCAAAGGACCAGCTTTCCGGCACTTCTGTCGCCATCAAGAAGATCATGAAGCCCTTCTCCACACCCGTGCTCTCCAAGAGGACGTACCGTGAGCTCAAGCTGCTCAAGCACTTGCGACACGAGAACATTATATCCCTCAGCGACATCTTCATCTCCCCGCTCGAGGACATGTGAGCCCTCCCCTCTGTACTTGATAGATAGACGCGATAGAGAGCTGACACGTCACCTCACCCGCTACAGCTACTTTGTCACTGAGCTCCTCGGCACAGACCTCCACCGTCTTCTCACCTCCCGCCCGCTCGAGAAGCAGTTCATCCAGTACTTTTTGTACCAGATCCTCCGTGGTCTCAAATACGTCCACTCGGCTGGCGTCGTCCACAGGGACCTGAAGCCGTCCAACATTCTCGTCAACGAGAACTGTGACCTGAAGGTGAGTTGAATGGTGTGTGTGTGGTGGTCCAGCTGGGGATGGCTGGGGTGACGAGCGGTCTGGGGCTGGGCGGTTCCGCACGAGAAGAGGGTGTAGGAACGGCGGTGGCCGGTGGCTGACGAGTTGTGACGGTAGATCTGCGACTTTGGTCTGGCGAGGATCCAGGACCCCCAGATGACGGGCTACGTCTCGACGAGGTACTACCGAGCCCCCGAGATCATGTTGACATGGCAAAAGTACGACGTCGCCGGTAAGTCCTCTCCACGCCACGGACACCCGCCACAGGCAACAACCAAACAAACGCTGACGTGGGCGGGCGCGTCGTCGTGCAGTGGACATCTGGAGTACCGGGTGCATCTTTGCCGAGATGCTGGAGGGGAAGCCGTTATTCCCGGGCAAGGACCGTGAGTCTGCCCCCTGTCGTCACGAGGAGCGAGGGTCAGGGCTGACAGGCACCTTGCGCACAGACGTCAACCAGTTCTCCATCATCACCGAGCTGCTCGGTACCCCTCCCGATGACGTGATCCAGACCATCGCCAGCGAAAACGTGAGCTGCTGTGGCAGTGACGGCAAGCTGGAAGGCATGTGAGCTGACACGTGCTTTGTGCGTAGACCCTTCGATTTGTGCAGAGCCTGCCAAAGCGAGAAAAGGTGCCCTTGTCTACCAAGTTCCCCAACGCGGACCCCATGTGTGAGCTAAATCTGATGTGAGAGTGCGGCGTCCTGATGCTGACACCCCGATCCAGCCCTGGACCTCTTAGAGAAGATGCTCGTGTTCGACCCTCGAACCCGTATATCTGCCGCCGAGGGCCTTGCGCACGAGTACCTAGCGCCGTACCACGACCCCACAGACGAGCCCGTCGCGGCCGAGGTGTTTGACTGGAGCTTCAACGACGCGGACTTGCCGGTGGATACGTGGAAGGTGATGATGTACAGCGAGATTCTCGGTGAGTCGTTTCGTTTACTGTCGGTGGTAGTGGCGGTAGGGCACGAGAAGAGGCACTGACGGTGGCGGGGGATGGGATGACAGACTTCCACAACCTCGGGGACATCTCGCAAACCGAGGCGGAGGGGCCGATTACCGGTGAGGTGACCGCCGCTGCCCCTGCGTCTTAGAGCGCGACACGTGCTGGTGTAGTTGGCGGCGACGGTGGGACACAGTGCTGGCGGTGTGTGTGTGTGTGTGTGTCGGAGCGCCGGCAAGTCAGAAGTCAAGCGGTGGAAGAGCAGAGATTGGGTGTTGAGGGCACGCGGGAGGGCGCAGTGCGAGACGTGGCGGCAATGATTTCTCGGTCTCTTCCATCCTCACCCATCCTCACCTCGCTAGACCATCTCTACTCACTCAACACTCTCCGCATACCCCTTCGGCCTCGTGGTTTTCGCCTCCATTAGAAATTCCTCGGTTTTCCTCGGTTTCCAGGGGTTCAAAAACCGGTAACTCATAGCTTGCCTCCTCCTCCCCCACACTTCATACCTACTTTTCACACGTTTTCTTTTTCCCCTTTCCCCTTTCACAGTGTTTAGAGTCTTAGCACCAGTGTGTGTTTCGGTAGTTTCTTGCCATTTCTACGTATTTACAAATCTCGTGGCGCGTGGTCTCCCGCGGTGGTGCCAAAATGAGGGGGGGGGGGGGGGGAGAGCAGAGAGGGGAGGCAGGGGATGATAATACTGTAATGGACGCTTGAAAGATATGAAAGCTGAATACACGCATCGGTTGTTCTGTCCTGTCAATCATATGTGTCATTCATGAGGTGTGTGGTGGCCTGTAATAATGGCCGTAATGAACTATGCGACCCTGCTCGATGTCTCTGCCTCATACTTGTTCCGTGGGTCGTGGGCCTGCCCCCACGCAGATGCCCATACAGATGCCCATACCGACTGGCCTCTCCTCCCGCCAGTACGATCTGGCTATCGGATCTCGACCCCCATCTCAGCCACCACGCGCTTCACCACCTCCTCCTGGAGCTCGTTGACCTCTTCATTGGAGAGCGAGCGGTCCATGGAACGGTAGTTGAGGCGGTAGCACTTGGACTGCCGGCCCGTCTTGGGGTTGGTGAAGTCATCAATCTACGTGCACAATGCGGGTCAGCACTGTAACGTAAAAAGCGGCGAGGTCTAGGAGATGGCACTCACAAGAGAGACGTTCTCAATAAGGTCTCCCGCGACCTCCCTCACAATCTCACAATAATCGTTCTCGTGCCATACCCGCCCTTTGCCACCCGCCGCGCCCACACCAGCCTCCTTGTCCTCTCCGCCCCCCGTCACACCCCCGGGCAACCAGAAGCTCATGTCCTTGTAGCACTCTGGGTACCGGCTGTAGGGCTTGAAGGTACTGATCTGCCCCGGAGAGAACTGGTTCAGGAAGCGCGAGTCCTCGGTCCAGAAAAGGCGGATATCGGGGATGGAGAAGAGGACCATGGAGAGGCGCTCGAGGCCGAGACCAAAGGCCCAGCCAGCTTTCTCCGGGACACCTGTTGCGAGGGGGGGGGGGGTATGAGCAAAGTGCCACCCACGGGTGAGACGACAGGGTGAAAGATCAGACGTACCCGCCTGGTCAAGAGTCTTCTGCATAACCACTCCACACCCCAGGAGCTCCAGCCACTCCCCCTCCCACCAGACCTCTACTTCGTAGCTCGGCGTGGTGAACGGGAAGTACGACTCGATCCACCGTACCCGCAGCGGCTCCCCACTCTTGGTCGCAACGTGCCCAAACAGCCGGAAGATCAAGCTGTTGAGCGAGTGCTTCAGGTGCTTGGTGATTTGCTCAGCATGCACGGGGTCGTGCGAGGGCTGGTAGGGATTGGACGGGGAGACGCGTGTGTCGTCTTCGATAGTGATAGGACACCCCGCGAGGCTCGCCTCGAGCTTTGCGTTGAGCTCGGGAATAGTGTGGAGTTCTTCTGGAGACCAGACGTGCGTGCCCTCCATCTGGTGGAACACGGGGTAATGCGAACTGTCAATTTCGTCCCGCCTGTACACGTCCGCGCTGAGCAGCCACCTATCCAACCCCTTCTTGTAACTCTCCACCTCATGCGCGCTCGTGTGCGTGCGCAGCATGAATTCCGAGTTCAAGTAGTAGCTGTCGGTCTTGCTCCGGCCAGGGTGGTCGGGAGGGAAGCCCAGCTCATCAAAGTTTTGGTAAACACTGACGACGGGGGAGCTAGGGGTGAGGGCGGAGTATGTCGAGAAGTGGTTCTCGACAATCTGGCGGAGAATGGCAATGGGGTGAGAGGGGAGGAGGTGAAGATTCCGGTTAACTTTGGAGAGGATAGAGGGAGGGGTGTTGGAGTAGGAGTCAAGAGGATAGGTGGTGTCGTTGATCTTGTAGGGTGGGCCGGGAGTTGGTGGGGCGGAGGTGGACTGGAAACGAGGAAGAGGGGCGAACCGGGGAATGAGGACGACAGGCCGCCGAGCGCAGGCCAGTCGTGGTCCGCGGAGCAGCGAGTGGACAGCCGAAGCCATGATGGGCGTTTTGGTGGCCTGTCTGAATAGGACAGCGCTGGCCTAGATGTTGGACTCTTTTCGTTCATTCAGCAGATGTCGGAGCTCGGCGCCTTACTTGTCGGAATGGCAGGTAGCTGAGTCACGTGACTGTGTTTGCACGCGCCAGTAGACAGCTTGGGCCATCTCCCATGTGTGCGAGCGCATCCCCACTCAGCGAGACACACAACATACCCTGTCTGCTTTGTGTGGGCCCGTCCCGACTCACCGCATGGGCAAGCAGCATGTCTTACACTCCGTACCCCCTCCGACGATGAGCTCCTCCATCGCTTCTCGTCCAGTTCCATCGTCATAAACATATGTCGTCTTGACACGCCGCCTTGACACCGTCTTGACTTTGGACCCCCTCCCCCCCCCTTCTTAAAATGACTGGGGCCGAGGGGCACGGCGATGATTGGGTCTTCAGCACGTACCATAATGACATACAACTTGCCGTCAGTCAGTCCTGAAGTACTACCATCTCATTCCTCGCTGACTTCGCATTCAAGTACGAACAGCTGGCGGAGGCCGTTCCAGCCCTCGGTCCATTTCGCCGTCCCGACTCAAACGACTTGACCATCTTCCACCGCACCATGTCCGATATCCAGATGTTCATGTCGTCGTACCCGCCGTTCTTCATCGACTTTGTCGAAGAGCAGTTTCCCTCTGTGCACTCTGGGCCTGCAGAAGGAAGCTCTCTGAGGGCGACAACTGTGCGTGGTGGGCTCATGAGGGGGATACACCCCCTCTTGGATCTGTCTCTGAAGGTGAGGGCAGGAATCAACCAGGCGGACGAGATGTCAATGTTGTTGGAGAACGAGAGCCTGGAGACCGTCAAGGGAGAGATGGCAGCGCCCCTGTTGAGCCCAGGCGTGAGCACTCGGTTGGGTAGGCATTGTTTGCCCCTCAATCTTGCGTCGCTTCGCGTGCTGATAACCATATACCTCAGTCAACCGACACTCTCCTTCCCCCCGTCCTCACCCATTCCGCATACCATCTGCCACCACTCCCCCTTCGAAATCTTCCCCCAAGCGCGCCAACTCGGGCGATCAAGGCGAGATAGCCAAGAGGCTCCGCGTGACAGACAGTTCCTCCAGCAACCTGCCCTCGCTGGGCAACGTCCTTCGTCAGCGCCCTTCTTTACAGGCCACTATCTCGGCGTCGTCGATCGATTCGACGTTGACTGAGACCTCGATGTCATCTCTGGGATGGGAAGACTCCTCTCCGATTCCCACCTCTTTGACGTCGATTGGCTCATCGTGCGTCGAATTTGCCCCTCTCCGAGCAAACGCCAAGGCTCCCCCCTCACCTATATCCTCCCCCGTCTCTACATTTGAACCGCTCCCCCCTGTGGACGCTTCCGAGCGGGTCATCTTCATCACTCCGAAGAACCCATATCAAGCGATGTTCAACAAGCAGGGGGTGCTGTTCCACGTGCAGTGGGAAATTGAACGGCTAGTCGCGCGCCGAGACGACATCACCTGGGGGGATTTCCAGGCCAAGGACTTCAGTATGCTGGCGGGTCCAGCTCTAGACGCTGGCCGAGTCGTGGAGGGGCTGGTGGAGGCGGTTGCGAAGCGCAAAAGGACGGACGCGATCATGGGGGAGGTGCAGCGGTGTCAGCTGACAGGCAAGGCAAGTAGGATCTTGCAAGAGGTCGACAAAGAGGAAGCCTCGATTGTCGCGCAGGACCTTCGAGGTGTCGGTAACGACAGCCTGGACTGGCCGTATGGTGGTAAGCTCTCATACACAGTCATGGTCCGTCCCGCAAAGCGCAGGGCCGATTACATCAGGCCTGGCCCCGTGGCCAGCAAATCCGTCGTCTCCCGTACCGCCTCACGTTCTCCCAGGGGACCTGGTGACCTCCCGGACAACCCCTTCCGCCTTTCCGCCAAAAGTTGCTCTGGTTTCCCATTCCAACTGTCCCTCCGCGCCCCCGACATGCCAGGCAAATCTCACCGTCTCGCGCGGCGCTTCGGCTCTCGACGGATCCTCATCTTTACCCTTGGTGCTATCCCCACAGGAGAAAGGCCAAAGTTCGGGGCGATGCTGAGAGGCAGAGTGCTTGTGCTCTTTGGGAGACCTTTCCGTGCTGTTTGGGCGGACCCAGACGGGAAGTCGGTGTGGGCTTGTGAGACGGGGGATGAGGGCGGAGATGTGGAGGTTTTAAGGCTGAAGGAGCCGCGGGACCCGATTATGCCCAAGTTCGAAGAGCTTTTTGAGAGTGAGTACTGGTAGAGGTGCTTTGCGCGGACGAAGGCTGACGGTGGCGAGTAAGTGTTCAATGATCTGCGGAACAAACCTCACCAAGCGATGGCCAAATGGGCGGCGCGGCCTCAACTCTTACTGTCCGAAACGGTGCCAGTGTTGCGGGTTCAGCGAGAAACGATAGCGGTGATCCCGGACATCGTAACAGAGGAGGCAGAGAGGTCAGGGAAAGCTGCCACAGAGCAGATCTTGACTGACGGTTGTGGCTTAATGTGTGAGTGCATGCTCATTGCCTTCTTCCTCTGCTGGAAACTGATAGTCTCTTAGCCGAGACCTTCGCGGTGCGCCTTTTCCGCGAAGTCGTCACACGCCATCCCCATCTCCAAAGCAGCATACACCATCGTCCATCTGTCATCCAACTTCGTCTGGGAGGTGCCAAGGGCCTTCTCGCGCTCATGAGCCCCGACCAAGCTGCCCAATTCGCGGGCAAGGAGGTCCTTCTCCGAGACTCCATGATCAAGTCTCTCCCTGCCGACATGTTCACCGACGACCCCTCCCTCCTCACGCTCGACCTCGTGCGCTGCGACTTCCTCCGAATGAGGATGGCCCTATCTGCCGAGCCCATCATATGTCTCGTGCACGGTGGTGTCCCACCAGAGATCTTCATCCGCATGGCAAGCGATGGTCTCGAGGCATTGAGAGACGAGTTCTTTCCGAGGCCAGTGGAGGGGGAGAATGATGATGACGTGCTGGCAAGGATAACCCATTCGGCGTACACGCGGGGCGGGGTAGGGCTTAACCGGCGTAAAAGGCGAGTCAAGGACGTAGGGATGTCGGCAAGAGTGGCGGGTTTGGACAACTATCATCAAAAGGGTGAGGATGGGATGGATGACGAAGAGGGAGATACGGTGGACGGAGTGGACAGATTCGATGTAGATCCCGTAACGGGTCAGCCAGGGAGCATTGCAGAGAGGTGAGTAATTATCGTCATGTTAACTGTGTGACTAACCTGGTGCTATCCGACCACAGAGTAATGCGTGCTGTATCGGCCGGTTTCCATCCGTCAGAGTCGGCGTACTCTGGGGGGAAGCTTCACCAGCTAGTCAAGATGCTCAGTAACGCGACAATCCGCGCCTTCAAGATCCCAATCGAGCTCAGCCTGTCCTCGTTCATCGTCCCTGACACACTTGGCGTCCTCGCCCCGGACGAGCTGTTCATCTCCTTCTCCGACAGCAGCAATGCCCCCGTCGACCCGGTCACACAATGCGCCATGCCACACCTCCTCGGCGAGGTCCTCGTTTTCCGCTTTCCGTGTAAGCTGCCGACAGACGTGCGCAAGATGCGCGCCGTGTGGAAGCCTGAGCTCGCGCATCTGAAGGATTGCGTGGTCCTCTCGGCGAGCAACGCGTGTAAGCGTTCACCGGCGAGCTTGATTGCAGGAGGCGATTACGATGGGGATACCGTGCACGTCATATTTGACAAGGTGATTGTGGAGCCGTTCAAGAACGCGCCTGACCACTATGCCGACGTGCCCAAAAAGTTTGAGTCGGACAACTTTGATAAGGAGGTTGTGAAGGGAACCGAGTTCTTGGAGAGTTTACAAGGGGCGAACGAAGAGATGCGGGTGACGAATATGCAGAATTGGCTGCTGGGTGGACTGAGCGGGGACACGGCGACGTCCCTATGTGAGTCAGGAGTAGCTCGCTGGAGTGATGGTTTGACTGACAAATATCGCAGATTCGGATCTACACGGCAACGCTGTCTACAAGCTCGGATACGCACACCCCGATACCGTCCGCCTGGCTATGATGTTCTGTCACGTCCTCGACGGGAGGAAGAGTGGGTTGCAGGTAAAGGGCGATGTGCGGAGTAGGGACGTTCGGCGCCACGGTGGCGAGCTGGATTGGCGGGCTTGGAAAAAGGGAAAGGAAAGCGAAGAGAGTTGCCCGATGCCAGTGACACGGGGGAAGCACATGGGCTTGTTCATTGTAAGTATAACGTGTACATCAGTTTGAGTCAACGCTGACACTTCATCAGATGGATAGACTCATGTTTGCCATGGAGGAGAAGCAGAAAGACATCATGCGCTCCTTCCCATCTGACGTGCGGTGCACGAGAGATCTCGACCTTCTTGCGCGCCAATGGCGCTCCATCACCGCGTACGCGAGATCCCTTCCTGACCCCCTGCTCCGCGATCAGCTCGTGGCCCTCCAAACCCACGTCACCGCCTGCCGTGCGATCTGGTCTCAGATACAGTCACGCAGGCTGGACTCGTCGTACGACATCGAGTTCCATTACAAGGAGCTTCTCGCCGGCCGGGAGCCGTTGACCACCCCGCACAAAAAGAGGAGCGTATACGGCAGCCCGACCAAGCTACGATCAGAGAGTGCTGAGATGGGGCGGGAGAGGGTGCGTTTGATACGGGGGCTAGCAGTGGTGTGGCGAGACAAGCCAGATGCGAGTGAAGTGCTGGCGGTGTCGCGGGGAGATGAGGAGGTGATACGGCGACTGAAGCTGAGCTGTGGGGCGGACCTTCGAAAGCAGGCAGGGCGAGTCTTCCTGTAAGTCAGCTGAGATCAGCGGGTTCTTTCACGCTATGGTGTAGAGTGATGTGCCTCAGCTGATGCAGTGCTGGACGACAGATTCGATCTTGACTTCGAGGGGCTGTGTGATCTGAAAGCCAAATCGACCGGGAACGCGACGGTGACGGTGCTGAACCATGTGTATGAGAGCTCCGCACCAAAGCGGAGAAAGGAGTAACGGTGATGAGGATTGGCAAAGATGTATCATATAGCATTGCTAGCTGTGACGTCGATCGGATGAAGGCGTGGTACAGGGCGTGGCAGACATATCGACGGCAGAGACGATAGATATCCGTCCTCCTCTCACGAGCTGATTGAGGACGCGGCTGAATTCCTGCGACTGACAATGTGATGACGTAACAGGAACATAAGATTTCCCGCCGCGCAGGTCTTGAAGGTGGGGCGCGCAGAGCATCATGAGTAGTGAGTGTATGTATCACTGCACTCGCCGCTGGGCCGGTCTCTAGCCTGTACTTTACAGGCTCTCCACCACGACTTCCACTATGCCCCAATCTCTAGAGTACGGGGAGGAAGATTTATTCGGATCAGATGACGATTACCCCCAGGCGGGCCCGCTCTCCAGCATTAACACCTCGGTGCCCATCGCCGGCCCCTCCCACCCCTCGACAGCGGGAGGTTCACGACCCCCCTCAGCCTCGGTACATGGCACCACCCAGACATACCCGCATATCAGCCGGAATTCCGGGGGGGCTACCAAGCAGAGCGGGGATGCTCGACTGCTAGAGCTGCGGGCAAAGCGTATACCGGAGAAGGAGGCGGAGCGTCAAACGAACCATGTCCGGAGCTTGAAGAGCTCGTGCATGACCGGTACGTCATAACTGCACATTGGCGAACACAATGGGACATAGTCTCTGACACGACATACCTGCAGTCATCAAAGCCAATTCGCTGAGAATATGGGACATCGGAGATATGGAGTATTCCTTGGTCAAGCCATTCATTGACGAGCTGCCAATGAATCAGCTTATTGAGATCGAGAACAACTCTCCCGTGGGTCTTGCTTAACCCCCCAGGCCTAAAACAATTCCTGTTCATTAACGAAGATCTATGCGGTAGCATATAAAAAAAGACACAGACTGGCTTTGGGAAATCTTCCTGCTGCAAGACTATCGGCTTTTCCACGATCGATGTCGCGAACGTCAAGGGGAGCCACGCGTCAGCGGATGGCGGCGTATGTATGGGGTACGTTCTCCCGTCATGTCAGGCCTGTGTACTGCGCCGCTATTAGTTGACTGATCGGTATTGTCGGATTGTAGAAAGCCAAAGAGGATGCGGCGGAGCGGCAAATACAGGCAGCAGACCGTTTGGCAGCGCGCTACAAACAGCTGGAGGATGAGAAAAGGGCGAAGCAGATCGTCGTCATGGACAAGGTCATGCCGGATAAGAAGCCTCGGGGAGGTGGGAGTGGATGGGGAAAGAGCAGCTCCAATATGAACAGGAGCGGCGGGAGTGTGGGGAGCAGGGGAAGCAGTGTGGCCAGTAAGTTTTGGACCTTTACCGTCATTCGGCCAAACGGACTCAACTGACTAGAGACGCAGGCTCTTCCAGGCCATCAGGCGCCAGTGCCATCGCCAAAGCCCGACAGGAGGCCCAACGCGCCCGCGTCGCCCTCACCCATGCTTCTGGTCGCTACGTTCCCCCAACCCAAACCAAGACAGCTGCTCAGCGGATCGCCGAACGCCAAACTAGCCTGTTCAAAAACCCCTACCTCCCCAACTCCGCCTCACCTGTTCCGTCGGCACCAGACTACGCAAAGCCGATGTCGTCGGTCCGCATGCAGTCTGGTCGGATCCCCCCTCCCCGTTCGATATCCACAGCGCCTCGTGCTTCTGGGTATGCTGGCACCCAGCACAGCCGCGGACAGGCCTCTCCGCCCTCATCGCCTATATCAGGATCTTACCCCTCCTCCCAGGCCGCACAAGTCCGTGCGGCTCTCCCGCCCCACCTCGCTGGCCGTGCTGGACCTTCCACAGGCGGCGCAGGACGGCCGGAAGGGCGCTTCAGGATCGAAGGCGATGGGAAGGGGAAGCAGCGGGCTCTCAAGGAGATCAAGAAACCCCAGACAAAGAACTTTGAGGCTCCTGTGCTGCCTTCAGAGAGGAGAAGAGAACACGTGGATATTTTTGATGACTTGCGGCCGCTTGGGGAGCAGCGCAGAACGGGGGAGAAGAGGAAGACGGAAGGAGGGACCGCGACAGAGAGAATGTTGAAGCGTCTTGCCCCGTCTATCGTTAATGCTGCGCAAAAGGGCCCGTCTTCTGCCGGCACGAGTGGGTCCTCACAGAATAATCTTGCTAGTGAGCGTCGTCCGCAGGGGGCTCGGGATGCGGAGGAGCGACGTTAGGCGTCGTGGTTGACTTGAACGAGATATGTACCGGTACACAAGGGGGCTGTGTTGACAGACAAATGTTATATTATCTTGCCACCCACCGTCAGTGGTTGCATCCTTGGACTCGACAGTAATAAGCGCACCCCTATGACCTCCTTGCTGTACACATGTATACAGATAAGGTGCATATCATGTACACAAATTCCACAGAGTCACAATCATGTCCAGCATTTAGATACAGCACCACTCTCGGAGGAGACAGACATCTACCTTCTCCATCCGATCTCTCACCTCATACGAAAGTGGTGAGATAGTACATCATCGCAAGAAACTGGGCCATCTATTGAGACGGACGGTGGTCAGCGATCAGTCTTGCAGTGACTGACATCGAGGGCACCGAAGAGCACTCACAAGTCCTGATAGCGATAGCCACACTGCGGGTCCCATTTGGTGATTGTACCCCATCCCCGCGCCATTCTCCATATTTGTCCTGAGGGTGTCAGCGTACGCAATGACGATCGGAAAGACGATCAATGTAACCAAGGACAAGACGGCAATGAACACGTAGGCGCGCTTCATGAACGTTGCCCGTTAGCTCTGGGCGAATGGATACCAAGTTGAGATATATATCAAACCTACTTTGGATATTATTGTTTTCCCCGTCGATGCTATTCTGAAGTCCTTAAAAGTGTACACTACCGAGATCACCGATGCCGCTGCAAAAACGTGTGCAAGGATAAGTGCGCGGCCGTTGGCAGTTGGGAAGCACTCTGTGAGGGTCTGGTTAGCGGGCAGGTGAAGAAGAGCGGGGTCTGGGCGCCAAGGTAGAGCCCAGCTGCACGAGGGACTGCAAGACCATGTCAGCTTCGATGCCATTACTGACTTGTGAAACCGGAAGCTGCTTACCCAGTTTGATTGTACCAAATGCAGCCATTTGCTACTCCCACATTGATCTTCACCGGCACCGTGATATTCCCATCTGGGCGAGATTCAGCCACCCAGTCAGTAGTGAGGGTGGCGATGGCAAGGCTGTGGATGGGGTTGGTGGCCAGTGAGACCATGAGGAAGAAGAAGGAGGGGGTGACTGTATACGGACCACATTAGTAAGGTGCAAAGTCCTGTCACATAGCTCACCAATGATACAGGCCCCTGTCAAGACGGCAGCCGCAGTGCCTTGCCACCACTTGTACCACCAGTCCCATTGCCATTGCCAGGGCCAGCGCCAGTTGAGTAGGACTTCTGCACCTCTGGGTCGGTACTGGCACCCATTGTCAGATAGGGTGCTCCCCTGTGCGTTGGGATCTACGTGCAGTGAGACCAAACCTCACGTACCTCCCAAAAGCACCGCATCGATATGCCGCCCAACCACACCCCTTCCGTCTCCTTCTCCACCCACCCATCCCTCAGCTGAGGCTCAATCCATCTCAGCATATCTTTGTAACTAAACAGCCTCGCGGTGCTAGCCGGGGTTTCTTCCACACCGTAAAATCCCTCCCTCATTTCTCGCGACGTCTCCAACACCCTCACGCCCGCAAACACGCCCTCATACACGCGCGGCACGTTCCCCGGCTGCCCAAGCATGGCGATGTGCCATACTCCCGTCTTGTCCTCTAGGCTCAGCGTCTCGACATACTTTAGTGCCTTGAGCTTGCGCTCATATCCCTTCTTGAGCTCCAACCCCCGGAGCAGGCTTTTGCTGGCCTTGGCGTACCGGTAGATGTACGGCAGTAGGCTATCGTAGCAGTATCGGGAGAGAGTGAGTGCCTTGGTGGGCTCGAGGTCGGCGAGGTGGCGGAGGATGATAAGGTGGACGGGGAACAGAGGCTGAAGTGACTCTAGGGGGGCGCTCCCGGGACCTTGGGGACCGAGGGGCACTGGGGGGAGGAGAGGCAAGGGAGGAGATCTATAAAGCGGGAGCTCATATTCATGCGACCGGTCGGTCTGCTGGGTGGAGGAGCTGTTCAGCATGGCAGTGCAGGTGTGGTCTGGTGGGGGCAGTAAGGCTGAGAAGATTGTCACCGTGCTGGATGTATATATACCTGGGGCGAGGGCGGGAGACGACCGGACACATGCGGAAGGCTGTGTCTAAAGTTCGCCACTGGCCAGGATCGAAATAGGGCAGAACGAGGCACTGGTGACGAAGAGCACAGCGCCTTGCTCCGGGTGTCTTGCCGCGTGATATGCATCGCCACTTTCCGGAGCTTGAAGAGCTTAATTCAACGAAAGATACGTAGGCACCGGATATACAAGGGGGGCTGTGTTGAAAGACATAGGTCATATTGTTTTACAACGCACTGCCACAACGCTGTCGCGTCGGGCGCCCTCTCGAGCGGTCATGGTAGCCTTCACCCTGGTGTTGGCGGCTTCAAGGAGAGACCAAACAATGAGTCGCATTACGCTATATTTCATAGTGATTCCTCTTTCCATATGCGACAATACCGAAAAGGTTTTTTATATCTTCCAAAATAACCCACAGAGCACGCTCCAGGGCGTGATACATATGTATCCATAGCCTGCCATTGATAGCTCTTGAAACCTCGTCGATCCAATATCGTTGTCTTCTATGTATATGATGTGGCCTCCGGCAGCGGCTCGGCTACCACCTCCGTCCCCTGGTCACGAGAGGCCCTAGTCACGTCTGACACCCACCATCAGTTGATCATCAGTCCTATTCTCAGGCCCGGTGGCATCCTTGCACTCGACAACACAAAGCAAACCCTTGCCAACACTTTGCCGTTCCCATGAATACAGATCAAGTGCATATCATATACTCATATTCCACAGAGACACACTAATGTACAGCAATAAGACACATAATCTTTCTCGTATGGGACATGCATCTACTTTCGACGTCCGACCTATCACCTCATATGATACCATGACGCTTTAACCGCTGATGTACATATCGCTCTCGTGGTCGAGTGGTGCACATCACTATGTTGGGATAGTGACAGTGAACCAGAAAAAATGGACCATCTATGTAGACAGACGGCAGTCAGACATCAGTGTTACATGCTCCAGTACATGAGAGGGAGGGCACAGCTGTTCGACGAAGAGCGAGCACTCACAGCTCCTGCTAGCAATAGCCACACTGCGCCTCCCGTGTGGTGCTTGTACCCCATCCCCACGCTATCCTTCTCTATATTGCCCTTGAGGCCTTCGTTGTATGAATAGACGATCCCAAAGGTGACCCAGCCTGCAATGAACACCCCGAAGGTGAACAGGTGAGAGCGCTACATGAACGTTGCCTGTTAGCTCTGCGATCGGACGCCAAATAGAGATATACGTCAAATTTACTTTGGAGAATGATGTATTCCCGACTACTGTTGTCGTTTTGGGGTCCGTTAACGTAAACACCACCGAAATCACTGATGCGGCTGTGAGAGCGTGTACGAGGATAAGTGCACCACCGTTGGTACTCGGGAAGGTTTTAGTGAGGGTCTCGTTGGCGGGCAGGTGAAGAAGAGCGGGGTCCGGGCGCCAAGGTAGAGCCCAGCTGCACGAGGGACTGCAAGACCATGTCAGCTTCGATTCCATTACCAACTTGTGAAACCGGAAGCTGCTTACCCAGTGCGGTTGTACCAAATGCAGCCACTTGCTACTCCCACATTGATCTTCACCGGCACCGTGATATTCCCGTCTGGGTGAGTTTCAATCACCCAATCCGCGGTGAGGGTGGTGATGGCAAGTTTGTGGATGGGCTCGGTGGCCAGCGAAGTGAGGGCGAAGAAGATGACAGGGCCGACTGTATGCGGATTCTGTTAGTGCGGTGCAAAGCCATGGGATATAACTCACAAACGACGCTAGCCACCACAAATAAGGCAAGCAAAGCAACAAGGCATTGCCGAACGAGCGCTGCCGTTGACACTGGCCCTGGCCCTGGCGGTACAGGTAATTGGACTGGTGCACCGGGGACATCTTGGGGAGTGCCCTGGCATCAATAGTCAGATGGGGAGCTCATTTGTGGATTGGGATCTGCATCCTGAGGGACAGACCTTACTAACCTCTATTGTGAAATACATTGACCGATCGTCCGACGAGTCCTCCCCCTCCTTCACTTTCTCCACCCACCCGTCCCCCAGCTGCGGCTCAATCCTCTCCAATATGTCACTGAAACTAAGCCGGGTGGGGTTTGGGGGTACGCACTCATGATACCCTCCCTCCCTCACTTCTTGCGACGTCTCCAACACCCTCACGCCCGCAAACACGCCCTCGTACACGCGCGGCACGTTCCTCGGCTGCGCCAGCATGGCGATGTGCCATACTCCCGTCTTGTCCTCCAGGCTCAGCGTCTCGACATACTTTAGTGCCTTGAGCTTGCGCTCATATCCCGTCTCGAGCTCCAACCCCCGGAGCAGGCTTTTGCTGGCCTTGGCGTACCGGTAGATGTACGGTGAGAGGATGCTGTAGCAGTATCGGGAGAGAGTGAGTGCCTTGGTGGGCGCGAGATCGGCGAGGTGATGGAGGATGATGTGGTGGACGGGGTACAGTGGCTGAAGTGACTGTAGGGGGGCGCTAGCGGGATATTTGTTACAGAGGGACACTGGCGGGAGGAGAGGCAAGGAAGGGGATCTGTAGAGGGGGAGCTCATAATCGAGCGACTGGGAGGGGCGTGTGTCTGGCATGGTAGTGGAGGCGTGGTTCTGCGGGGGCGGGGAGGGTGAGGCGAGTGTGAGACATGGTGCATGTATATACCTGAGGTGTGGGCGGGGGGCTGTGTCGAAAGTTGGCCACCCATAAGGATGATTGTCGGTCGAATCGAGTCGAAGGCGGCGAGGACGGACATGGCAGCGGCGGCCGCGGGGGTGCTTATTTTAGCCCCCGCCACGCGTGGCTCCGGGAGTCTTGGCGCGTGGCACGCATCGATCGACTCGAGAAACACTAGGGGCATGCACGGGGCGATGCACCTCCACCGACGGGAGGGCATGCATACACACCGCGCCGGGCCGTGGCTAGCTCGTCGGCGTAGCAGTCATCGGGCGAGATGTACACGTCAGAGATAACCCGCGCGCAGGGCGATAGAAGAGGCACCGTTACGTACCGCGCCAAGCAAGATAGCGGTGGCGAATGCTATGCACAGCACAGTGACCGGTCGCCACCCGCCCGGCCCGAATGGCTTGGGACACGGGGGGGGGGCTAGAGGTATCGCAGTGACAGTAATTCATTCCACAATCCTGGCAGACTTCGCATTCCAGCCTATCTATCATTGCTGCACTCCGCTCCTCGCTGGATCAATGGCTTCACATCTACCCAGGCGCGCTTCGCCCAGCTCTCCAACCCGAGCTCTGTCAACTGGACACCCCTTGCCCCCTCCAGCAAGTCGTACTTCCACTCTCCACCCTTCACCACATACTTGAGAAACATCTCCCACTGCACTTTGAAAGCGTTCTCCAGCACCCCATAGTCCGGCACCCTCACCCACCCCCCAATATAGTCAATGCTGCTCGGCACGTCCGGGTTCCACGTAGGACGCGGTGTCACCGACTCGTGCTGCACCACACAGTCCCTTAGGGTCGCCACCGCTGACCCCTTGGTCCCGTCCACCTGCACCGTAAGGAGGTCGTCCCTGTGCACCCTGGTGCACCATGACGAGTTGAACTGCACCACCACGCCGTTCTTGAGTTGGAACGTGGCGTACGACGCGTCGTCAGCCGTGCACGGGTAGCGCTCGCCCTGCTCGTCAATGCGGTACGGAATGTGCGTGGCGCCGAGGCACGTGAGTGAGTCGATCTCGCCAAAGAGGTTGGTGATGAGGTAGCGCCAGTGGCACAGCATATCCACGATCATGCCCCCGTCGTCCTCCTTCCTATAGTTCCAGGACGGCCTCTGGGGCGGCACAGGGTTGTCCACACCAGTGAAGACCCAGTACCCAAAGTCGCCCTTGACCGACACGATATCGCCAAAGAACCCCGAGCCGATGAGCGTGCGGAGCTTTACAAGCCCGGGAAGCCAAAGCTTGTCCTGCACCACCCCGTTCTTCACCCCAGCCTTCTCCGCGAGGAGGTAAAGCTCCAGTGCATCCTGCGAGCTGACCGCAGTCGGCTTCTCGCAGTAGACGTGCTTGCCCGCCGCGATCGCCTGTTTGACGGCCTCCGCGCGCCGTCCTGTCGTCTGCGCATCAAAGTACACGGTGTAGTCCGGATTCTTGAGCGCAGAATCCAGGTCGGTCGTGCAGGTGGTCTCAGTGTCAAGCCCATGCGCAGAGGCAAGCGCTTGGAGCTTGGCGAGGTTACGCCCGACGAGGAGCGGCTCAGGGTAGATGCGAGTGCCGTCAGAGCAGAGAATGCCTCCCTCTGCTCGGATGGCGATGATGGAGCGGATGAGGTGCTGGTTGGTACCCATGCGACCGGTGACGCCGTTCATGATGATGCCGAGGCGGGTGGTCTGGGGCGAGGTCGACGAGGAGGTCATAGAGGTGGCCGGGGTAGTGGAGGTAACGGAGGAGGTGGAACTAGTCATGTTGAGAGTCCGGTAATGGCTCCAGGCTTACGCGATGATCAGCGTTGAGATATCTGTATGATAGCTGACAAGCCGTAACTCACTGTGATGTATGTCGAGAGACGATGAAGGCTGTAGAGGTGCGCGTGGAGAGCCAGAAAAATGCCAGTGCTGTTCCTCTAAGCCCCCATAAACGTCAGACTCAAGACATTTCACTCAATAGAACGGCACAGCCGATACCTACAGAAATGCAAGGGAGAGTTAGTCGACGAATTGAGCCTGGCTGACGTGTACGACTGGGCGAGGGGTTTATCCAGAGAGATGCTACGGTGTTGCTTCTGTTGAATAAGTGAGTGATAACAGCAGAAATTGTGTCAGTGGCTCACTCATATACTCATATACTCGTCTCTGTGTAGTCATCTCTCTCTTGCGGGCTTCCGGTCCCGAGATGTTCCTCACCCTTCAAGGGCCGGAGGGACTCAGACACGATACAGAGTCGAAGCGCCCTCCCCTGCCCCCCCTGCCCCCCTTGCACTCAGTCATCCCTCTCCGGGCCGTCGACATCTGTTGCAGTCCGTGGTGCCGCTCTGTCGGTGTTCTTGGCATGAGCTCGGCCTGTGGTTATATTTCGGCGTCGCCTCGGCATGCACGATTGACCAAAGTCACCGTATTAGTCCCACATACGCGCTCGGTAGCTCGGCGGCTCGGCCTTGTCTGGTCACATGACATGACGCTGCCGAGGCCGCGATAAACGAGTGCGACGCGATCGACCAGATCAGCTCTTGCAGGAATGAATGGACAGGGCAGAAAATTCTGGATTGCGACTCCAGACCAGGGCCGCTATCTGAATCTGGTAAGGTACGCCGACGCCGAGATGCAGTTCATGGATCAGATGATCAGCATGCCGAGGTGAGCCCGAAATACAGCTTGTCTGGCGTTCGCATGAGATCACAACAGCCTCTTGCACTATGGCTATTGCTATGTCCTCTTGGGAGGCGACTGTACGACCATCGTGGAGCCGTACGTTTGGCAGGCAAGCCACATTACCCAAGAACCTCTTGGCTCTGCGGAGAGGACGGTGCGAGCGGATCACCGGGCCGCCGAAATCAACCATCCTCCTGCTGACTCCATCCTCGAAGGTACTGATCGGCAGAGCGGCATATGTAAAGAGCAAGACAAGGTGGAAATAATCCGGGGTATCCTGCAATCTCTCAACATTGAATTGTCTTTCGCACAGCACGAGACTGCCAAACTCACCAGCAACACAACACAAATATCATGTCATTCGCGCAGAAGCTTCGTGAGTGACCTACCTGGCTCCCTGATCGGCGCATCGTACTGTTAACACGCTGAAATCGCAAACTATGCAGTCGATGCACTTCCTCGGCGTCCTCCCAAATCTCAAAGGGTAGGTTCGCCTTAGGCTGAGTATCCCTCTCAACATCTTGTACTGACTCTGCAACAGGGCAAGATTGAAAACCCCATCAGACTAATCCGCTCTCTGTCCTGGCTTCAGCTTGCGTTTTTTGCTTGTGGCTGGCTGGTGAGTGGCGACGTGGTCTGACGTGACTTCTTCTTCTACGTAACGATTATCTCACCACATTCTCGACTCTTGATTTAGGCGTGGGTGTGCGACGCCATCGAGTAGGCATGGCCGTTCTCACAGCAAGCTACATGCCTGATGTGCTGACACTGAGCAAACCCAGCTTCTTCGCCGTCACCCTCGCCACTTCTCGTCTCGCCGTCTACTACTCTAAGCGCGTTGGCACGATCACCCTCAGTATCACATTAACCCTGCTTTTCCGGCCACTGGGTGCCCTCATCTTCGGCCTGCTCAGTGATCTCTACGGCCGCAAATGGCCCCTCGTCGCCAACTTGTTGATCATCGCCGCCATATCGCTCGCTAGCGCCTACTGCACTACGTTCTCTGCGTTCCTTGGCGTCCGGTCCTTGGTACGCCATCCCATTCATGACTTGAGAACTGTCGTGTGGTGATCAGGAGCTCTGACGGCACACCCCGCAGTTTGGAGTCGGTATGGGAGGTATCTGGGGAAGCGCCATTGCCCTCAGTCTCGAGAACATGCCCGTCGAAGCCCGCGGTCTCTTCTCCGGCTTCCTCCAGCTCGGGTACTCGTGCGGCTACCTCATCATCGCGGCTGTCAACCTCAACTCATTCGTCGGCGGCACCTCACCCAAACACTGGCGCGTATTGTTCTACGTCGCAGCTGGGTTCAGTACCTTCGCTGCCGGAGTGCGACTAGCTCTCCCCGAGTCTCCTTACTTTAGGAAGAGGAAACTAGCCAAAAGACAAGCTTTGGCGGACAGCCAGACGGAGGAGAAAGATGGGAGGAATATGACAACAAGGTTTTTAGTTGAGATGGGGAAGATGATCAAGGTGCACTGGTTCAGGTGTATATACGGGGTCGTGTTTATGGCGTAAGTACCCTGTGAGCCCACGACTATGGGGGAATGTGGGAATACTGCTGATCGTCCGATCTTAATCATAAAGTGCTTTCAACTTCTACTGTAAGGTCTCCTGTTCATGCACTATTGTCAACTTCGACCTTGCTGATTCAGTCTCCCCTATCTCAGCTCACGGCAGTCAAGACCTCTTCCCAACGTACATTCAAAAGGACAAAGGGCTCACAGCCCACGACGCTACCATCATCACCATCATCGGCAACTGCGGGGCCGTCACCGGATGTATGATAGGAGGCTGGGGATCGCAGTATCTCGGACGACGACTCACCATCATCGTTTGCTGCCTGTTCTGCTGCAGCATGCTTCCTCTCTGGCTCCTGCCTAACAGCTTTGGGGGCCTCGCAGCTGGTGCCTTCTTTGTGCAAGCTGGAGTACAGGGGTGTGTCCGCACTTTGTCAAATGCTCTGAAACGCGGCTGACCAGTGTCACAGTGCCTACGGCGTGGTCCCCATTTATCTCTCCGAGATATCCCCCACCGCCTTCCGAGCGATGTGGCCCGGCGTCTGCTACCAGCTCGGCAACATGGCTTCATCGGGGAGTGCTCAGATTGAAGCGGTGGGCGGGGAGAACATGAAGAACAAGACGACTGGTATTCCGGCTTACGGGAAGGTGTCGGCAATCCTCATTGGCGTGAGTACCTCAGGTGTGCGAGCACTGAGAATGACAACTGACAATACGCTTGGTATACGTGCCACAGTCCGCTGCAGCAGTCCTGATTATCTGCTGTTTGTTCGGTGTCGAGCAGCACGGTGCTCACTTTGAGGAGGGGCGCGCGGCATTCGAGAAAGACGCAGGGCTTGACGCGGGTATGTCGCTGGTCCTTTGCTCTATATCTGCCATGTATATCCCTTCGCTGACCAGTTACATTTTACAGTCGCCGATGACCACAACGTCTCAACCGGGAAACGACCCCTCTCGCCGCTGGACGACGAGGAGAAGGGTGATTCCACGCACATCGAGCGCTTATAATACTTTGCATCTGGCCGTGGTGGTCGATGGGTCCGCCTCTGTACAGGTTTTTGGGATAGTCTCCTCCCGCGATCAGTCGACCCTGTTACTATGTTGCTCTGAAACCGAAAATGTACTGTTCTCTACATCTATGCAATATTCGTTGTGGACGATCCAAGTCCAAGGCGTCACTGGAGCGCTACATTTTCCCGACAGTCTACTCTTCTCCTTTATCACACCTATCGGTAACCATAGGCACGAACTATACTGCGCTCCTCACTTCTCAGCCTCCGGCTCAGGCCTGGCCGGGAACTTTTTCTCGTTCTTGAGGATCATGTCGATACCGTACTCGTAACCTTTAATACCGCACCCCATCTGTGGACATAGTCACCGTCAGAGCCGGCCAAGTGGGTAAGGTTACCTGACTAGAAGAGAAGCGACTTACGATGACACACGCGGCTTTGTCGTGGAAGTACGAGTGGTGTCTCCACGCCTCGCGGGCATGGATATTCGCGACATGAAGCTGACCCCCCCCGATAGCACGTTGGTCTCGAGTGCTCTTCCTCTTCAATCACAAAGACAAATCAACGGCGAATGGCTCACCTCAATGAACGGTATGCCCACACCCAGAAGCGCGTCTCGGATGGCCACGGAGTAGTGGGTCCACCCTCCTGGGTTCAAGACGATACCATCAGTGCCGTCGGTTCTGGCAGCCTGGATGCGGTCGACGACAGCACCCTCCCAGTTGCTGCCCGCATCTTCAGATCAGCCTCGCTTGGCGTCTCGTTCGTCGTGGGGTACAACCACGCACCTTTGAAGGAACTCGATGTTGGCACCGCTGGTCTTAGCTTGGGCATTTCCACTGACTTCAACGTCTTTGAGAGTATCGGAGCCGTAGACTGGTCAGTGTATATCAGTACCTGGTCGCTGCTCGGAAGAGTTGTCGCTCGGCACCACAAATCACTCACTGTGAGGCTCGCGGATCCCCAAGAGGTTGAGGTTGGGGCCATTGATGACCAGGATGCTGCGCTTGCCATTCTTCACCATGTTTGCTAGGTTTGTTGCTACTGATCTGCTGGAGCTGTTGAGTAGATGGACAGTAAGCTGTGCATAAAGCAGCGATCACCTTGACAGGGCTCCCGATTTTGTAATGTGACCTGCGGACCAGCAACCACTCAGCCGGCCGGACCGCACAACAGTCAGGTGCTTGAAGCGCCCGGCCCGGCTCTTGCGCGTACCGTGGGGTGCCGAATCACTTGGCTGGAGTTCTCAGAAACCGGGCGTCATGAAGATGGGACTGTGTCGTGGCGTGGTTGCAGACCTGCCAGCGAGGGACATGGAGTACATGCCACCATCTGACTCCGAGAACGAGACCGAGAGGCACGCCGAATACCGAGAGTTGCTTCCCTGGACGCCGAGCGTTCAGGCCGGCAACACCTGATGCTGTCATCCGGGCCGCGGCGCCTGGGTCACGAGGTAGACGATCCGGCGCCGGTATGTTCTCTTGCTGTTTTGCAAGACTGCCATGCTCAACATGGGAGAGACCGAGAGGAACAGGTGGGAGCTGAGTGAAGGCCGAACGGAGGAGCACCGGCTTGCTCGGGAGGTGCTCCGACGCGCGTCCGGGGCCGCGGTGAATCAGCACGTCATTTACTCAATCCACATATCGCATAACCTGGCATAACATCGATCTCCTCGCACTGCATCCTCGCTACCTTTGCATACATCAGCTACACGCTAGTCAACACCTACACATCAGCCATGTCGTCTCAGGCATCTTCCCTGGCTGCGACGCCGGCAGTACCCTCGCCAGCTCTTTTCGCCTTGTCGGGGCAGACAGCTCTTATCACTGGCGGTTCTCGAGGTATGTGGTGTTGCATACCGGCTGGCTGAATCTCGGGCTGACGCGACACGACCATGTATAGGTATAGGAGCCAGCATCGCCCTGTCCCTTGCCCAAGCTGGGGCCAACATTATTATCGCCCAGCGCGATGTTTCGAACACCTCCACCAAAGATCTGATCTCGCAGACGGTCCGGGGGGTGAAGAGCGAGATCGTGAAGTGCGACTTGAGCGATGTGGAGGATGTGAAGTCGGTGTTTGGCAGAGCCTTGGAGGTATCCAACAGCTGGGGGACGGGGGGAATTGGGATCCTGGTCAACTGCGGTGGGATGCTGAAGAGGGATGATACGGTGGATGTGGGATTAGACGATTGGAACTTGGCGAGTAGCTTTGCATGGGCAATCGCCATGCTTCCAAGACAATGCCTGCTAATATATAACATTGCACGAGCAGGTTCTCAACGTTAATCTCAACTCCCTGTTCATCCTCTCCCAAGCTGCCGGCAAGCACATGATCGCCCGCGGCGGCGGCTCGATCCTCAATATCGCCTCGCTCAACTCGTTCATTGGCGGCTACCGCGTTGCCTCGTACTCTGCTGCCAAAGGAGCCGTGACTCAGCTCACAAAGGCAATGAGTAACGAATGGAGCAAGTATAATGTGCGGGTGAATGCGATTGCGCCGGGGAGTATCGCCACGGATATGTGAGTGTGCCATGCTGCCTGCTGAGACTACACGCTGACCACATGTGATGGTACAGCAACACTGAGGCGAGGAAGGACGAGGCATTCGTTAGGGCACGTCTGGCAGGTACCCCGGGCAACCGGTGGGGAGCAGTCGAGGACTTTGCGGGGCCGGCGTTGTTCTTGTGCTCGCCGGCGAGCCAATTCATCACCGGTGAGACATTGACGGTGGACGGAGGTGCGATGGCCAAGGGTCCTATTTAGCCTGCGGGTGTTTGATATCGTGGGGCATGGGATGCATTCGGTCGTGAGAGTCAGGAATCCCTAGTCAGGAGTCACTCGTTGAGCTCGCATATATATGCTATTGGCATTATAACACAGCTCAGCACGCACGGACCGGCACGGACCGCTGCGCAACGAGGTGGTGCCTGCTTTTATTACGATGATTTTATTATTATCATTATTATTACCAGGCACGGCGGCACGTTGTGTTCATGTCATCACTTCGTGATGAGATCACCACTTACTTGCTATATGCTCTATTTCAACTTCATATACTATGGGGTCTCTTCAAGACGACTTTAACCAAACAATCATCATGCGCGCCGACCCCCTACTTGTTCTCGGGGACTCCATCCTCCTCGACGTCCTCTCCTATCTCCCACTCCCCTCCATTATCAGCTGCGCCCTCGTCTCTCGTTCATGGCACTATTTCATCGAGTCCGAGCACTCCACCTCAATCTACCGCCGCCTCGCATGGGATGTTGGCGTCTCACCGCGCCATATGACGATGCTCATCCAAATGGAGGATAGAAAATCAACGTGGAGAGAGGAGCCTGAGGATCCAGATCTACCTGACTCAATCAAGAAAAACCCTGTGGATTGGAAGGCGGCTGTGAAGTCGGAGTGTGTGGTGCTTCAGAACTGGAAGAAGGGGAGGGCGCAGGTGAGGTGGATGCCGCTGGAAGGGAACGAGGTTTGGAGGATCAAGGTGGACCGCGATCAGGGGGTGATGTACTCGTCGAGTAGGTCAGGTATGTCTTTTTCCCACACAGTCCACTTTCAAACTCCTATGCACCTCTAGCTGATTTTTGTTCCGAAGAGGGTATGTCTTCCTCCCACACAGTCCACTTCCAAACTCCTATGCGCCTGTAGTTAATTCCTGTTCAGATTACGGCATCCTGGCCTCGGATAGCCTGACAAACGAGCCCCTCTTCGAGTACGTCTGCCCAACGGCCGCCTACGCCCACTTAGAGTTTGCCCGTGGCCACCTCATATTCAACATCGGACCCTCCCACGACCTCGAAGTCCATCTCACCCCCCCAGCACTCAGGCGTCTCTCCCCTGCCCAGCGCAGTGCGCTCCGGGACCCCTCCCAGTCTTTGACTTACAGGTCCGGCCGCGTCTGGCGAGGCCGGGCGATGTCCAGTCAGCCAGCGCCTCGGTCAGAGGATATCCCGCCCCGCGGGCATCTGACGTATAGCAAAACAATCAGCCCGCCTACGGATTGCATGGCGTTCAGGGCGAGGGTGGATAAGGAGGATCAAGAGGGGGAGAGGGCGGTGCTTGCTACGGCGGGTGTGGAGGCGGTGTATATTTGGGGGCTGGATGATGATGAGTGTGAAAGGTATGATATCCCGAGTGCCGAGCGAGTACAGCCGATGGTGAGTGCTGTAAACGAGTGCCTTGAAGCGCTGAGTTGGGCGCTGCTAACGACACACACAGTACATCGAATTCGACGATGACTACATCTTCCTGTGCGGTGAAGACCAGATGCACATCATCTCGCGCCTCACCAAGAAGCGCCACCTCAATTTCCCTGCCACAGACTTCCTGTCTGCCTTCCCCGAGCCCGGCGCGATTTACCACATGACAAGAAGTGGGGTTAAGGAGAACGTTTCGTCAAAACGCTTCGAATCGACACCAGTGTTTCAGCATGTGATGCTGGGGCAAATGATGGGCGATATACAGTGGGCTCAGACCAAGATGGTTGTGAAGACATGGGGACGGGGACGAGGAAACATGTGGAGTTTCTCCGCGTGAGCAACCACATGTCGATATGATCTTGTTCGGAGCCGTAGCTTATACATCATATCAGTTGCCACTACACCTCGAACGATCTCTTCTGCATAAACAGGGCGGGACTGGTATACGTCCTCCGGGACTACAGAAAAGTTCTCGCAATCGCCAACAAGAGCATGAGGGATGAGGCTACTTCCAGTCACCTCCTTGTCTTGTGTTTCAATAGACCCGTGATGCAGCTCGGGACGTTTCGCGAGAGTGTCGTCTTCAATACTGTAAGCATACCACACTACTCGTGCTGGACCAGAGGCTGACCGCACCCCCCCCCCCCCCCGCAGCCTAGCGAGGTTTACCTTCTCCACACGTCCGCTCTCCCTGCCGCCCCGTTCAAGGACACCCGAGGCGAACTCAACCCCGCCATTGGCATCCTCTCCCTCGCAGATGTCTCTGTCCCCGGACTCATGATGTCTTCATGTCTACAGATGGACAGGGAGAAGCTGTACATGGTCTACTCTGCGCATGGGGATGATGAGGCGGGGGGCACCATGGATCATCGAGGATTCAGGCATATTCCGGTCCCGAATGCTCTTCTGGACGGCGACTTCGGTATCTGCGTCAAATCGTGGGACTTTGATGCTATACCGGCCGAGGAGTGGTAGATGTAGGCCTTGATGGCGTTTCTTGTACTGCAAGATAGGCACGATACATACGCGGATACCGATATGTGGGATGATTACTCAGTGAACTCTTCGATGTAATCGCAAAGGGACTGCACAGATTCGAGGGTGACAGCGTTGTAAATGGACGCTCTTATGCCTGTCGATCTTGATCAACACCCGCACTAACGATCGCAATACGAGATTGACTCACCACCGACAGACCTATGTCCCTTAAGCTGCTTGAAACCCTTCTTTTCCGCCCCGTCCAAGAACGCCTTCTCCTTGCCTTCCCCCAAGATCTCAAACGTGACGTTCATCCAACTCCTGGCGTCCTTCTCCCTCACCACAGCCTTAATCTTCCCCTGCGCTTCTGCCTTATCCAGCGTCTTGTACAGCAGCTCCGCCTTGGCCCTGTTGACCTTCTCCAGCCCCTCTAGTCCGCCCCTCTCGCTTATCAGGGACTGCAGCACCAGCGCAGACACGTAAATGGCAAAAGTTGGAGGGGTGTTGTAAAGCGAAGCGTTGTCCGCCAGGATCTTGTACTCATAAGTGATGGGTGTGGCGGGCACACACCCGAGCTTGGCCGCCGCGGTGGTGTCCACCAGCAAGTCATTCCTAACGATCAGCACCGTCACGCCCGACGGCCCCAAGTTCTTCTGCGCGCCCGCATAGATTATCGCGTGCTTCTCCACATGAGGAATAGGGCGGGATATGAAGGAGGACGAGTAGTCGGCAACGATGTTGACGCCCTCGGGAACGAGGTCGAACGGGAACGCCGAGTCGGCGTCCTGCGCGGACGCAGGCGGGTACTCGATCCCGTTGATCGTCTCGTTCTCGCAGTAGTAGACGTACGCCGCGTCCTTGCTGAACTGGTACTCGTCGCGCTTAGGCAGGCGCGTCCAGCCGGTGGCCTTGGTGCTCGCGGCGACTCGCGGGGAGGCGAAGGCCGGGCAGGAAGGGAATGGGGGGAGGGAGAGGCGCTGGGCCTCGGCGTAGGCCTTGGAGGACCAGGAGCCGGTGAGAACGTAATCGACGGTGGGAGGGGTGAATTGCTCTGCAGGGACGGGGTGGGCGAGGCGGTGGGCAGAGAGGAGATTGAGGAGCACGGCGGAGAACTGGCCGGTGCCGCCGCCCTGGGAGAAGAGGATTGTGTAGTTGTCAGGGATGGAGAGGAGCTTGCGCAGGTTGGCTATGCAAGCAAACGTCAGCTCCTATACTCATAAATTAAGAAAGCCTTCACCAAGCACGCACCTTCAGCACCCTCAATGATGGCCTTGAACTCCTTGCCTCTGTGGCTCAGTTCGCAGATGCCCATGCCGGAGTCGGCATAGTTCAAGAGCCCCTGGGCGGCCTCCTCGAGGACGGTAGTGGGTAAGGGGGAAGGCCCCGCGGCAAAGTTATGGACGTCTTGGCGGGCAGGCATGGTAGTTTTGAAGGACAGTGGAAGTCTAGCAGTAAGATTATATACGTATAAGAGAAACCGTGTTAGGGTCAGCCTGCGTGACTTTTCTTGTCTCTTGTTGCCGGCGGCCAAAGTTCCGAAGAGAGGCCCGAGTCGATGAGATGGCGCTGGAGTGACCGTGGGAAAGCACGGGTATAATCCCTTGCCGTACGGCTCCACCCTCCCCAATGCTTCATGGGCAACCATGCGCTTTCATTCACACCACTGGTCTTCATCTACCAGCTCTTGCCCCTCAGCCATGCCCTCTCCAGTGCCCCAAAGCCGCAAGGGGGCATCCCATTTTCCAACTTCTGCACCACAAAATCAGCTATCCCCGTCCACAACAGCGTTACTCGCCCTGACTCAGGATATCTCGGCATTGATGTCCTTGTCATTCGAGGCGACAGCATCGACACTGCATGACTGGTTTTGCTCCACTCTAGGGATGATAGGAATCGGGGAGGTGGTTCCCGTGGAGAGTGGAGAGTACAGAGCTAAGGGTGAAAGTGGGAGGGGGCTAGCGGTGGTCATCGTCGGCGCGAGCGAAGGTTGGTATCATGCCTAGACGTGATGGTCGATCGTTTTGCTGAGATTGCGACCCACTCCAACAGCAACCGGCCAGTCTTTGACTCTCCACCTCGCAAAATCTGGCTATACTGTCTTTCCCTTCATCCCTCTCCCCTCGCCCGGCTCCCCGCCCACCTCTGGCGCCCTCTCGCACCTCCTCCTCACCTGGTCCGGAATTCAGAAACGTCTCCGCGCACGCCATTTCAACCACCCCGGCGCCGTCGTCCCCGTCATCGTCGACCCCGAGGGGAATGCCGAGGACTCTTACGTCGGCGAGCTCAAGAAGGACCCTGCGGTCTCTGCCAAAGACGGTAGAAGCCGTTTCGGCCACGCCGGCGAGACGGTCAGGGCGTATTGCCGGGATAACGGGCTGAGCTTGGTGGCTATCGTGTGCGCATCGCGCAAGACGAAGAGCCACCAGCCCCAACCTCAGCATGCTATCTCATCAATGGGATCGCCCTCGGATTCGAAGACGTCGAATGACGGCGAGGCGAAGAACAAGAACACGCCTATGGCGTCGTTCGCGGCGACCGCACCGTCGACGTTCCTCCCCCTCCATCCGAACTTACCGCATATCCTCCCTGCTACCGCACTCTCCATGACGAGCGAAGACACCCTTATCTCCCTATACCGCACAAACGTCCTCGATCCGCTGTGCGTCATCCGCGAGCTGTCCGACCTGCTCTCCTCGTACACTCCCGTTCCAGGCGATGCGTCATCCTCGGGCGACCACCCGAGACCCAGAGGCAGAGGGAGGGGGAGAGTAATCTTCGTGAATGGCGGCAGCGGTGTGGGTATCAGCGAGCTGGAGGATGACCAGGAGGTGCCCGACGGGGGGGGATCTGGTCTAGGTGTCGGAATTCAAGGAGCGATAAGAATGATCGGTGCGGCGAGAAGCGAGGCGGCGAGGCTGCTGAGAGAGGAGCTGGAGGGTGCGGGGATTGATGTCTGTGAGGTGGTCGTTGGTGAGCTGAGTAAGGTCTGCGGCGCTAAGATGCTTATGCTAACTATGCATGTAGGACCGATGTCGCCCCGGGTTGGCACAGTGGGGCATAATCTGAGGCAGGGCAGTGAGGACGAGACGAACCCTGTTGCGGGTAGAAGGAAGATCATCAACGAAGCGTTGCAGAAGTGAGAGCTCCTGTGGTCACGGCGGATGCCACTTATGTGCTGACATTTCCTTAGCTCGGCCGAGCACCCAGTCATCCAGGACGCTTCAAAAGCCCCGACCAGTGAGCACATTATCCCCGTCCTGACAGTTACACTGCTGACCCCCCCCCCTCTCCCCCTCAGACTCCCAAGCTATCCTCGCCTCCCGTCTCTCCCTCCTGTCCCGCATCTGGGCAGTCGATGACGCCCTCTTGTACTCATCCGTTCGCCGTGCCATCGAAGACCGTTACCCGCGCTATCGCCACCATGCGGGGTTGAGCCCCCTGCTTAACGACTTGGCGGAGGGGGTGCCGGGAGGCGGGGTTATCAGGTATCTGGGGAGGTGGATGGTTGGGAGGCTACTAACGCCTCGCGGGGAAAGCTGAGAGTGATCGGGGGTCTTGCAGAAATGAGATGGTCCAAATATATAATGATCGAAGAGTGTAACAAGTATCTATTTTTTGTAATATTGTAAGTACCTGGTCGTTTTGTGACAGTTCTTTTTGGTGTACGACATTCAGGTCAGAACATAACATAACTTGTGGATATACATAATTTGTGGATATGCGATCTGTGGTATATGAGAAACTGTGGGCTGCGCTTCTTTGAGGAGAGCGCCCTCGAGTCGAGAGTTTCAGGCTCGTCCGCTTCCCCGGCCTTTCATTAAACCCCCACGGCGACTCCTTCCAGCTATGCTAACCATCCTTCTCCATATTTCGGCTTATCATCCCTCCTGTAAACAGCCTCGAGGTCGTTTGACTCTGGGTAGGTGCCCAACCCTGGCTTCCTTGTTTACATGTGTCATACATGACTCTCCGTTGCTCCTGACCTGCTACGCCCATGTTTGCACAACCTCACCGGGTTTACTTGATCTCCTTGTCCTTGCAATGAGGTGGCGATAGTCCGTCCCCCACAGACTCAGCAGGCACCTCCTCGCCCGTCCCATCCGTAGGAGGCTGGGCCTCTTGCGGTGGGCCGGGAAAGTACTCGGGAGCAAGCGACCTGTATACATTCTCGTCTCGCTCGGAAAAGACGACGTAGACGACGCTCTTGATCTGTACGCCTCGTAGACGATTGTCAGCACTGCCATTGTATCGAAAGGCCTGGGGTATACACGCACCATGTCTGCGTCCCCACTGTTCTGGAGCGCCTCTCGCGTCGTGAGGAGCGCAATACGCGTAGCGTCCTTGATGGGGTATCCGTCTAGTCCCTTGTTAGATTCACGGCGCTCCCCAGGCTTTCCACATCGATGCTTGGTTCAATTGAGTAAGAGGGAAGTACTCACAAACTCCAGTAGAGATGCTTGAAAACCCGATTGACCCGCCACCATGTTTGAGCAGCGAAGAAAGCGAGGTTTGGTAGCACGACTTGAGGAGCTCTGCGGCTTCGTTGGGCAAGTACGAATTGTAGATTGGACCAACAGTGTGCGCTACAAGGTCCGACGGGAGCTTTAGAGATAGCCATACTGTTAGCTCTGGCATCCTCGAGAATAGTACAGCCCGAGATGTGACTGAGACGACATACGTTGTAGGCGTCAGTGACGACAGTCTCGCCGGTGCTCGCGCCTCCGAACTTTCGGCACTCCTCGACGAGTTCCGGCCCCGCCGCACGGTGAATCGCTCCGTCGACACCTCCGCCACCGAGAAGCGACGAGTTCGCTGCGTTGACAATCATCGTAGACTGTGTCGGACGTGGTCATCAGCTGCAGCTGTGAGCATACGCTCGATGCTGTCTGGATCGGGGCTGCTCACCTTGAGCTTGGTGATGTCCCCGCGCCAGATAACGATCTTCTTATTGAACTCTTCGTTATACTCGATGAGCGGTTTATCGCTTGGTGTGGGTAATGCGCCTTCTGCGTAAAGATCGGAGAGGGTCGGGAGGTCCTCGGGGGCAACTATGAAGGCTGCCATGGTGCGTATCGTGTGGACCAGGCGGCGGTAGTGGATGGGGCGAGCAGTAGTGGGGAAACCTGAAGCGGGGAGAACGGACCAGAGGGTGGATCTGATAGAGTATATGGATGGCGTTGGGTGCATATGCAGGGATGCTGTCGTCCGATATTTGTGAGAGTACTTTCAACGAAGCCACGATGATGGATGCGCGCACGCTACGGACCGCGCCCTAGCCGCGGCGGGACATCATTCAGTGGTGGCTGGGTTAAAGCCGTACGTGTCTTCTTGTATCATCGGGCTAAACAGCTGTTCTTCATGAGGACTCGTTATGCGATTTCTGGATGGTTCGGAGAGACTCTGAAAAACCAAAACCAGATTGTCGCTGCTGTGCAGCATCGGCAGCACCCTTGCACAGATCCCCCTTCTCAGATGAAATACGTACGACGTACACGCAGGCAGATGTGGTTCAGCGAGGAGGCGCTTGACGATCACGTCACGGTAGATAAAAAACAGAGCCGGATGTGACCTCTGCACGTACGGCGATAATGTCGATGCAGGCCTCATGCATACTGTACAACAGCCAGTCCCACTGCTCTCTCTCTCTCATTCTTCTGCTGCGATCTCTCGTCGCGCTCGGTAAGAGTCGCCCCTCATTCTTTCTCCTTTATCATCTACGTCCCATTCCACCGCTCGATACCATACTATGTACTCCAGACGTTCGCCTGTCCCGAGGGTGTCGACATTCGCCCCTTCCCTCATTCCATCCGCTTCCCGTTCACAGCCACAAAGTGGTAGAGCACGATGCACGCCATTGCAGCAACGCCGAGGCCGTTGGCGAGATTTGTGAGGGCGGTGTCGGAGATCATTGTGGGGAGGGGGGGGTATGTTGGGGAAGGCTGGGAAAGATGGGGCGATAGCTACGAGAAAGAACACTGTTAGTTGATGGGTAACAGTCTTTCGGGGGGCCAGGAGCTCACAGGTGAGTTCTCGAGTCCACAGCAGGTGTCTCTGTGCTCGTGATTTAGTCGGCCGATTGGGATCGAAGAGCAAGTAAGGGGAGCGGGACCCAGTAATTCGTCTCTTATATGCGACGGGCAAGTTGCTTTTGGGTATGTTGGGTTCTGATAAAGACGATTGACGGTGAAGACTGGAGACCACAGAACAGTCGATGTGCCGACGTGGCGAGAGCGCGTAGAGTGTCCGGACTTCATCTGGGACATGTGGACATCGGACTGGACGCCGGCCAAGACAACGTACAGTAGCGCGATGACCGCATCTGTCTATACATCTCTTGCATCTCTTAGAGCCCTTAACTGCTCCTTGGACCTTTCCACATACATCTCCGCCAGCGCGAGCCATGGCAGAGTCATCTATCCACCCCCTTCTCCCATCCACAAAGTTTCGGATAACAGCGCTCCACCAGCACGGTCCGTATTCCTTCGAGACTTGCCCTCCAAGCAACCGGCTGACCATCCGGCTACAGATGACAGATTGTATGTTGGGCTCCTCAATGGGTCTGTCCAGGTGTACTCGTACGAGGTGAATGGAGTGGGGGTAAATGAGGAGGCGGGAGAGGAATCCGGGCAGGTTCAGGATCGCACGCAACCAACTGCGACGCTTCTCAACACCCACGCGCTGTCCCGTCGACAGATCGATCAGATTGGGGTCTTGAGCGAGTCAAATCAGCTCGTCGTACTCGCAGGTGGGTTTGGCAAACTGCCTTGAATAATAGAATGTGGGTTTCGAGTGGGATGCTGATCCCCTGTCTTCTCTCTCCCCCCCCTCTGTAGACTCATCCGTCACTCTCTATGCGCTACCGGACTTCGCTAAGGCGGGCTCAACCACTTTGTCTCAGGCGCGGACTGCGTATTCATTCGCCATCACCACTTTTACTAACAAAGGGCGTAAGGGAGACGCGGCAGAAAAGTCTGGCGTCCAAGACCTGTTGGTGGTTGGGTGCCGTAAGAAGGTGGTTGTCTACGGCGCCGGGTCGAGCGGTCTGAAGGATCCGTGGGAGCTCCCCATTCCCCATTCTCCTCGACATATCGTCTTTCCCTTCCCACCGGCATCCTCTCTTCCTGAGACAGTCCACCTCCTTTTCACTCCCACCTCCTCCGCCCTCCTCCACATCAACGTATCGTCCTCGGCAAACCGGCTGGCACTTTCGGATCTTACCACCGACCCCTTCCCTCCACCGTCTTTCTCTTCTGCGCCCGATGCCGAGGAAGGCGCCGGGGGCGGGATCGCGGGGATGTCGATGGGGAAAGGTGCGCTCAGTGGTTTGAGTGGATATGTGAGATTGGGTGGAAAGGTGCCTGCTCCTGTCGGGACGAAGACGGTGGGCGGAGAGGTGCTTCTGGCGAGAGACGGTGAGCCTTTCTCGTGAAGATGTATGCTTTGTTTCGCTCGTTTACTTATATGCCACCAGACATGGGAGTGTTCTACTCTTCAGAAGGAAATTACACTCGATCAGAGTCTTTGCACTGGGCCGGACCCCCAGATGCTCTTGGTTAGTTTATCTCAATCCTGTGCAGCTCCAGCAATACCAGATTACTGATGGCACTTCTTGCAGCTTTTGCCAACCCATTCATCTACTCCATCGTCCCCGTCTTGCCCCATGTACCCTCAAGCGGACCTTCCATCCCCGTCCCTACACTCCAGATTCACCTCGCCCCCACCCTCACTCTCCGTCAAGCCCTCCCTCTCCCTATGCCTTCCGTCGGCACGCTCGCCGCCTCTTCCCTCACCCTCACCTTTTCGGCTACTTCGCGAGGCACTCCAGCTTTGAACATGCAGCCAGCCACAAAGCTCCTCATCGTGTCTACGCCGACCGACAAGGCATTGGCACTGAGCGAAGGCAGCTCCGTGTGGGCTGTGCGGACCGGAGACATTGGCGAGCAAGTGGACGAGCTGGTAAGGGAGGGGCGAGTCGAGGATGCTATCGGATTAGTTGAGGCTGTTGGGGAGAATGGCCTGTCACCTGTACGTGCTAGCAATTATACTCCGGGACACTCATTGCTGATCCACAGTATAAACAGTCTCGCCGTCTTCCCCACCTGAAGACTCTTCAAGCCGTGTCTCAAGTCGCTCATGGGCAATATCAGTCGGCTATGGAAACATTTCTTGTCTTCAACGTCAACCCCGCGCTCGTCCTCTCATTGTTCCCCGCCGAGACGATATCCGGCAAGTTGCACGCTCCGCAGGGGCAGTGGATGGAGCTGTTCGGGGCTGTGAAGGGTGCAAGGCTCGAGCCTCGCAGTCGGGAGGAGGCGGAGAATGAAGGTGGGGCCATGTCGATTCTGAAGGGCATGGCAGGATTAGGACTGGCGAGAAGGGGGAGCGTGGATACGCTGAAGCAGGTGGGGGAGACGGCGAGTGACAAGAGCTCAGATGATAAACCGCCTGCGGTGAACGGGGAAGAGGGTCAGCTTTTACTGTATCATAATAATTGAAAACGCGAGCTGACGAGATGGGCGCAGTTGTGCCGCCCAAAGCCGCACTCGAAGCCCTAATGTACTTCCTCTCCGACCGTCGTCAGAAGCTCACTGGCGCTATCGCCTCCACTCCCCTCCCTGCTGAAGCATCCGTCCCTCCCCTCTCCTCCCTTACCGCCGACGAGCAGCATGCCCTCCCCTCATTGCCTTTTACTGAGCTCGACCCAGAGCAACTGTTACGCATGGCGCAGGTGATCTACACGGGGCTGATAAAGGTCTACCTCGTGGCGAGGCCCGTGCTGGTGGGCAGCTTGTGTAGAATCGAGAACTGGTGTGACGTGGAAGAGGTGGAGGAGCTTCTCAAGGCACAAAAGGTGAGCTATATGACTCCTCATCATGTAAAGGAATGACAGCTGACCCGGAATAATCAGAAATTCGGGGACCTAATCGACCTGTATCAAGGCAAGAAGATGCACGCAAAAGCTCTCAGTATGCTGCACGAGTGAGTGATCGTGTGGCACTCGAATTCATCCGTGAACTGACGCTGTTTCAGGCTGGCCAAGCAGGAAGAGGACAAGCTGGACAGATATCCGCCGACGGTCCGGTACCTTCAGAAACTCGGGCCATCGGAGCTCCCGCTCATCCTCGAGTCGTCACGATGGATCTTTGATGAAGACCCGAAGACAGCTCTGCAGGTGGGCCTGCCTCCTTCTTGCCTTGGGAACACTAGCTCTGTCAATGACCCAGACCTGACATGGCCCTACTACTCAGATCTTCACAGCCGACGAGGCCGAAGTCGAGGCCCTTCCCAGGAAGGAAGTGAGCGACTTCCTGGAGAGAGTCAATGTTGATGCGTGCATCGGCTATCTGGAGCATGTGATTGTGACGCTGGGTGAAGAGGGGCCAGATTATCATGACAAGCTGGCCGAGCTTTATCTGAAGCAGTCTGGGAAGAGTGGGGATGAAAGTGAGATGGCGGCTGTCATAGATCCTTGTATGAGGTTTCAGCTGACATTCTGAGAGCAGGTCGGAGGAAAGACGCATACGGCAAGCTGTTGAATTTCTTGGATAGCTCTACTCATTACAGACCGTTCAGAGTCATGAGCAGGCTATCTGGTGACGGTGAGTGGCGTTGAGCTGAACGACGCAAGTGGCGCCCACAATGCTTATATGTCGTGGCAGAACTGCCTGAGGCACGAGCGATCCTCTTAGGAAGAATGGGGAAGCATGAGGAGGCGCTGAAGATCTACGTCTATCGACTTGAAGACTATGCTGCTGCCGAGGTGTGAGTCTTACTTTCAAAATACGACTAGCAGACCTGACCTGCCCCCGCAGATACTGCGTGCGAACCTACCCATCAAACCCGTCGATCTTTCTCCAACTCCTCCAAATCTACCTTCGGCCATCGTCCCAACCAGCCTCCTGGGGCAAATCCAAAGACGCCTCCCCATCCCTCCTCGCGCCCGCCCTCTCCCTCATTTCAAAACACTCTACCTCTCTCCCGCCCTCGCCTGTCCTTGATCTGCTGCCGCCGCTGGTGCCCATGTCTGACGTGAAGGACTTTTTCACTCGGACGTTGAGGGAAGACCACGCGAGGCGGAATGATTATAGGGTGATTCATAGTCTGGCGAAGGGGAGGAAGGAGGAGTTGGAGCGGATGGTGTTGGGGCTGGAGGTGAAGAGGGTGAGGGTCACGGACCAGAGAATGTGAGTTGAGATAGCACGGAATGCCGGGGTGCTGACCAACTCGACGTAGATGTCCGCAATGCCACAAGCGATTGGGGCAGTCCGCTATCGCTGTTCATGCGCCAAGGTGAGTTCGTTTAGCCTCGTGGGACCGAACAGAATTGACCTGGTGGCTCGCACAGGGGGGAGGTCACACACCTGCACTGCAAAGACCGTTTCAGTGCAAAACTCGCGACTCTCCGAGGTTGATTCTGTCCTGTGGTTGACTGTTTGGAAAATATATACCCTGCACAGATATACCTCCTTCACATGTGTTCTATCCATGCATAGTCTGGTCCGTTTCCACAGTGCATATGCTACAGTGCTGACGCTGCCGTTGCCGCTACCGCTGCCCGTGCCGCTTACCCTCCCCCCCCAGTCATACACTTACAAAAGCTCCTCCCCTCGCTCCCTTCCACCTGCACAACCAGCTCCGTCAGCCCCCGTATCCGCCGCTTCAGCACCCTCTCGACACGCTCGACAACCTTCTGGGCGTTGGCGTAGATGGCGTCGCCCGGGCGGGCCCGGCCAGACTGGTTGGGCGGGGTGGACAGGCGCGTGGGGTCGAAGGAGGACGAGGAGAGGGCGAGATGGACGTGGATCGAGCCGACGATCTCGCCCTCGCACCGTGGCCAGAAGCGCGGCGCGGCATAGTTGGCAAGGCCGTCGACGGTCGAAAGCTGCGGTGCGTGTAGGTCAGCGCATGGACCTGCCTGCGTGCGTGTCAGGCTTGACGTACTTCGGCAAGTGCCGCTCGAATCTCGCTCTCCTTATCCTTCCCAACGTCCAAACACAGAATCCGCCCAGCGTCAATCACGAGGGGGATAACACTCGCCAAGATCAATGCGGCGATAAACAGACTCGCGATGGGGTCAAAGCCAGTCCAGCCAGTCAATCGGATGAGGATGGTGGAGATAATAACGCCGACGCTCCCTGTCATATCCATGTCAGTCAAGGCTCCTGCAAGAGGTAGGTAGCATCAGAAGTCCGCAGCTTACCAAGGGTATCCTAGAAGCACAAACTGAATCAGTGACGTTCAGCACAACAGCCAATGCAGACACACTTACAGCAAGTACATGGAGAAATACCCCTCGCATGTTGTGGCTATGCGCGTGGTCGTGGCCTGGGCTGTGGTCATGCCCATGCCCATGCGCGTGGGCTTGGCCGTGGTCGTCCCCGTGGCCGTGGTGGGCGCGCTCATGATCGTGCCCATGTCCCTCGTGCTGGGCGTGGGCGTGACTGCATGCCTGTCCGTGGCCATGACGGTTCGAGTGCTGGAGTGCGAGTATAAATTTCCAGAAAGATAGACCTGGCGAAACTTCCTACACCTCACTCACATCATGACTGTGCCCAGAATGGTCGTGCCCATGATCACCATGGCCGTGTCCGTGCCCATCCACGTTCCCGTTCACATTCTCGTTCCCGTGATCATGCCCGTTCCCGTGATCATGCCCGTTCCCGTGATCATGCCCATTCCCATTGCACTGCGAATGGTCGTGACTCCCGCCATCATGTCTCTGCCCTTGGCCGTAGTCGTGCGAGGTCCTCTCGGGCGTCATCGTCCCGGCCCCGGTCCCTCGGATAAAGGTCGATGACTTGCGCTTCTGAAGCGTCTTCGGAGGGTTCACCGCCTGGGATGCCTAATCATGCACGTCAGCATCGATCCCTGTCCGAGCTACAGCACGAAACCGACTCGCCCCGTGAGTGTCGTAGGGGTCATGCCGGGGTTGCTCAAGATTCTCATGCCTGTGATCGACCTGCACCGCCACCACCACCATCAGCATCAGCCGCCGATCTACACCCCACCCCACCCCGCAGGCCCGGTGTGACCACTCACCTTCTTCTCATTCACAGGCACATGCGCATGCGCATGCCCGTGGCCGTGGTCATGCCTATGGCCATGCCCGTGGTGATGGTGGCCGCCTGTGGCGTACATCCCCCAGAGGTTGATCGCTAGCCCGATACCCGAAACGAGAAGCAGCTGGTGAGTCTCCATCTCGGGAGGGTCGATCCTGTGACGGCATCCACAAAGACGTCAGCAGCCGCGGCGGAGTATCAAGGCGCGCGGCAGGTACGCACACTCGCTGGACAGCTTCAAACATGATAAACACTGAGATGAGAATCAAGAAGCACCCGTTGGCGAAGCCGCTGAGGGTCTCCACCCTTGAGTAGCCAAATGTGTACCGCCCGTCAGGCTTCCATGTCGCGGCAACTGATGCCCACAGGCCCACGGCCAGCCCGAGGCAATCGAACAGCATGTGGATAGCTGCATGGACCATTTCGGTCAGCTCGGGGCACCCAATCCATATGAAGGGGCATGTATGCGGACAGACAAAGAAAGACTCACCATCCGAGATCAGTCCCAGGGAGTTTGTAAACACCCCGTACACCATCTGGACGAACATGTACGCCAGGTTGAGGAGGAGAAAGTAGAATATCCGGGAGGAGGTCGGGGTGTTTATGATTGTTTGGAGGTGGGGGCGCCATCTGGCTGGGAGGAGGGACACCAATGACCAGGACGGTCGGGCGGTGGAGACGGTGGAATTGGAGAAGGACCACTAGGTGTAGGTAACGTCAGCGCTGTCCATAAACTCTCACTTGCGCGACTCACAGTGGCCTGGGTGTCTGTAGTGGCTTTTGGGGCTGCAACAGCCCAGATGCTAATAAGCAACAGGGGCAAGAGAACGAGGACATCGAGCGAACTCGGTACAGGGTGGAGGGCAAAGAACTGAAGCACCGGGATTGCCATGATGAAAATTGTCTGTTCGCGCGCCGACCTTACTCGAAGAGCCCCATGGGGGGAAGAGACTCCGGCAAAGGAGAATGGAATGTAGCGAACAAGCACAGCAGTGATCAAGGACCCGCTTCTTTGCGAGGGCATGTGAGACACAGGGAGGGGAGTTGGTATCACTCCCTGTTAGCACCGGGTAGCATAGAAGATGGCGGGTAGTCAGCCGATGCACGACGAACGTGTGTGCGGGCAAGAGGTGACTAACCAGGGCAAAAAGGGCCAATACCATCGCGGTGGCCGATGCAGCGGATGTGGCCACTGTCCATATATTGTGTGATCTTCTTATACTGTCTTTGTCACCGCCTCGGGACCTGGGGGTGGTGGTGGTCGGGTAGAGCTCGGCGATGAATGTGGTAGCGCCAAAGACGAGGATGGGGAGGGTGGACGCGCCTGGAAAAGGACAGGAGGGGGTCAGCCGGGGTATCCACCGAATATTTTATCTCACCCTCACCTCCAAAAGATAAAGCGGCTTTGATGATGATGTACAGGGAAACCGCAGAGACAGGAACTAGAGGACCAACCTGCAGTACACAGACATCAGCGGGGTCGCACGACAATTTGCAGACACAGATGCCGTCACTCACAGATCGAAGGTCAGAGATAGGCTGGACAGTTGCCAGCGAGCAGGCAAAGCCGATAACCGTGATCCTGGACGACCCAGCAGTCAGAAAACTCTGTTACAGTCGGTAAGCGCTGCACCTACCTCAGCGGGCCCACTAGTTCCAGCGCCAAGAAGAAAGAGACAGTTTGCACCGCCAAGTTGACGCTGGCTGGTATGTGACTCTGCCGCAGCTCGTCAGCATGTTTGCCTCTCAGAACATGATCCGCACCGTCACAGCTCACCGTCAGATCACCAACGCCGCCACCCCCATCTCCTAGCTTTGCTCTCCGCCGTCTGCTATTCCATACGTGCTTGATCTCGCCGACGACCGTCGACACCCAATACGCCAGCACGAGCCACCCCACCCCGCCTCCCGCCTGCTTCCCGTTATCGAGCACCCAGGTCTTGCTAGTGGCCACCGCGAGCGCTCCCACAAACAGGCGGAGGAAGGAGTTGGGCCGGGAGCGATGGACGGCGCGGCGGGGAGGAGGGGAAGGACCGAGCGGGCGCGGGACAGGGAAGGAGGCGCGGTGGAGAGGGTTCGGGGTGGTGGGCGGTGGGGGCTGCATTGGATGGCCATACCCCGGTTGCGTGGAGGTCAAGAGCGGCTGGGGGTCGGGGGTGGGGTGGCGGGGGTCGGGGGTGGGAGGGAGATGCAAGAGAAGAACGAGGGAAGGGTGAGTGCGTGTGGGTTGTTCTTGGGAAGTTGTGGAGACGCGTCACAGCGCGAACGGCCCGCGGCCGAGGGAAGGGGGGGGGTGGAGATCGGCTGCTCTCCGCTGCGCCACTCTCAGCTCGTGCCTGACGCGGCGCGGCGCCAAGCCTGCGTACGGGCGCCTTGGGGCTGCAGGCGCGCACCGGCGAGCGCCAAGCGGGTTCAGTTCTTGGCGGCGCAAGCCAAGCCCTCGATGCGCTGCTCGGAGTCAAATACAGGACCCCGTCGCTCTCTCTCCTCTCGCCCCCCTCCCCCCTCGCACCTTCTCTCTTCTCTCTTCTCTCCCTCTCTCTCTCTCCTCTCTTCCCTCTCTACCTTCTGCATCCACACCCACCACACTCACACACGCTGCCCGATACACAGCACACCCACCCACAACAGACCTTGCGCGACTCACCTGCCTTCGCCCACACCGAGCGAGCCTCGGTCTCAAACCACACCACACTCCAGCACAACTCGGCCGCCACCCCCGTACCTCCTGGCTGCCACCCGCCCGCACCCAACGTCCAGCGTCCATTGACCATGGCCTCATCACTTCCCTCTGGCGACGTCCTGTCCGACCCCACCACGCGCTCCGAATCTGCCTCCTCGGTCGACCCAGAACCCGTCACCCCGGAACTCTCCGCCCCGGGCGCGAAAATTGCGCAAGATGGCGGCGCCAAGGCAGACGGCGACAAGGAGCTCAAGTGCAAGTGGGGAGATTGTGTACATACGGCCGACAGCCCGGATGAGCTGTATGATCATCTGTGCACGGTGCATGTCGGGAGGAAGAGCACCAACAACCTGTGTCTGACTTGCGGGTGGGAGGGCTGTGGGGTCCAGTGTGTCAAGAGGGACCACATTACCAGTCACCTGCGAGGTGTGTCTATCGCTCCCCTCTTCATCGCATGCAGCAGCTGACAGACATACATAACACAGTGCACACCCCGCTCAAGCCACACCCATGCAGCGTCTGTGCCAAGACGTTCAAGCGGCCACAGGACTTGAAGAAGCACGAGCGCATTCACACCACCGAGCACCACCAGCTGCACAAGCTCTCCAAGGCGCCCACGTCTGCCGACCCCGCGTTCGACGCGCGCTTTGGCGGCGACGGCGGCGGCGGTACCACCCGCGCCGACCGGCCCCGCTCTCCGCTCTCCACCTCCCTTTCCCCGGAATCGTCTTCCTCCCACTCGCTCCACTCTTCTTCGCCGTTCGACCGCCTCCTCGCGCCCGGGTCCGGGTTCCACGGCGATAAGAGCGTGAGCCCGACACCGTCGGTGCTCGCGCTGCTCCATAGAAAGCAGCACGAGGAGCTCGCGGCGTATCAGCAGAGGGAGATGCTGGTCCTGCAGCAGCTTGCATACAACCAGCAGCAGAGCCAGGCGTATGCGGCGAGGCTCGCAGCGGAGCCGTTCGCCCAGGCCGGGATGAAGAGGGGCCAAGGAGACGCCGATGGGCTGGAGGGGCTGCTGGCGGATATGAAGAAGAGGAAGGTGGAGCCGATCTATGACCTAGGTGCGTTGAGTTTACGACAATGGCCCGCAAAGCAAAACTGACATGGACTACAGATATGATCCACCGTCTGAATTCGTTGGTTCCGCCGTCGCTCCCCGCCGGGTTCCCGGCTATACCATCTCTGGGCTCGCAGTTCAACCACTTCAACAACCCCGCGCTCGGCGGCGGCGGGTTCCAGGGCTACCCGGGCTTCAACGCCGGTCTCCCGTCCGCGCACACCCAGCTCCCGGCCCAGAACATCCCCATCCCCGAAATCCGCACCGAGGCCGACCTGGCCATGTTCAACGAGTTCATGATTTCTCTCGGGCGCGATGCCGCGGGCCAGACCCAGCCTATGGCGCACAGCCAGTCGGGCGGCTCGGGCTCGGGCACGTCCGTGAGCAACTCGGCGAGCGGGACGGGCTCGCCCCTGTCGGAGCAGAGCGCGATTGAGGACCTCTTCAACTCTGAGGACCTCGCGCAGCTGGGGCTCTCGGGAATGCCGGGCATCCCCGTGCCAGGCATGAACGACCACCAGGCACACGCCCCTTCGCACCCGCACAGGACCCACGGGTCCCACAGCGGCATGCCCCACTCTGGCCACTCTGGTCACTCTGGCCACTCGGGCCACTCGGCGCACTCGCTCCCGAGCGGCTCGCCGTCCATCTCGTTCGGCGGGCTGTACCCCCAGCTCGACGGGATGCGCCAACGCACAGGCAGTGCACCGGACGTGTCGATTGCGCCCGATGCGCGGAGGCCTATCGCGGCGCTCCCGCGCGGGTCGACGGGCAACATCAACTCGGGCTCCTCTGGCGCGGGCTCTGGCGCGGGGCACCAGGGCCAGGACCAGGCGCACGGCAAGCCGACGTATCTGTCGGGAATGTACGGGCTCGGCGTGAGCCACTTTGGCGAGATGCCGTACAACACGAGCCCGGCAGACTACTCGATGATTCCGGATGGTGGCTCGGGCAACGGCGGGGCTGGCGGCGGGCAGTACTCTTTCGACTCGCTCGCGCGCGCCAAGCAGAGTTTCCCGGCGGCTACGCTTGCGCCGAAGGATTTCTACAAGAAGACGTATCGGCATGTGCAGCCGCTGGGCGCGGCGGTGGCGAGCCGGAGCCGGGAGAGCGCGGAGCGGACGGGAATGGAGGCAAGCGAGGAGGACGAAGACGACGCGGAGGACACGGAGGAAGACAACAGGCGCGGCGGGTATGGCCAGGACAGCAGGGACGAGCGCACGCCCAAGATCCCGGTGCGCTTGCTGCTCATCCCGTCGGGCAACTCGCCAGACAGCGACGACGATTTTACGCTCCCTGCGATCTCGCCCTCGCACGTCGCGCAGGACGGCACGTTCCTCCCGCCGCTTAACGAGATCGGGCACTACCGCCGCGCGTCCAGCATGCCCGCGTCCGCCTCCGCGTCTGCATCGGGCGCGGCGACCCCGCGCACGTCCGGGTCCGGTTCCATGTCGCCCGGCCCACAGATGGCCAGGGCGCACGGAGCCGTGCCTGTAAAGCGGCACACGGAGGACGAGATCGTGCGCGGGGTGAAGCGCCTCGAGTTGGGCGGCGGCGAGGCCGTCGAGATGGACACGGACTCCCCCGGCGCTGGCGCCGGCGCAGACGACCCTGCCGCCGCCGCAGGCGCAGGGGACGAGGACCGCCCTCTCACGCCGCGCGAAAGCGCGAGCGCCTTGCGGGGTTTGCGTCGCAGGCACGCGGCGCTGATCAAGAGCTGGTTGGTGGCTGTGAATCTCGAGTTCAGGCGGCGCAGGCTGGAGGAGCTGCAGGCGCAGCGGGCGGGGCTGGACGAGGAGGCCAGCGTCGAGGAGGAGGGGGGGGTAGTTCTGCGGGGGCACGGGCACGGGCACGGGCAGAGGCAGGCGGAGGCGCAGGTGGAGGTTGCTGCGTGAGCGTGGTACTTGGCTCGGTGTTTGGTCTGTACCGTAGTGGATCTTGGGCGAAAAAGGGGTACTTCTGGGACATTGTGCGAACAAGTCAGTTGCGAATAGGTTTCCCACGTATCGCGGGTCAGGCTCGGGTTGTCGATCGATCGTCGGGATTCTTTTCTTTTCTTTTTGTACGTGTACGGTATGGATTGTGTTGTGTATGGCAGTCCGTGTGCTGGCTGTGGGGCACGACCTGACTGAGGGCTGTGCCTGTGGGTGGGACGATAGGGGAGTGACAACCGAAGGGACGGGTGGCGTAGCTTGGCGTCGATCGACCGGCTCGATCGTCACGTCGGTCGACGCTTGCTCACCGCTGAACCATACCACATAGCACAGCCCCTCTGCATGCACCCCTCTCCCATGCCTCACCCCTTCCCCACCTTCCCCGTACCCCCCCTCCACTCCACGCCAACCCCTCCCCCCCGCCCCCGCGCCCGGTAACCGAGGCCTCGACCGAGCCCGCCCGCGTCCCGTCCCGCCGGCGGCCGGCGGCTTGACTGAGCACGCGATAACCTTATTCCCCTGGCTTCTCACCGGCTTTCCCACATCTCCCGCGTCCGCCAACGCCCTCTCATACAGCACCCAGCAAAGGTGCTATCCCCTGTGTTTCTCCTTGGACCATCGTACCTTTCCTACCCCATACATACTGCACAACGACCCCCAAACACGTCCACCACCCCCAGCATCCCCCATCCACCCCATCGGCCGGCCCCTTCCGCACTTGACTGCCCTTTCCTGGCCGCCAAGACACGGCCCCCCACCCACGATGCTCTCCCCTACCCCTCTCATCCCCCCGCCCAACACCTGCTGCTCTCCCCGCCGGCAACACCGCCGCGGCTCCGCCCTCGCCGTGCGCCTGGCTGCGGCCCTCGCCCTCGTCCTGTATATCGGGTGCGTCGTCGTGCCGGGTGTCGCCTTCCTGGGAGGAGGGCCCGCGCGGGATAAGCTGGATGTGGCGCAGTGGCAGGCACGTGCTGCTCGTGTGGGAGCCGCGGGCGGGCGAGGCGGGCGAGGCGGGCGGGAAGGGCGGGGAGGATCAGGAGGGGACGAGAGTCAGCAGGTGGAGATGGTAGAGGACGGGTTCCGGTTCACGCCGGAAGACGAGGCAGGGGGCGTTCTGGCGGCGTTGGGAGAGGAAGCGCAAGCCCCCCGAGGAAAAGGCGAAGCCTATGTGACCTTCCTCTCCTCCATCTCTGACCCATGGTACCTCACCAGCACCCGCCTCCTCCTGTACCAACTCCGCCACGCCCCTTCCACCTCTTCCTCGCGCCCCTTTGTCGTCATCGCCACCCCGCAAATCCCCGCATCCACCGAAGCCCAACTCGTGCGTGAAGGCGCCCTCGTGCACCGCGTCGAGCTGCTAGACGGCTTTCCCGTCCCCCACGGGATCGCGGGTGCCGTGAACCACCATTGGAAAGACCAGTATACCAAGCTGCACATTTTCAACCTCACGCAGTTCGAGCGGGTGCTCTACCTCGACAACGATATGCTGCTGCTCGAGCCGCTGGACGCGGTGTGGGACGCGCCTGAAGCGCAGGCGGAGCTGGCGGGCGTCGGGGAGAGGAGTAAGAGTGAAGAGGTGGAGAGTGATGCGAGGGTGGCCACGGCGGCGAGGGCGGAGGAGAGGGACTACTTGAATGCGGGGTTCATGCTACTCAGGCCGAGCGAGCAGAGGTTCGAGGAGCTGAGGGGGGTGAGGGGGTATGATCCGTTCTACATGGAGCAGGTGAGTCCCAAGGCGTCTATGGGTCTGTGTGGGTTTATATTAGGCTGACAAAGAGCACAGGCGCTGCTGAACCACTACTACGATTGGCAGGGTGGACACCCGTGGGTGCCGCTCAACGACAGGTGGGTACACTTTGCCCATGCCTGCGACCTCCACTGACCGTGTCTGCACAGATTCGTCTCGCACTTTCCCAAGAAGGAGGATCTCACCAACGGTTACCGCTCGTATGTCACGCGTGTGACTCTCATCCCTCTGGCACCCGCTGACGTCCACCCCGCAGGCTCCACGCAAAGATGTGGAAGGACGCTGTGGACAAAGAAGTCGTCCAGCTCTGGGAGCAGGAGCTTGCCTGCATGGAGGCCTACTGGGCGGACCGTACATAGATTGCGTTGTGGGGGGTGCTGTATCTCAATATCCCGAGCTTCGATCTGGGGCAGGTAAATTATAGTTCACGACTGCAGTGTATGATGAGGGTGATCGGCCTCCACCGTCGCGTCAGAGCGCGTTGTTGTTGTAGATAATGCATCCATTTGCATATTCATGTTGCCCCTACCTTGCTCCATCTGCATCTGCATCTGCACTCAGAAAAAGACCTGACACTGTCATGGCCACTCCCGAAGCGTGAGCTGCACCACTCACTCCCAGCAGCCCCGCCCTCCGCTGACAACGCACCCCAGGCTGCGCGACCACCTCCTCCAATCGCTCGCGCCCTTGCCGAACGCGCACGCCTTGGGCATCACCGTCCTCGCCTCCTCCTCCAAACGCACGCGCGAGATCTTCCCGCACACCCCGCACCCACCCAAATGCACCCAGCAAGAATGGCTTGTCGTGCTTGACAGCGAGGTGGGCGTGGACGCGCCCCCGGAAAAGGGGGCGGAGGAGGGAAAACCTGCGGACAACTTGGACGCGACGGCCCCGCCTCAGCGGGTGCTAGTCTCCGCTGTCTCGGCGTACCTCTACACATTCCCTTCACCTTCCTCCTCTTCCACCCCCGCCTCCTCCATCCTGTATATCTCAAAAGTCGACTCCTCAGGGTACACTCCCACCCCGCTTCCGCTCACGCGCCGCCTCGTCTGCGCCTTCCTTCTCTTCTTCCTCTCGCACCCCACGGGCGCAGGCGCGCTCCGCGTCCAGCTGTTCGCGAGGGCGCAGAAGCAGTACTTGTTTGCCAACTCGGCGGACGGGGCGGGTAAGAAGGTACTGGGTGGCGCTGGGCTTTGCAAGTGGTGGAAGGGAGTGTATGAGGAGACGGTGGGCGAGTGGGTGGGCGGGGCGGACGCGGGCAAGTCAGGTAACACGAAAGAGGTGGGGCTCAAGTACGTTCTCCCCGGATACGAGGAGGCCGAGGCCAAGACCCTCCTCGGCGCGGGGAAACCTCTCCCCGAAGGTCTAGCTTGGTCATACATGCCGCCATTCACCACCCTGCTCCACCCTTCCCCTGCTGCTCCATCCATCGCGACGCTCATCCCCTCACTGCCCGACGACCCGAAAACCCGCTTTCTGGAAGAGCTCGTCGGTGATATCCCCCCACCCCCACCCCCACCTGCGCCCGTATCTGTGCCCTCGCCCGCGCTTCCTTCCCAGCCTGTTGCCGCTGGGACGGCAGCAGCAGAGGGAAAGGCGAAAACGAGGAAGGACAAGGAGATGGAGGAAGACGAACATACGCGCAAGGTGGCGCATGCGGCGCTGGCGAAGGTGGGTGTCACCGAGTTCTGGGAGAGGATGGGGTTCAGGCAGGAATGCGCGAGTGGGGACGTGACGGGCTTTTTCACGTTGGAGGCTGGCGCGGATCGCGCGGGTGGGGTGGGTGGATTGGGTGAGGTGGGTGGGGCCGAAGGAGAGGAGAAGGGGAAGGTTGTGGAGGGGTCAGGCTCGGCTTTGCCGGTTCCTCTGTCTGCTGGGGATGATATCACCACGACACTCCCAACATCTGCCTCTGCCGTCGTATCTGCCCCCGCTATCGACGGGCCCCTCCCCACTGTACCCTCCCACGCCCCCGCCCCCACCTCGAAATCCGCTCTCATCCCCCCCGCCATCTGCGAGCGCCTCCTCACGGCGCTCACCAACCTCGACTTCGCCTCGCACGCGCTCGCCATCGAAGGCTCGGGCATCTGGCTCTCCCAGACCCAGTCGATCGTCGTGGGCGAGATCGGCGCGAAGGGGTGGGAGGCGTGCAATGGCCGGATCGATGCGAAGAGTGGAGATGGGGTCGGGGTGGTGAGGAAGGAGAGGGAGGAGGCCCCGGTGACGATGCTGCAGCCCAGGAAGAAGAAGAAGGTTGCTTAGATTTGGGGAATGGGTGGGGGGGCAGGGAGGGGCAAAGATTTACAGTGGGATAGGCATGCATAGCACGACTTGTATGGTCAGGACCGAAGCACACTTCTACAACAATACACCCATGACACCCCGCCTCGATTAAATTGCCCCTGCTTGACCATCCCTCTTGCACCCTAGCAGACATGGTAGTGGGTACGCTAATGCGCGTCTACCAGGCCTCTACCGGCCGAGCTGGGCGGGATGAAGCTCCCGGCAACCATACACAAGTTCCTCGGGGTATAGTGCGTTTTAAGAACCGGCGTGCGCTTCGTCCGCCAGGTCGCGAGGAGGTCCGCCCTATACCGCCCCAGGTCTGCTGTCAGCTTACAGGCTCTCACTTTGTACGTCTTGAGCAGATTCGCGACTCACGTATGCGGCGTCTTTCCCCAAACGTCCCCTGGACCCATCGGTAACGCCCCCTGCTCCTCCACTCCCCCTCTCCTCGCATCCCCGCCAAACATCCCGCCCTCGCCTGCGCCCGCGCGCTGCCCGCCAGCGGACTTGACGTCCCAGCAGCGGACGGTGCAGTCAAGAGAGCTGGAGACGAGGGTCGACGACTCGGCGGAGAAGGAGAGGGAGGTGACGGCCGCGGTGTGGCCAGTCATTTGCTTGATGACGCGAGAGGAGCCGAGGTCCCACAGCCGGATAGTGGTGTCGAGGCCTGAAGCAACACGTCAATGTCAATAACGGTGTGTTGCAAAGAGGGAGCTAAACCCAATCGAGACACGCACCTGCACTGGCAAGGATCTTGCCGTCCGGGCTGATGGCGGTGGTGGTCACCGCGTCGGTGTGACCCATGAACAGCCTGATGCAGGCGCCTCGCTGGACGTCCCACAGCCGACACGTTGTGTCGTTCGACCCTGTTGCGAGGTACAGCGAGTTTGGGTGGAATTTCACGCACTGTGCCAGGAAGTCGTCGTGTCAGCTTCTTCCTCGCGGCTCCCAGGTGGGTCAGTGTGCAGCTGCAAAACGACCCACGTTCACGTCCGACAGGTGCCCAGTGTACATCCTCAGCGGCGCGACCCTATCCGAGCTCCAAAGCCTCGCCGTCCGATCCCGACTCGCACTCGCAAAGTACACGCCCATCGGTCCCCACTCGATGTCCCACACGGGGTCCCTGCCGTGGCCCCTGTACACGACGAGATTGGAGTACGTGTCCAGCGACCAGAGGCGGATGGAGCCGTCCTGGGAGGAAGAGAGGAGGGTGGACGGCGAGGAGGCTGAGCCGTAGATGGGGTCGAATGAGAGGGAGTAGACCGGGCCGGAGTGGCCAATGAGTTTGCGCATGGGGAGGCCCTCGTCTTCAACCAAAGTGCCGTCTAAGGGGTCTGCATGGCGAGTCAGCGTGATTCAGAAACAGCATCAAGTGTCAGCGGACACTCACCAACAGACTTCTTCTTGAGCTTCTCCCCGCTGAGGCTCCATAACCGGATGCAGCTCTCGGACGAGCCCACGCCCATCAATGACGAGTCTTTCGAGAACTCCACCGAGCTCGCACTGACAGATAGATATAATCAGCTCATGTCATGTCCCATCTGACACCCATACCGTCATAGAAATTTTCAAAGCTCACCTCTCGCCGTGATCGAACAATGTAAACGCCACCACACTAGGCAGCACTGCCGCCCCCTCTACGCCCGCCGCCCCCGGCCCCAACCGGATCATCTTCCGCCTATCCTTGACCGCCTCCACCTCCCTCTTCAAGTCTGGTATCCTAAACACCGCCGGAATCGGCGGCAGCGTCTCCCCTTCCTCGGGGCTTACCAGCGTCGGGTCCCGCTCCGCGTCGGGCTCGGTCTTGATCTCGAATGTGACCGCGGGGCCGTCGACGTCAGCACCAGGAGGGTGCGGCGAAGCCATATCCGCATCGGCATCTCCTCCAGAGTGGCCATTGGCCCCAGCGTGTCCGTTGACTGTGCCGTTCGGACCCTGGCCCGTACCGCCTGCAGACGGGGCATTCTCAGCGTCGTCGTCTTGGAGGGTTCGCGTGACTTGCTCCTTGAGCTTTTCGGTCATGGGTGCCGGGCCGAGCTTGAGAGCTGTAGCGGTGTTGAAGGAGTCGATGTCCATAGGGACGGGGAGGGCGGAGGAGATCATGCCGCTTTTGGAGGCGATGGTGGCTTTGTCGAGGGCGGTAGAGGTGTTGGCAACTGCGCGGGGGTAGACGAGTGTCAGTACAGAGGTGCTCATCAATCTTTGCACATCCGTTACGTACCAGTGATGTTGATGTTTTTGAATATGATCCCCTTGATAGCCTCTTTTGCCCGCCCAGACGCACTGTGGAGCCCTGCCTCCCACTCCTCGTCCAAGCTCGCCCCGCTGAGCCATTGCAGAAGCAGGTCGTGGGCGTTTCGCGAGAGCGGTATTGTGTACTTCTCCGATCTAGGCGAGAGTCAGCATGCGCAGAGGACGATGTAGAACGAGTACGTACACGATGCGCTGGCAGAAGGCGTTGGCCTTGATGTGCTCTTTAGTAGACACGGCCGCGAGGCTGGAGATGTCCTGGGGGTGGAAGTGCTGGTGGTGGGTGTGATGCTTCTGGAAGAAGTCCCGGGCTGCATATTATTGATGTCAGTTTTTGAATGGCATACCAAGATGATTTCGAGATCTCACCAGACTTGAGGAAGCCAAAATGTATGAGCTCCAGGAAAGTGTGAACGAACAATGGGAATGACAGATTGTCAAGCTCGGCCTGCGGACCCATCAGCAACTACCCCGAACTGGCTTCCTCGTGCTCAACCACCCACCTTCCACATATCCAGCCCGCCGTCCACCCATCGCACATAGCTCGCATACCCATTCACCCTATCCGACGTATCCAGCAAGCTCCCCTCCGCCGCCAGCCCGTCCTTCAGCTCCTTCTCCTCCCCGCCCTCATCCTGTCCCGCCCCAGCCGTCGCAGCCGCCTCCGCCCGCTTCGTCAGCTGATCGATAATGTACCGCGCCTGCGCCTCAAACTCTGGCGTTATCTTGTCCGCCATTGTCGACGCTGACAGAGCCTGCGCCTGGGGGATATTCCGCTTCACGGCGGATTCCAGCGCGATCGGCGGAGGCGCAAGGACGACGGCCTCTCTTTCCCCAGCAGGGACTGCCCCGTCCTCACCATCCCCACCCGAGGCTGCGACGCTGCCGACGCCACCACCACCGGGGGCCGAAGCATTTGGCTGGTCCATCTCGTTGAATGTTTGGAGGGCGCGGTCGAACCCATGGGACTGGAGGTACTCCATGACGAACTGGCGGATGAGGGCATGGTCGGTGCCGGAGCGAGCGCCGGGGGTCAGGTTGGAGCGGGAGAGCCTGCCGGCGGGACCTGGGGATTGCGACATGGTGTCCGGGGGGTGGGGTGGATGGGAGGGGTGGGGTGGATGGGCGGCGTTTTGGGGGATGAGTGCGGAGGAGGAAAGAGGATGAAGGACAAGAAGCGAAGCGCGAACTGGCCGAAAGACAGGCAATCACTACCTTGGCAGGTTCGAATGTGGTGATGTCACTAGATGTTGTAATCCAATGCAGCTGCAATTTGTATTGGGCTCTTTCGAAATGCTAATCAGCACAACCTACAACTTGTCTCTTCTCTTTCCATCTTCCCGAGTCGTCCGACCATTCAATAACCCGCCTGCAAGACGTTCAGCATCGACAGCTCGCCGCCAGACCACACCAAATTAGGTATGTGACGGACGACGTTCCAAGAACTTCTAGAGACGTAGATAGGACAGTGCATAGAACCCAGACACAATGTGAGCTAGAGATGACTGATTACGCCCGGCCGGTATCGAGAACCTGATTGGGGAAAGGGGTATAAGGATGGCACGCGAGGCACAATAGACAGATGGGGGCTCCCCTAAAGGGATAGGCCAGTGGGTAGTGATGGCCGTCTCACATGACTGTGTGGAGATGGCGGAGGACCGGTCGTGAGGGATGGCGACGGACGGGATCAGCGCAGATCGCTCTACGACGAGGGACGGGACACGACTCACGAGAGCAGCAGGCGCCCTGCTCGACCGGCGCGTACGGGTCCTCTCCTTTCGGAATGGGACCCCAGAGGGAAGGAATCTGCGGGGTGAGAGTGTCAGCTACATCGAGGCCAGGAAGGCAGACACCGCGATGTTACTCACGAGTGGGTCCTTGGTTGAGCGAGTGTAGTTGATGAGGCTTCAGAGGTGTCGCTATTAGCTGTGTCCCGATGTCCCGACGACAAGCGGCCACTCACTTCAAGCTGGCGACGCTGACCATGACCCTAGGCCTTGCGAGCTCCTCCCTCAGCCTGTGGTTGTGCTCGAGCAACCTCCTGAGCTTGAGCTCGTGCATGGTGGCCTTGTTGGTGCGGCTGGACATGGCTGTGGGTATGGTGGGGGAATGCGGGTATGGGGGAGTGTGGGTATGGCGGAGGACAAGAATATACGGTGGAGATGCAAAGGACGCAGAGAGAGTGATATGGACTCGAAGGCGACAGGAGATCATGGCGCGCACCCAGCGCTTGGACCCCCGCGCACCATGTGGGGCCACCGTGCGATGAGTACATAGACAACAACAGACGTGTTGTAGACAATGCTGTATACCGTCTGGCCATGCATGCACAACAGCCTACAGTCTGCATCGGATGCTGCTCACCCAGCCGCATCCTTCTACACACCTCAGGCAGCGACAAGCGTAAACAGGGGAAACACACTCACGTCTTGGCTGAGACGCAGATTCAGGTCTATGGTACAGTCTTCTACCACCGCAGCAAGCTCGACCAGGGAGCCGCTGCGAACACAGCGTCGTACCTCCTCTTCATTATCGAGCTCACTTGTCCAGTGTCCCCTGCGACCCTCGCCAGCCCCACTGACACAACTCCCAGGAGCACCACAATGATGCCCCTCAGACCCAGCTTCCGCCGCCTGGGTACCACCCTCTTCACCGGAGACTCCTCCTCCGCCCCCTTTGCATATTCCCCTGCCTCATCCTTGAACGTGACTGTCCGCTTGCTCTCCGGCCGCCGCCCTCGCAGCCAGGTCACGATCTTCATGCCCCCAACCACCGCATGCCACACCCCCGCGCCCACCAGCCCGAGATAACACCCCCACGCCGTCCAGTGCGCGAGGTTGTACCCAACAAACTCCCATCCCATCTCACTCGGCGAGAGCCCCGATATGGGCGGTGCAAGCGACGACGGGATGAGGCGGTGGGTGAGGACGTGTGAGAGGACGAGTAGAGTGAGCGGATAGGCGAGTATCTGGTGGATCTGGCGCGGATAGCGTGCGGAAGAGGGTAAGGAAGATTTGGTGGCAAAGATAGTGCGGCGGGCGAGGGACGAGATGAGGTGGACTCCCAGAGGGAGGTAGACCAGGACGGGCTCGAGAGGGAGGTACAGGTCTCGCGCTATCATCTGTGCAGGACGTAGAGCCGCGTTAGCACCGTCCCCTCCTGACGATGCGAGAGCTGCGCCCCACAGTGTCGCCCGGGAGATGTATCAACACTCACCATGGTCTTCTCAGCCCCGTCCAGCCCCCCTACAGCAGCCACCAGAGGGCTCACCAGGTGAGGGATCAGAAAGACGGAGAATGCGAGAGCCGAGGTGTTCTGAGTGAGCGTCAGTGCTCTGAGCACTTGGCCACGGGAGGGCAGGGAGACGAATGGCCTCCGCGGGGCTGGGTCGCTGGGTGCAGATAGCCCCGGCATGGCGCTGGTGTGTTTGTGCTGTGCGCTATTTGTTGACCGTGCTTCTCTCGGATGGGCTCGAGGTGGATGTGAGGGGTGGAGGAAGAGCTCTCGGCCAACAGATGCCAGCGCTGTGATTGGCTTGCGCCCGCCGCGCTGGGTTTCTCCGCCGAACCGGTGCACAGTTTGGTTTCGGGTTTCGAGTTTATTGCTGGGTCTTTCGCTCAGCCTTGCGGGTTGTAGATGATGAGACAGTTGTATATCAGGAAGGGATACGAAGCTCTATTCAACACAGTGGGGGGAGACAGGGTTCCTAACTTGCAGTGTAGCGACGCGGTCAAATCCACAATGCATCCTGCCTCCGCTGACGTCCGGCCCCCACCCCCCCAAATGTATACAATGGATATAATCACATGCTGGGTATCGTCCTGCCTGGTGTCTATGACATCGCTCGTCAGCCTCCAGCGCAGAGTAGATGACGACACACAACTCACAGACCCTCTCACTGCTTCTCCCTCCTGATAATCTTCAGGCACTCCATCGTCGGGGGCAACACCTCCTGCCCGATCTCCAGCCCCACCCGCATTCCTAGCACGCCCACCATCTTCGCCTCCACACCTTCCTCCACCAGTTGTCTCACCGCCGCCTCCTTCTCCTCCCCCTCGAGCGAATACACATAGCTCACAAGATTTAGAATCACAATCACCCCGCGGTACACCATGTCCCTGTTGGGCTTCTCGGGCCCCGCAGACGAGATGATCTGAATGCTCTCCCCCGTGCTCTCGTCGATATGCTCCACCGCCGCGAGCATCCCAAGCACGCGGTGCCACACCGAGCGCGGGGTAGAACTCATAGTCGAGGGGTCGCCCTTGAGGAGCACCCCGCACGCGGTCTGCGACTCTGTCAGCACAGCGAGCGCGCCGCCTGCGGCCAGCCGCGTGGGCAGGTCGTCGGAGCAGGTCATCACGAGCAGGATCTGCAGGCGGGAGCGCGCGCGCACCGAGTCGCGTGCGCTGGACTCGCCAGAAAAGTAGTCGTACCCCGCGTGCGAGTTGCAGAGGTTGCACACGAGCTGGACGGCGGCGCGGCGTACGAGGGGGTTGTCGTCGAGGACGAGTTCTTCAACGCGGACAACGATGCGGACGGAGGATGAAGAGGAGGAGGAAGAGGTGGTGAACATGCCGGAGCCGCCGTCAGAGAAGGGCGTGACGCTGTCCTGGACAATCTTTTGGGCGAGCGAGGGGTCGATGGACGCGAGGTTGGTGAGTGCCATGAGAGCCTCGAAATGATGAATGAGGCGAGAGGCAGGGTGGGTGAGCAGGTGATAGAGCGGTGTGAGGGCGTTGAGCGAGGTGGTAAGGTGGGGAGGGGGGAAGAGGAGGGTGGGCGGGGTGGTTATGATGAGCTTGGCGAGAGCCTGGAGCGCCGGGAGGATGTCGACGGGGGGGGCGTCTGGCTTCCCGGAATCCCCCTTGGCGACGGACGCACAGGGTTTCGCCAGGGCGAGAAGATCCCGGATAACGCTCGACAACACCTTGTACCCCCCGTCCCTCACGAACCCCAGCCTATCCGCCCGGTCCTCCACGAGGTTCACACAAAGCCTGCCCAGCGCCTCCTTCACCAACCGGCTGTCCCCCCGCACCAGACCACTCAGTGCCGTCGTCACACCCGCGGCCAGCACCACCCTTGTCCGCTTCTGAACCTCCCCCTCCGTCATAAGCTCTGGATCCTCATCCTCCTTGGCGGGCGGCGCAGCCCCGCCTGCCCGGTTGGCCGACGCGGCCATCGCCCGAAGCTTAGCCATGTTTTGTTCCTGCTCCGAGAGCACCGGCTTTTGGCTCGTTAGGTTTACGAGCACCACGGCCAGCCCGTAGCACAGACTCGTCTCAACGGCCTCGAGCTTTAGTTCAACGTCCATGCTCGCGCGAGGGGTGACGGGTAGAGACCCGCCCCTACGGCCTGGAACAGGCGCGAGGGCGATGAGGGCCTTGAGGAAGGCGGGGGAGGACGCGAGGAGGGCTTTGTTGCGCGGGCGTAGGGACAGAACGGAGAGCCCCTCGACGGTGGAGAGGATGGTAGGGGAGATGGTGGTGGTGGACTGTATGTGTGCCATCATCTTCCGGCAGAGCGCCTCGTCGTCGTCCTCCGCGTCGAGCTCGACGACCCGCTCGCCCTCCTTTGGCTGAGGGGGCGCCCGCCCAAGCTTGCTCAGCGCCACGGCGCATAGAACACCGAGATCGCCTGTGGCTTCAAAATCGACGCCTCCGCGGAGCCACTCGACCGCACGGGTCTGGACAAGGTCCCGTCCCGAAGGGGTACCGGCCGCTTGGACGAGCAGCTCGGCCAAAGCTGGTTGGAGGGGAGAGGGGAGCTCACCCACTTCCAGGAACATGGCGAGCGTGTCCACTTCCCCAATCTTCTCGGTGAGGAGCGCCGTGGCGGCCTCCGGGGCGAGAGGGTAGACCGCTGCCAAAAGGCACGCGGGGGGCACGCACGGCGCGGCGTCGACATCCGTGGCGTCTTCGTCCTTCTCGACCTCTTTCAAAGACGGAGAGAGCACCGATCGCAGGTACGGGAGGAAGGTTCCAATGGCCCGTTTTATGACGTCGGGGGAGGCGGGGACGCCTTCAAAGAACTTGGAGAGGCAGAGGTAGGCGAGGGCCTGGGCGGACCTGGGCGACGAAGGGACGAGGGAGGTCGCGAGGAGGGAGATGTCGTCAGTGGACAGGCGGGGATTCTTTGTGAGGGTGGCGAGGAGCACCGTGAGAGCGCTTTCGTCTGGTTGTGGCGGCATTGTGGACGTGTGGTGGGAGTTGTTAATAGAGGAGATGCCATGGATGGCTGCTTGCTCGGGTTGTCTATGACGGGTGTGCGCGGCTCGGCTTTCCCACGGTGTCGCGGCTTGCTCCCCGCAGCCACCCGTGCTGTGCCAAGCTACAGTGTCCATTGGCGGGGCAGACGATACTACTGTTTCTGTAAGAGCAAGGGACAGCCTGCACATTGAAAAAGGCTCGGCCCATACAGCACAGAACCGCCCCGTAGTGCATCACCCCCCACCCCCAGCCTGCCTCGTAACTATCGCAACAACTCACTCAGATACACGGCAACTTCCTCCACCCCTTTCATATACACCCGTGTCTGTCACCCTCACTCCTCATTCACCGCCCCCACTCACAAATAATGCGCACCATACTACCCCTGTGGGGTCTTCTCCTATCCCTCCTCGCACTCCCCTCCCTCGCCCACATACGCCCCCGCGCACCCCAGCCACGCTCATACCACACCCACACGTATTACTCGCTCGAGCTCGACCCTGCCACGTCGTACTCTGCCGCAGCAGACATTTCCAACTCTCTCGGCGTAGAGCTCGTAGAGCCTATAGGCGAGCTCGAGGGCTACTGGCTCGTACGGACGCCCACGGGGCTGGAGAAGCGTGGCGAGCATGACCCTATCCTGCCTATCCTGCAGCGATGGTCTGCCCTCCCCACGTCTGCTGGGAAGCGTTCTCTCAAGCAGCTCGCGGTGCGCCAACGCGACAAGCGTCATCGCTCGTACCCCCCGCGCTACCCCCATCCTAGGGAAGATGCCACGGAGCTGTTCTACGCGCAAAATGAGCTCCACCTAAACGACCCTATGCTGGACCAGCAGTGGCATCTGATCAACCTGGAGAAAAGAGATATTGAGCTGAACGTCACCGGTGTGTGGGGAAGGGGCATCACGGGGGAGGGAGTGCATGTGGTTATTGTGGATGACGGGCTGGATATGGAGAGCGATGATCTCAAGGCCAACTTTGTGAATCTAAGCCCTTTCGCTCGCCGCCCCGTTCGCCCCCGCTGACAACCCCCCGCACAGTACCCCGAGGGGTCCTACGACTTCAACGACCACACCGAGCTCCCCGTGCCCCGCCTCTCGGACGACCAGCATGGCACGCGCTGTGCTGGTGAGATCGCCGCTGTCCCTAACGACGTATGCGGCGTCGGTGTCTCGTACGGCGCCAAGATCGCCGGCGTCCGCATTCTCTCCGCGCCCATCTCCGACGCCGACGAGGCCGCCGCGCTCAACTACGCGTACCAGCTGAACGACATCTTTTCGTGCTCGTGGGGCCCCCCAGACGACGGCAAGTCCATGGAGGCGCCCGAGGGTATCATCTTGAAGGCGATGGTGAATGGCGTGCAAAAGGGGAGAGATGGGAAGGGCTCGGTGTTTGTGTTTGCGGCGGGGAACGGGGGCGGAGTGGACGACCAGTGCAACTTTGATGGGTACACCAACTCGATCTTCTCGGTTACAGTAGGCGCAGTGGACAGAAAGGGACTGCACCCGTACTACTCGGAGATGTGTGCGGCCATGATGACGGTCGCGCCGTCGTCTGGCAGCGGCGACCATATCGTGAGCTGCGAGAATTGCTCCATAATAGCCCGCAACTCCTTCTAACGACTACGTCAACAGCACACCACAGACGTTGGCAAGGACAAGTGCGCGCACACCCACGGTGGCACCTCCGCTGCCGCCCCGCTCGCTGCAGGTGTCTTCGCCCTCGCCCTTTCGGTTCGCCCGGACCTCTCCTGGCGAGATATCCAGCACATCACCATCCGCAACTCTGTGTACTTCAACCCGGATGATCCTGATTGGGACACCACGGCTGCAGGGCGCAAGTTCAGCTACAAGTGTGCGTTGTCTCTGGCCTCCCAGGTCTGCCGCGTGATGGTTGACTGACTAGGTGACGGTTAGACGGCTACGGGAGACTGGACGCAGGCCTCTTCGTAGAGGGGGCAGAGGCATGGAAGGTTGTCAAACCCCAGGCGTGGTACGACTCGCCGGCGGTGTATCTCCCCACCACCTCACCAGCGGACAACACGCGCCGCCAGCCCCAGGACTCCGACGCGCCTGCGAGCTCCGGCGACGACTCGTCCCCCGACGACACTGACGGCACAGATCAGACTGGCGACGACACCCCTGCAGATACCCCTGAACCCGTTGTCGAGCCCGCTGGCTCTTTCATCACCGAGTCGGGCGTGACCTCCACCTATGAAATCACGCAGTCCATGCTGGAAGACGCCAATTTCGAGACTCTCGAGCACATCACTGTGCGGGTGTGGATCGACCACCAGCGACGCGGGGATGTGGAGGTCGAGGTCGAAAGCCCTAATGGAGTGACGAGTGTGCTGTGCAGACAGAGGAAGTACGATGAGGATGATACGGGGTACCCAGGGTGGAAGTTCATGTCACTCAAGCACTGGTCAGTTTTGTTTTTGGTGATACCCCCCAAGTGCTGGAACTGATAAACGTCATCTCGCAGGGAGGAGAACCCCGTCGGCACATGGACCATCAAAGTCAAAGACCAGGTTAACCCGGATAAAACCGGACGCTTCGTCGCGTGGAGCCTCCAGCTCTGGGGCGAGAGCATAGACCCAGCCCTTGCGCGCCTTTGGGCGCCCGCAGAGGAAGGCATGCCCGACGAAGAACAAACCGGTTCTGACCCCACCTCCGTGGTCAGCCAGAAACCCAAGCCCACGCAGCATCTCCCGGGGGACCATGGCGAGGCGTCAGGCGAGGCTGACAAGCCTGGGCTCGGGTCGGCCACCGCTGCGCCCTCGCCGACAGCCACAGCCACAGGTACGGACGAGGATGAGGAGGTGGTGGAGCCGACGGGCGCGACAGATGCTGCGGCAGACGAGGGCTTCTTCAGTGGGATCACCACCCTTGCGTCCTCGTCCACCTGGCTCGCGGGCGCGGGGATGATTATCGTGCTAGCCGGGGCCGGTATCGGTGCGTTCTTCTACTTCCGCTCGCGTCGACGCTCGCGCAATCTCTTCGGCCTCGCCAACGACGGCACAGGCGGGCGCGGCGCGTACGAGCCCGTAGAAGATGTGCAGATGGGGTTGCTGGAGCGAGGGAGGAGGAAGTTCGGCGGCGGAGGTGCAGGTGGGTCCGGGGGAGAGACTCAAGGGACGAAGGAGCTGTACGATGCGTTTGGGGATGGCCCGAGCGATGAGGAGAGTGATGATGGAGCGGGAGTGGACGAGCATATGGCGTTGAGGTATCATGATGATTTCTTGGAGGACGATGCGCCGCATCCGACATCAGACTTACCCCAATCGGAGTATAGGGATGAGCCGGAGGAGGAGGCGGGGAAGGCGGAGGGGAAGGGGAAGGAGAGACAGAGAGAGGGGGAAGGGGAGACGACGAGTGGAAGCTCGGGGAGCGGTAGCTGGCAGGATGCGGCCGAGGGCGCTAGTGAGGGGAGGGTGTAGGGCAGTGCCGTGTAGAGGAATTGATGATTGAAGAGGGGGACAAAATGTGTATATCGTATCATGTATATACCATTGCATCTTACACTATACTACTAGCCTTCTGCCTTTGTTGGGGCGGTGAAGCACTGCATATGTCTAAACATGTTGCCCTTTACGTCGAGTCGGCCGCAACCAGTATGATGATGTTGTGAGACGTGCAGGTCACAGGAGCCGAGGTGACATATGGAGACCGGGGGTGAGGGGACGCAGAGAAGGTGCCACCTGTCCGTATCCCCAGCATCCCAGTAATTCCGCTAACTGTGGTGTGGTGTTACTCTGTTCTCAATCATGCTATGGTGACCTGCCTTCCTCCCCGATCAAGAAGAGTGCTCCCCGCCCTGATCCTTCTCCTCGCACTCCCATCTTCCCATCTTCCCCTCCTTCAAGAGTATACTCATCTCTTCTTTCGTCATCTTTTCCAAGGCATTTCTCACCCTATCCCTCCACAAAATGATTCTCATAATCTTCTCCCGCGAAAGGAAACTCCATATCCTCTCATTGCGGTCATTCTCAATCGGAGGGTCGTGGGGCAAAGTGGGGAAGGGGGCAAGGGTGATGGGCGACGAGGAGGGGGCGGCGCGCGATAAGCGGGGAGGGGTGGTTTCTTTGGGCGCCGAGGGAATTGATGTGTGCTGCTGGGGAGGTCGAATGATACTCCTGAGCCTGACAGGTACCTTACCCCTCATATTGAGCCACTTCTGGTACCCCGTTTTCTCCATCTCGCTCGCGATGATCCCCTCCATCGTCTCGCCGGGTGCCATGCCCTCCTCCACTTGGTTATGCAACTGCAATCGGCCAGCCTCGGACAAGCGACGACCGAGCGTGCTATGATAAAATTGCAGTCGGTGCTCGTCGAGGTTCTGTATTTCACATCAGCAATGCCTTTGATATGCCACATGGAGACAAGACTCACGCTGAACCACTTGGAACACTCCTTCCTCAACTGCCCTGTGGAATCCGTGAACGCCACCACGCGAAGCCACTCGCGCGGCGTCAGGCGTCCCTGGGTCTTCGCCGACTTCTCATTCCTCGTTCTACACGTAGCGTCTTGGCCCACTGCAGCCTGTCCATCTCTCACTTCCGGTGCTCCCCCTGCGATGATCGACGTGACCTTGTGCATCTCGAGTTCGAGCATGTCCTGCTCGTTGGTCACGTTGAGCGGAGTCGGGTGATCACCTGGGTCATTCTCCTCCTCGTGCAGGTTGTGGGCTGGCTGAGAAGGTACTGCTGGCTCCCGAGAGCCATCGTTAGTCTCGGGAATCCAGACACCGGGGTCATGCTCGAGAGGATAGAGCGGGGGCAGCTGGCCGAAATCGGCGCCGAGCAGAGGTGAGGGCGGCGACTGCTGTTCAGGGTCGTTGGTTGGAAAAGGCCCGGCCTGCGGCTCCACGTATAGACGGACAGGGACCCGTCGGATGTATGTAGGGAGGCTAATTTGCACCCTTGGCGGACGGAATCCCTGCTGCAGCATGAACTGGGGTGGGCTCGGCCGGTACGGTGTGGAGGCCGCCGAAAGGGAATCAGGATGCCATCCGGTTGAATGGTTGGTACCGGGGTGCAGAGGAGGAGTCACTGAGTTGAGCATCTCAGCCTGTTGAGCAGTGCTGGCGTGTGTCCTGTGAGTAAGGGATGGTGGGTGAAGTGGGGGGGTGTCGCGAATGTAGTCTTGGAGGGCTTCAAGTGGATCTCCGGGTAACGGCGTTTGAATGAGGGGGGTTTGGGCTGCATTGGGAAGCGGCGGGGGATAGCTGGTGGTTGGTGTTTGGCGCAGGACGTAAGGGACATAGCGACGCGGGGCTGTGAATGTGCTAATGACAGGGTACGGCAGTCGGATAGGGTATGGATGTGTCGTGTCTGGAGGCTGGGTAAGCAGGAAGTGTTGGCCAGGATAGGGAGGTTGTATGAGCTGGGGATGTTGCGTAGACTGGGGATGGATGGGCTGGCCGTAGTTGTCTGTGGAGCCTAGGGCCTGGTCGCTCTTGTGATCGGCCGGGGCTCGCCGGTCAAGCATGATGATAAGAGAATAAGGCAAGGGCTGGGAGACTACCGATGAAAATGTATGCAAGTGGAACATAAACACAGTCAACTGTTTGCGTGGCGACCCAGGACGGACGGAGGCGCGGCTGACGACAGATGATGGTGCCTGTTGACCGACATGACTTGAGGGCGGCAGCGGGGAGCGGGGTCGACGGCTGTGTCGCCGCTTATCGGTTCGCCTCGGCAGCAGGCCATCGGCACAGCGCACTACCTGGTTGCATAGCATGAGGGTGCCCGGATGGTCCCTACAGTTCGGCTGGGCTTGGGGCAGGAAGAGTGCTGCATCCTTCACGTCAGCCGCGGACGTTCCATATTTCCACGAGCGTGATGGATACAGGATCTCTCGATGACTTTCCGCTTCTCGCTGACTTCCCGCTTCTCGTCGACTTTCCGCCTTCGGCATACCATTCTACAGCCTCCCTCGTTCGTGCCCGAGGACATATAAGAACTCAGTGATCTCTCGACGAATTTGCGCTCCTCGTCGACTTTCCGCTTCTCGTCGACTTTCCGCTTCTCGTCGACTTTCCGCCGCCCGCTTGACGTTCTTCCGCCTCCCCTATCCATGCCGGAGGACATATAAATAAGACCTGTTCTGGATTTCACCTTCTGATTTCTTCATTCACCACATCCTTGTCAGTCAGATTCATTGCATCTGGCTCACCTAAACCCTCTGCCACTACCCCATCTCTTACCACCCCCCCACACACACCTACATCCAACATGGACTACAGGACTGGCGCTCTTCAGACCCTCTTGGACTTTGTCCCGGGTTAGTCTTCTCTTGGTCTCCCGATGGCAAGCCATACACTTCGCTGACTCGAATCCTCTCACCACCACTACCCCATATCAGCTCAGCAGCCGCGTTGCCCTCAGTCTGCGCCTCCCACTATGAGGACCTGTATCAGCACCCCCACCACCCATGTAGAGGTCACCTTCGTCTCCCCGTCTGCGGATCCTCTACCCCCGTCTTTCCACGCAGACGCGCCCATCACCGCTCTCATCAAGCTCACTGTCCCGGCGAACCGCATCCCCACGCTCCGCAGCCGTCTTCTTGGGGTTTCCCTCGTTCTCGAACAGAAGGCTCCCGGTCACGCATCTGACTGGCATACTGTCGTAAGCGTGGCGCAGGTACTGGACGGCCAGTGGAGGGTCAGCGAGAAGACTCAGCAGGGCGAACTCGAGTGCCTGGTCCAGCTGGTCATCCCGCGGGAGACACTCCGCGATTACCCGCCGAGCTGGGAGGGGACGGGGAAGGCCAAGGGGTACAGCGTGCGCTACCTTGTCGCCGCGTGCCTCCTGGACAGGTCAGGCTCGGCTTCAGCGGAGGGCCTGTGGGAGAGCCAGGTGGGAAATAAGGCGCCCGTGGAGATCCTGCCGTTCAGCCTGCCTTGCTGGGGTCGCAGGGAGTGGATGAGCTTGCTCGAGGTGCCGACGGTGGCTAGGCCGCGTGACGTGTGGGAGGTTCAGGGGGTCATCATGGACAGGGTGTTCTCGCCCACGTCCGTCGTCCCGGTCATTGTCAAGGCGATCCCGCACATTTCCGGCTGTACGAGGACGCCTGTGCAGATGCTCACGCATCTGTGCCTCAAACGACAGGTGTCCTCCAACATCGCCACCCCGGGAGCTCAGTATGACCCGACCGACACCCAGGGTTACGTCGACTGCCAGGAGATCGTATCTCTCTCCGGATGGCACGACGTCGGCTTGACGGCACCTTCCGTCGTCAAAGTACCCTTCAGGCTCATGCCTCCAGGGGAGCTTGGGTGGACCCACGGGCTGAGCACGCGTGGGACGGTCAGGTCGGAGAGAACGGTGTTGGGCAAGTCGGTGAAGTTCACCGTGAAGTTTGTCCTCGAGCTCAGCGTGGTTTTCGTCCCTGCCACTACAGCGGACTTTGCCCGGGGCCTCGGGTCCAACTTCCCCAACTGCATGCTCCCACCCCTCAACGGCTGGACCCCTGCTTCCACGCCCTCCTCCGCCACCACCACCTTCACCGGCCGCGATCTGGGCGACGTATTCGGGGACCATTGTCAGTGGGCTCACCTACCTCTGACCATCGGGTCCGTCGCCGAAGCCCCAGGGGCGCGCAACCTTGTCGCGCGCCAGTACATCACCCACAACGCGCCCGACGGGCGCGTGCGCGTGTATGAAGACTGGGCGGTGACGGAGGACGAGGGGTGGATCCGTCCGCCCCCGGATTATGAGGAGGCCACGTACTATCCCCCGTACGTGTATGACCGGATGAGGCAGGTGGAGACGATGGTGGTCGCCGACCTGGGCGAGACGAAGGCGTTTTGGGAGAGGTACCACGGCGAGAAGGGGGAAGTGCGCTACGTGCGCAAAGGGTGCTCTGAGGCAGCATGAAGAGGCGTGAGGGTGGTATGGGAGTGGAGGGGAAGTGGACGCTTGCTCTAGTGGATATATAATTCTTGATAGACCTCAATAATGCATGCTAGCTGGATCCTGTCATCTGGTCGTGAGTCGGAGGTTGATGGGGTGTTTCTGAGAGGCGTTGAAGCTTTGTCAATTTACAGTCGAAGACCGGTCTTTTCGCAGCTGCACATAAATGAGCTCGGCGCTTAAACCGCTTGGACTTGGAAAACTCGATGAGACTGCACCAGTCTACGGACTGGCATTACCGTAAACGGCTTGGATTTTTGTGGCACCCCATGCCCGCCATGCCCGCCATGCTTGCAGGCCGAAAGTCAGGTTACTCGCCAAGGAGATGTGGGTGCATAACGGTCGTACATCGGAGCCAAGCACCCCCGCCGCCTTACTCAACGATCTTGCTATACAAGATCGACGCGTTCCACCCTGCCACGATCGTCTCCTCGCACTTGACTCTTCGGCGGAGCAGCTTGCCCTCGAGGTCGTACGCGGGTGCCTTGTCCGATTTGAGCTGGAGGCGCATATGGGGCATCGTGGATCGCTATAGTGTCGGCGCATCAGTGTATTGCTTGGAGAAAAGAGATCATGAATACGGATGGAGATGAACGGACTTTGGCGTCGGTGAATTGTGATTCGGGCGACGAGTCGTCAGAGATCTTTGCACCAAGCGGAGGAAGGTACTGCGGCACTGGCGCACTGGACCTCTTGCCCGTCCCCAGCTGATAATCCACTACAAATGACAGCCCTTGTATCAGCTTGTGCCGATCGGGCGATATCTACACAAAGCTGCCACACTTACCATTGGCTCCCCAGCCCATCACATCCTTCCCATATGCGCCCTGCTTCTTGTCGATGGACGCGGCCTGCGAGAGGGTGTCGAGAACGGCGTAGGCGTGGGGAGTGGGGCACTGGGAAACGGAGAGGGACTGGATACCTATGGGAAGGAAGGTCTTGGCCTTCTCGGAATCTGAAATCGGGTCAGTTGGGGACTTGGCTGAAGGGGTGGATACCACTGGGCCGGCTTACACTCTTGGAGACCGCTTATTCTGATGACATATACTTTCATCAGCATGAACCCAACCACAAATCCTACGTCTGATACTGGTGACTCACGTCCTGACCTTCACCGGCATCCCCGAAGCACTCGAATATGTGCCCGTCCCCAAGATCCCCTGCAGCCCACCGCCGCACGCCAGCAGGTCCTCATACTCTCCGCGCCTCCCCGGGAAGCTCCTCTTTACCTGGTAGAACGTAGTGTTCCCACCCGCCTTCACATTCGTGCACTCCACCTTCGTGCCTACCGGGTAGCACTTGGCCAGAACGACCTCGACCGGCACCGGCACAGTGGTCACCGTGAGCGACGCGCCGAGGCCGATCTGCCCGACCTCGTTCGCGCCAAACCCAAGGACATGGCCCGTTTTCGTTCTGACGAACGATGTCCGCTCGGACGCTGCGACCTGCGCGATAGGGACAGACGCCAGCGAAGGGATAGGCGTGAGGGTGGTGCAGTACCGGATGTCCTGCTCGGGGGCGAGCTCCCCCGCGAGGGTCTCGACGGGTGCAAGTTCCTGCCTTGTACCGAGCTGGCGGTGCACGTTGCCCTTGGGGGAAAGAGGAAGGGAGAAGGTCCGGCCCTTGCTAGTGACAGCAAGGAGGTGGTCTCGGCCAACGGAGACGCCGGCCCATCGCTCGTTCCACCCGAGGCCGCCGGCAGCTTGAAGCTCCACGTGGTCGATCCCGGCGTCGGTGCCGAAGAGGTAGGACCACCAAGATTGGGGGCCATCCTGGCGGTCGGATTGGAGAGATTTTGCAGGGGAGAAGACATACAATCGTCCGTGCTTGCTTAGAGCGAACACCTTGGCTTTTGCTGGTGCCAGGGTTTTGAGGCTCTGCGTGTCGATGAAGGTCAGGTCCGACATGACACATGTTAGAAACCTGTGACTTACTTTACCTCTAAGTGCCCTGCCTACTTCTCCAGAGGCATCGTATCCCTTCCCCCACATCCAGCAGTCGCCGGTCGCATCCACACACGCACCATATGTCTCGGCGAGCGCCAGATCTCTCAGTGGCGTGGCTCCAAGCCACACCAGGGGTACTGGCCTCTTGATTGTCCCTGCCGCGCCGTCCAAGAGCAGAGTCAAGTTTTTATTACTGCCCCATCCTACCGGGGTGAAGGGGGGAAAAGTGACGGGGGACTTGGCTTTCTTGGTGGAGGTCGAAGGGTCGAGGGGTAAGGACTCGGCGAGGACAGGGCGGAGGTGGGTGTGTGCGACGTAGAGAGTGACAGAGAGGGCGGACGCGGCAAGGAGGGGGATTGAGCGTGAGGACAGTGAGCGTGCTGATGATGTGGGGGGCATGATAGCGGTGTAGCGGATGTATGCATGGCTTTCAATAGTCGCCAGATGTCATAGAAGCATGCGCCCAGTCGTCGCGGTTGCCTGCCTCCACCTTCAAAATACGGGTCGGGATTAAATGTAATTAAATAGCGGCGGGAAATAATGGGACGGCCCAACCAGCAGGCCGGAATATCACGCAGAGAGCCCCGTCCACTGGCAACAGCCCCGTATGGGCACTCCTCCATTCGACTCTATTACATCCACGAGCCACAACCACAACACCCCCATCACAGACCCCCACCATGTCCCTCGCCAGAGCCGCCCTGACCTCTGCCCGTGCAGCAGTCGCCCGCCCCGCCGGCCGACGCGCTTTCACCGCGTCCTCCTCCCGCAGGTCCGAGTCCCTCTTCGTCGTACGTCTCCCCCTCCCCCCCTTCGGCTCTCCCCTCGCGCTTACCAGGCTCCGCCACGACACAGCACCGCGACACGGACTACAACAACCCCAGCATACCATTCGAGTTTGACGCCGAGAACCTCAAGCGGGCACACGAGATCATTGCGCGATACCCCCCCCAGTACAAGAAGGCGGCTGTGATGCCCATCCTGGACCTGGGGCAGAGGCAGAACAAGGGGTGGACGAGCATCAGCGTGATGAACGCTGTGGCGAAGCTGTTGGAGATGCCAAAGATGAGGGTGTATGAGGTGCGTCGCCCATGACATTTCTTTTTTGGGCCGGTTGGAGCAATCAGCTAAACAAGCCAACGTGCAGGTCGCCACGTTCTACACCATGTACAACCGTGAACCCGTCGCCCCCAACTTCCTCCAGCTCTGCACCACCACCCCCTGTCAACTCGGCGGCTGTGGATCCACCAAGATTCTCGAGACCATTGAGAACCACCTCGGCATCCATGCCGGGCAGACCACCCCGGACGGCAAGTTCACGTTCATTGAGGTGGAGTGCCTTGGGGCGTGCAGCAATGCGCCGAGTAAGTCTGCCACTCCATTTACCCTTCTGCTTTCAGGGATTCAGATCTGACAGGGCGCCACAGTGATGCAGGTCGGGGACGATTACTACGAGGACTTGACACCGGAGACGACGGTCAAGATACTCGACGCGCTCGCGAAGGGGGAGAAGCCCAAGCCCGGGCCCCAGACGGGACGGCAAACATCAGAGAACTCTGCGGGGTTGACCACTCTCACCACCAAGGTATGTCCCACTAGCGTCCATTTGATATGGAGCGAGTCAAGGCTAACATGCGTCGGTATAGCCTTACGGGCCTGGGGCGCACTGCTTGCCAGAGTTCGCATAGATGGTCGGGAGATAGAGATGGGGTTGGGATGCATTGCGGTTTGGCCTACATTCTGGGTAGAGTGCATGGTGGGGGCACCTTTGTGTGGTGGGCGGCAGGTTGCTTCGGGTGTTGCCCTTTCCAACCGACATCGCCTACGACGACTGCCTTGGAATCTCTTTCTCGAGAGCCTTGGATGAATTGACGAGAGTGCGACAGGGGTCGAAGGCTCAAGATGATCAGCTGACAAGGGATACTGACAGAATGAGGTCACGTCGGACTTCTTATGCAGGTCAGGTATGGCCACCAGCTCCTTGAGACTGTGCAGCACGAGTATATCAGTTAATCACAACTCGATAGTGTGCGTGCAGTACGTCGGATGAGAGTACTGATATGGCTCGTTTCTGCGACCTATGTCGCATCACTCCCTGTCCGTCATATCAAAGTATATCTCTGGCAGAACATGATGAACTTGGGTTGGGCTCCGATCTCGTCCATGGATCTTCGGGCCGTGATGTGCCCGTCCGTATCACACTGGACCAGTAACCAGTACTTGTCCTCGGGTCGACTCTGGGACGTCTAACGCGCCTGGCTCAGGAGCTGTTGGGGTACGCAATGAAGACGGTGCGCAGAATGCTGCACACATGCTGCGCGGAAGACGGCTGGAAATAGTAGCGTGTTAAACGGATGGTCAAAAGCTGTACATACATAGAATGAAAGACACACCTCGCAGCGGCGCCCTCCGCTCGCCGTGTGGTTGCGCCAAGGTGCCCGATGGACGCTCCCCCGACGCGACGTTCACTGTAGACATCCTTCAATCTCATCATCTTGCATCCAGTCCACGACTGTGTAAGCACAGTTCAGAGCAGCCTATATTCACCCCATCCCCGAGCCGCCAATCGACTGCACCGCCCACCAAAACAGGGTGCTCCTCATCCCCCCTCCTTCCTCGCCGGCGCAATGTCAGGACCATCTTCCACCTTCCCCTCCTCGGCGCCCACCCCTGCCCCCTCCTCACCCCCTCCCCCCTCCGAATCCTTTCTGTCAGAGCTCGATGGCACAGCCCCAAGCGTGCTTGAGACATCTGTCGGGGATAGCTCGTGGGATGTGACCAAGGTGGACCCGACGGCGCTGAACCTGGTGTCGTGGAAGCTGGATGTGAAATCGAGCAGCGAGGATGGGCTGGAGAAGCGGGGCTTCAATGGTGGGCTACGATATCTGATCGAGTTCTATACTAACACAGAGAGTAGGCTAACATCAAATCCCCTATAGCCATCTCGACGGTCCTGAACCACCCTACAAAACGCGCCAACCCGCTCCGTTCCTCGCGCAAGCCCCTCCCCCCACTGACCCAGCCCCCGCCCATCCTCCCAAGACCGCCCCCTCCACACCACTACGATGCCTACCTCAAGACTATCACCCCCCTCTACGACACCTTTCTCTCCTCCCAGCAGACTCTGGTCACCGCGCAGGGAACGTGGGGCGAGGGCGGGTCCAGCGCGCCCCAGAGGAGCAACAGCGACTTTGATGGCCGGCCGGCTGTGAAGGACGTGTCAAGCGACTTGCCGCCGCTAGATAGCGTGCCAGCCATGTTCTTCGACCCAGATTTTGACCTCTCAAACTCTGCCACCTGGGCGGAGCTTGTCGGCGACGGCGATACCTCCTCCGGCCCTGAGGTGCAGGACACCCTCTCCACTCACTTGGACACGCTCGAGCGCCATCTCCTGCACGAGATCACTCTGCGCAGCACCTCATTCTTCTCTGCACTGTCAAACCTGCAGGACCTGCACTCCGAGTCGGCGTCATGCCTAACGCACATCAATACGCTGCAGGGGTCGCTGAAGGAGATTGGGGAGAAGCAGGCGGCCAAGGGGCTGAAGGTGATTGACGAGCAGGAGAAATTGAGGGTGCTGAAGCGGACCCGTAAGGGGGTGGAGGCGGTTGGGGAGGTTGAGGGGATGAAGAAGGTGGCAACGAGACTGGTAGATGAGGGTGATTGGGAGGGTGGGCTGGGCTGTGTCGAAGACATGGTGCGCTGGTGGGGACGGTACACTGCGAATGAGGCAACCGGCCAGGGCAAAGGATATGATTTGCCTCTGACTACTCTTCCGGCACTCTACGACCTGCCTTCCACCCTCACCACTCTCATATCCAACATCTCAAACGAGCTGAAAACAGCGCTCACATTATTCCTCCTGTCGGTGTTTACTCGCCCAGGATCAGACGAGGGAACGCCTCTGGATAAAGAGGGGTTCAAAGCTACTATTGGGCCGATGTTGGCGGGGATTGCGAGGTGCGGGAAGATGGAGATAGTCGAGTCTGTCTGGAGAGAAGTCGTCACAACCAGCATCAGGGACGGATCGAGAAAGGTAGCCGTTGTGATCCTCCTCAATTCGGTCGGCTGGACGGAAGCTAATATAGTGTGCAGCATCTTCCCATAGGGCAAGGGGAAGACGACGGTGAGGGGGGAGACGGAAGACCACCAGAAGCACGCGGGTGAGCTTGCACATGTTGCTGGCGAGTTGATCACACCTCAGGCTGCTGACCAAACCACAGCGCGAATCTGGCACAGTCGCTTCAGTCCATGGACCACTCTACATTCTTGCTGCTCATCGCACAGATGAATGGAACACTTATGGCTAGGCTGAAGCTGGCTGGGCAGATCGGCGAGGAGATCCAAACGATAGCCAGTACTCTCAGGTAGGTCTCTTTTTGTGTCCTCTGTCGAATCTGAGTACTGACAGCCCGTCACAGCTCTCTTCAACCTCTTACCATCTCCGCTTTCACCCCTTCGGCGACTCCATCATCCCCCGCACCACCTCTTGACCTCTCCGACGTCCTCACGTCTGGATGCGAGCTCGCCCACTCCCGTGCCTCCAAAATCCTCGCCGTCCGCGCCGAACAAAACACCTCTCTCCCCCTCACTGAGTTTATCGAGCTCTTCAGAGAAAACTGGGAATTCATTCTTGGTACCGAAGCCCTCGCGAAGCGCATGATCATTTCCCTCCGCGGGGTGACGTCTTCCCAGGCTCGCAGCTTCCTTGTCAACTACCATGCTGTGCGACTGACGAAGTCGGCCAAGCTGGTGGAAGAAGAGCAGTGGACGCAGGTGGACGTCCCGTGGGAGACGCAGGGTAGCGTGGACTTGATTCTCGAAGCGGCGGTGAGCGACCCGAAGGAATGTGTTGTGCCCCCTCCGGGTACACAAGGAGGCGAGACAAACGGGGGCGCAAACGGGAATGGGGAAGTGGGGGCGGTGCTTGCAAAGCAGCTGAACATCGAGGACAAGCATTACTTTGTGGTGAAGGCGACGTCGGAGAGTTTGGTGCTGCTGGCAGACTATCTCAAGATCGTGATCAACTTGGAGCTGGTGGTCACGGATGTGATGTCACGGATCATAGAGTTTCTGAAGGTACGTCAGTGTTGGAAGACCCGATGGGTGTGGCTCGGATGCAGAGCGGATGCTGACTTTTCCTGGGCGACAGAGTTTCAACTCGAGGACGTGCCAAGTGGTGCTGGGAGCTGGGGCGATGCGATCCGCCGGTCTGAAGAACATAACAGCGAAGCATCTGGGTGAGCAGATGATCACATTGCTCGGTTGCTCGGTGAAGAGTATCTGACACCCCCTTCTAGCTCTCGCATCCCAGTCGTTATCGGTCATCGTTTCGCTCATTCCCTACATTCGCGAGTTTGTGCGGCGCCACTTGAGCCCAAAGCAGGCTGTGATGTTGACAGAGTTTGACAAGCTCAAGCGGGTAAGACAATATTCCTCAGCTCGTCAGGAGAGTTCGACATCTGACGATAGCATGTCAGGACTACCAAGAACACCAGAACGAGATCCATGCCAAGCTCGTAGCGATCATGTCTGACAGACTGGCAGTCCACTGCGGGTCTTTGCGAGTAAGCCACTTTACCCTGCTCAGCCAACACTACACGACGAGTCTGACGAGACCTTCACTCCACAGGAAGTTGACTGGGAAGCTGCCCCAGCAAAGGACGGGCCCCGGTCGTACGCCGAAATGCTCGTCAAGGAGAGTGCGACGCTGCACAAGGTGCTAAGCAAGTATCTCGCGGTGGCGACCGTGGAGGGGGTGATGTCGGAGGTGATCCGAGCGATTGTGACAAGGCTGGGTGAGGAGTACAACAAGGTGGAGTTTAAGAGTGACGAGGCGAAGAAGCGGTATGTCCTCCTGTGTCCATCAGCCGGCGCATGGAGAGGAAAAAGAGGAAGAAAACTGATGCCATGGTGAACAGGATGCTCCAAGACGTAGCACTCATCACCATCCGCCTGAAACCCCTCTCCGAGTCGGGAGCATCCATTGCGTCCCTCGAGAACATTGTGTGCGATAAGGCTGTCCCCCGCAAGCCGATAAGCCAGGCTGTGGGCGGCTTCTTGCGGAGGAGCAACTCGCAGGGCAAAGACGGGTCAGCGGAGGTGGAGGGCGGGCCAGAAGAGGCGAGCAGCAAGGCACAGGCTGAGGATGGACAGGGAGAGGAGGAAGAAGGAGAAGGGCCGGAGTTGACGGCGACGTCAGAGAAAACCGAGGGAGGAGAGGAGGAGTCGAAGGAGGCGTTGGGAGCTGCTGTCATCCCTGCCGCAGAGCCTGAACCTCCAGCCGTCCTTCAGCCAGAGGCGCCTTCCCCCCCCGCTGCCGAAAGCCTCCCACCCGCCTCCGGGGAGCCTGTGACATCACGGCCCTCTGAGGCTACCGAGGCTGCCAAAGAGGTTGATGAACGGCCAGCGCTGCCGGAGGAGGAGGACCGGTCGGATTCACCGCCGCCACCGCCAGTGGGGAAGGCCGAGAATGGGAGCGATAGCGATGGTGTGCCTCCCGCCATTCCGTCCAAGGAGTGACCTGCGACTGGTAGGGGATAGACGGCTTGATGTGGTGGTGTAGCTATCCATCGCGGGATGGTCGTTGTCGCGGCCGTGGCCGGGGTTGAGACTACGGCAGCCCAAGCCCGCCGTCTTCCCTGTGGGGTGCATATATTTTTTGATACCGTCATGTGGGGTGTGGGGGTGGTCTTTACTGGACTGGTACATCCATGTGACTGTTTACCGCATCGATACATATCGACGCAGCATTCTTTGTCGCCCTGTATATCCCGACACTTGTGCAGCACTATCAGTGAAGCTTACTCGCTCGTCTCGGGGGATCAAGGTTCCGACGGACTTGGCCTATCGGCGCCTGCTCATTTTTCGTCATCGGGCCCAGCGCCCAACGGCAAATGGCGGCTTGGCTCTTGAAGGGAAAGCTGCTCGCTGCGATTAGCAGCTGGTGCATCTATCTATGCATATCCACCACACCTCGCCGTCTATAGAGCGCTTGCCGTCTATGTAGTAGACAAGCGATCAGCACCTTCACGTACCACATCGCGGGTAACAAGTCCACAACCCGACCACCACCCACATCCGACGCGACTCTACAGTACACCATCGAGCACCCACGCGGTGTTCTCTGCTCCACCATGTCGCAGGGTGACCCTGCAGGCCCCTCTGGAAGCGCCCCTGCCACCCCTCAAACATCGAGCTCCAGTATAGGGAGCCAAGATGCAAAGCCGGCGTCGGGCAAGCCCGCGACAGAGCCTGTCGAGGTAGTGGCCCCGAACTATGGAGCAGTCCCGAGTGTAGCCAGAAGCACGGAGGAAAGAGAGGATGCAAAGGAGAGGAAGTGGTACCACCCATGGGTGGTACTGGATTATCTGATTGGGAACTGGTTCTTGATTGGGATCGGGGTATCCATCGTGTTGGCATGGAGGTTCCCGAACGTTGCGTGCGAAGGCGGCGGTGAGTTGTCTAATCGGTGGTCCTCACCGCTATCATGCAGCGAGCTGACGCAGCACTCTTAGACATTCGCGCGGAATACTCCATCACCTACGGCGCCATCTCCCTCATCTTCCTAATCACCGGCCTGACCCTCTCCACCTCTGCCCTCCTGCACCAACTCCGCAACTGGCGGTTGCACCTCTTCACCCAGGGCTTCTGCTTCCTCTTCTTCCCCGCCATCGTGTTTGCCATCGTCAACTGCGTGCGGGTGTCGAGCACCACCACGATCGACAAGTATGTGCTGGCAGGGATGGTGGTGATGAGCGTCATGCCGACGACGGTGGCGAGCAATATCTCGATGACGAGGAGTGCGGGCGGGAGTACGGAGGCGGCTACGATGGAGGTGGTAGTGGGCAGGTCGTTCATGTCGAGTAACACCTTGGGAGAAGGCTGGCTGACAACATTTTCAGGTAACACAATTGGAGTCTTCATCACCCCACTCCTGTGTAAACTTTTCTTCTCGTCGTCTGTTTGGTCCTACGGGGCGCCGGTTGCGAAAGGCGGCCTGACGGGCGCGGCGGGGTTGAAAGAGCTTTACCGCCTGCTAGCCAAGCAGCTGGGCCTGACGCTCTTCGTCCCGCTGGTACGTCGTTGTTGTCTTCGATGTACAAGGATCAATTGCTGACACGTATAATATAGGTTGTAGGGCAGATCATTCTGAAGTTCGTAACGCCGATCTCGTAGATCCAAAGCGCATCCACAGCTGACAGTACCACTACTCTGTAGCATATTCCCCCGCCAGACCAAATGGGTCGCCACCAAGTTCTACCTCCCCAAAGTCTCCACCTTCCTTCTCCTTCTCCAAATCTGGACTTCTTTCTCCAACCAGTTCAAGCATCGAGCCTTTGAGACCATCTCCACTGCCTCTGTCATCTTCCTCGTCTTTGTCAATCTCGGGATATACACCATCTTCACCGGTCTGTGCCTGTTCATCACCCGCCTGCCCATCCTGGGGGAGCAGTTCAACGTCGGGATGGTACCCCTGGACGATGAGCAGCGGATAGTGGGTACGCCAGCGGTTACGACAGTGGGTACGACAGTGAGTACAACAGTGGAGTACGACGTCGGGGAGAAAGCGATGCCGAGGTGGAGGAGGGTGGTCAGTGGGATGCGGTTCGACAAGAAAGAGGCGACAGCAATATGCTTTTGTGCGGCAGCGAAGGGAATGGCGGTAGGGGCACCGACGTTGTCGGTGCTGTATGGCGGGTTCCCGCAGCAGGAAAAGGCTATCCTGTCTATTCCTCTTGTCCTGTATCAAGGTGGGCATTCTCCGGTTTGGCGGTTTGACGAGCGAATCTAGCCTGGAAATCCAACTGACAGTGCTTTGTGCAACAGGGCTACAAGTGGCTGTCGCCCAGTTCCTCGTCTACTTTTTCCACAAGTGGAACCAGACACCGGACAGGCTTGGCAACATCCGGAAAAAGCAAGAGGCGCCGCGGAAGACATCATCGGATAAGCGGGGGGTAGCTCATAACGCAGAGTGGGGCCAAGGGGGCAGCCTCGGTGTGGGGCTTCAGGCGGTTTCTCCCACGCCCGGGAAAGCACGGGATGAGAGGGCTTGATTGATTTTATATTTCGCTTCTAGAGGTCTAGAGGTATGCATATTACTTTGGGGTATTTGTATGATATGCTGTGAACCAGATCAAGATCGTGATGATCGTCTTAATGTACAGGGCTGTAGGAAGCCGGGTGGTAGATGTGCGGCGATGGCGGATGATGGTGACGGTGATGATGGCGATCTACCACCAGCACATCTCGAAGTGGTCGCTGGCTGCGTCCGAAGCACTACAGCTCGAGTCGTCGCTAGCCTCGTCGCAGTCGACTGGGAGAAGGGAGAAGGGGTGGTTCTCGTGATACCATCTTGGGGCATCGCACCGATCTCGAGCAGTGACTGTCAGATTGTAAATGATTGTCTATGCATCGTGATTGTTGTATGACCGGAGGTTGTCGAAAGAGTGTAGTGCAGTCAAAGTCGGTCTGAGTTTTCATGTACAACACGCCCGTCCGTCTTCACTCTCCTCTTCTCGCTCCCTCGTCTTGTTTTCGCCTTGCGTATGTCCAGCCCATACGCCAAAAACAGCATGCAATCTATACCTCGTCCGGGCGCATCTCGCGCGTGTTTCCCACTGTCGTCGCCTTCCCATCGATGCACAGAAGTGATATGCTACAGATTCCAATCAAGGAGAGACCATCCTGTTCACAAGCTCCTCGAGGAGCAGTCTGAAATACACCTTGTCGAGCTATTGTGGGATCATACACAGCTTCAGCATCATGAATCACATATACACACGCAGCAGCGGAACAGGGATGACTTACCGGAATCTCGGTCCCGTCGAATAGACTCCACTGGCCGTGCTGTCGGGGAAGGGCCTCCCATTCTTCCCGTGATAAGGCTCGGTCGTTCCACTGAAAGGAGATCGACCATCAGCCACAGTTCGAGTTTCACACGGTCTGGTTTCGGGCACATGGATACACGCAGTACGTACAATGGGAATGTATTCGTGGTGCAGGACGTCAGCGACAATCTGGTTCTCGGGCAGGAAGGAGTCTGGTGGGAAGAGCTGTAGAAATGGGACGAGGTGTTAACTTGAAATGGACGACTGCTGTGGGGAGGGAGTTTGGTGGCGCACCTCAATGACGACCCCTCCTTCTGGCATCCACAACTGATGTGTCAACCCCTCCCCATGCACCCCAATGATGATCTGCGCAGCAGCACTATCCGTCAGCTTACATGCCCCCGGCCGGGATCAACGCACGCTCCCACTCACATCAGCATCCGACACGGCCCCAACCTGCTGCGCATGACTCAACACATCCATCTTTCTATGCCCCACCGTCGCCTTCCCTCTTGCCTCCACCTCTGCCAGCACAACCGCCAACGTCGCGTGCGCCTCCTCTGTCAGGCGGCGCTCGCTCTCCTGCCGATCGACATAGACGATTTTGGGCACCTGGCGGAGGCTGCGAGAGGGGTCGCGCCGTATGGGTGCTTCGGGGATGGAGAGGTTGCCGAGGAGGGCGGAGCGGGCGGGGTTAAAGAAGAAGGGGGGGTGGGGAAGGGCGAATATAGAGGCGGACATCTTGTTGAGGGCGATGGAAAGGGGGTTGTAGCGGTGCGAAGCCCAGCGGTCGATGATGACGGCTATGAGTGGTCGTTAGCTGGGAGAACGGCCGAGAGGCTGACTTGAGAATGCTCACCTCGTTGTAGGTAGACCCATCCGCCGTGGCCTGAATGCTCGCTACTGAGCGCTTCCCAGTCCACAGGCTCGAGCACATCTGTCCTGGCATCAGCTCCCTCTCTTTGTCAGACAACCAGGCGGCACTCACTGCCGTCCAGCACCCCATTCAGCACCATCTCCCCCAGCCCCTCTTTATCTCTCCACGACGTCGCCCCCTTCCACGGAATAATCAGCCGCCTGGGCAGCGATGGCACGCGAACACCTGAACGAGTCATCTCTGTCGGTAGGCCAGCCTTCGCCGGCAGTGATGCGATGGCAGCGACACCCCCGAGGAAGATCTCGCCGACGAGGTGATAGTAAGACGAGAGGTAATGCCATTCGTCCCGCTTGGCACCGTCGTTGACAAACACTGCACGTGTGGGGTGGGTTCACAGATGACGTCAGCTCCGCCTTGCCATTCATAGGCGTTCCAATCCAGTACACATATAGAGACGTACGGGTGGTGCCCTCCAGGACGAGCGCCCCCTTGGCGCTCTCGATCCGCTCCTCAGTTGGATGCGTAAACACCTCCCACCCCGTGTCCCCGCTCACGGACCTGCTCTTCGAAGGCAGCCTCCCCCTATCTGGCGCGAACATATCTATACAGATTCCACTCATGCAATCAGTCTCACACTCATGCGTGGATTTTCAGCGCCACATCCAAGATGAGACGTGGAACTCACAGATCGTCCCGTCGTGCACCCACACATTCTCGAGCACCTGGAAGCCTGGCAGCCCGCCCAGGTGTTTGCTCTGCAGGAGGGCCGGGTCGGGGATAATAGGTGAGGACGATGCTATGGATGAGAAGTGAGGGATATAGGTGTCGGCCTGTAGGTGAGTCCCAGAAAGCATGCAGATAGCGGGGCAGTTGTCAGCCAGCTTCGAGGTAGGCTTACGCGATGCGATGCTGTGCCGCGCGCGCCTGCTGCAGGAGTGTTGGAAACGCGACTCACGGAGCCGGCGAAGGCTAGTACGGCGGTGCGCGAGTAGAAGACGGATACTGTGATGAGGACTGTGTTCCCCCGCAAGGATGCACATGAGCGAGTGGCCACGCCGCAGGACGCCAAGGCCATGCAGAGTGCACTCACGGGCGACGAATAACGCGAGGCCCAGGAACCTGTTGCGTGTCCTGACGGCTTTTGCCGCCGGCATACAGGGGTCGTCCATGGCTCTGGTATGCAGCTTGCGTGCTGGAGATGGGCGGGAGGGGCAGGTCTACGCGGCCGGGGTGGTGGGCTCGGGGCACGGGTGCGGCATGTCTGTGGACGTGGGAGAGATGTGAAAGAAAAAGCGTGTGGTGTTTAGTGCAGGTTTAGGAGAAGGGAGTGAAACTTGGTTCGTTAGTCCCTTCCCTTGATCACGCAGCATGGCGCCCCCTCTGCGTTTCGACCCCCGCCAGGCCGGCGAGCATGCATATCCAGACACCGCCCCGGCTGCCCATGCCCCGGCATGCATGCACTGCCCGCACCCCGCGGGGCGTGCTCCCGGTGCGCCACAGCGAGCTGGCGGCCCCCAGGACGTATACGCTCCGCCAGGACTCGGCCGCCAAGAAGGACGTCAGGCACAAGCACCTATCGTCACTCAGATCTGCACTCCCGGCACTCCTGCTCTCCCGCCTTCTCTTCCGCCACCGCCACCCAAAGTGCGCATGCATGTGCATGCTGTGCATGCTCGTCGCAGCCATAGACAGGGCAGAGCACACACCGGGTACAACGGTTGTCTCACAGCTGGCGTAGCGGAAGGACTGCACACGTTCCGCGATGGTCTGCCACCCAGCAGCTGCACACTCCTGCACGCCCATACCACGCCCATGCCATGCACATCATCCGCCCCCTGCTGCATACGACCGTCCATCCCCGTGGCCGTCTCTCGGCTTCCCGCCCCTGTCACCACCGCCCCCCACCCGCGCGCTCCGCCACACGCCGCCCGGCACTCAGGACCCAGGCACAACTCGGTCAAAAACACGCAAGCAACCCCTCCAGCCGGCGCGTTCAAAACTTCACTCGCTCATGCATATTTTACCTCGTATACCTAGCTCCCAAGCATCTCTAACCCCCCCCACACACCCCAATGTCCTCCGCTGGCCCCTCATCAAAGCCCACCAAGCCCCGGCGTAAGGCCGGCGGCCCCGGGAAGAAGGGAAAGGTCTTTGTCGAAGATAAGGTGCGTTTCCTTCTTGCCCCATCGCCAGCTTCCGCCCTATGTTTGCACCCCCGTCACCTGGGCCCAAGCTGACTCTCGCACCCCCCCCCCCCCCCGGTGCTCCCATCTACTGACAACCTGAATTCAGGCCGACCTTCTGTCTCTGATGTCCTCCATCACCTCCACGCAGGACGCCCTGTCCTCCTCGCGAGTCGCGAAAGCCCGACAGGTCTCTGACATTGCCGAGGAGGCGCGCAAGACGAAAAAGAGCGAAGGGAGTATGAAGAAGCGGGCAGAGAAGGAGCGGGCGCTCGTAAGTCCCCGTTCTGTTCCGAGTCTTTCGTCTGTCGTCTGTACACGGGAAAATGAAGAGTCGGGGATTGGTGCGGAATGGGGAGGAGGGTGGGTGCTGATGAAGAGTGGTGGATGTGCAGGAAGAGGCAAAAGCAAAGCTTGTCGAGAAGCAGAGGGAGAAGCGGAGGAAGAAGAACGCCGCTGCGAAGGGGGAGGTCGAGGAGGATGTCAAGCCTGCGAAAAAGCGTGTTGGGTTTGCTTAGGCTAGCCGCGCGGGGGGGGGGGGGGGCTTGCGGGTGGAGGGAGGGGGCTGGTGAAGGATTGGACGAGAAGCGTGTAACATTTATGGAGTGTAAACATTGTATGTATCATCAGTACGGCGCTCAGCCGAGCCTCTCCGCGAGAGACAGCCACCAACATCGATAGGTGGCTACATGCAAAATAAGGTGCATGCACGTGAGAGGGTTTGAGGTATTCGGTATTGACAAGGCGAGATGCACGCCGCAAAAAGACGACAACCAGACTACCGAGACCGTGATTGAAACCTATTATATTTCGCCAGGCAAAAGCGAATAGTCTATCTACGATTTACAGTGACGGGGCTATGCACCAAAAAGTCCTTGCCCGATTCCAGGTACCCGCGCTCCCGTCTTTTGTGGGCCATCCCCGGCCCCATCCCCTCGCCATCCCAAAGAGAATCAGTCTATCTACACCCGCCCTTCCGACTCGGCACTATGGCGCGGCCCGTCCCGCGGCACCTCGCTATACAGCGGCGGCAGATCAACCACCTCCGCCTCTACCCGCCCCGCATCCGCATGCCGGCGGAACGTCGGCTGCCCATCGTGTGCACGCCGTCTCCCTGCCTGCTGGTGTGGGTGGTGCGGGAGGAGGGTGGGCAGGTTCTCCGGGTCATCGTGGTTCACCACGCGCATCCCTCCTTCGTGGTTTCCGCCTGTGCCTGTACCTGTGCCGGCGGCGCCGGCGGCGCCGGCGGGGCCCGGGGATGTGCGATTGGACGAATGGGGTGGACGGGATGGGGAGCGGGATGCAAGGGAGGAATGCTGGTCGCCTTCGAAAGGCGAGGGTGAGGGCGGGCGATGGTGAGACCGTTTGGAGTGTTGTTCAAGGATGGACGTCGGGGCACTGTCTGCTGCGCCTGTGCCACCTATGATGTTGGCCATGGTCGGCGATTGGACGTTGCCCCCGCCACCCGAGCCGACCCGGCTCGCATGGGAAAGAGGCGATGTCACCGGCAGCGGCGGCAGCTGGGGTGGCGACTTGCTCGGCAGCGGACCCGCCACCCCCGGCCCACTCTCCCTCTCATCTTCATCCATCACCGCGCTCGTGTACCCCGGCACGAGCTGGACCGCCGCCTGCCCCCCCTGCTCGCCGCTCGCACGGAAGCTCCCCCCGCCCCCCGCCCCTGCACTCTCCCCCGCACTGTCATGCCCGATCACATGCCTAGAGCTCACGGCGGAGCTCCGCAACGGGACATAGTACGCGTCTGTCGAGTCAAGAGACGTGTGCTCGGTCGGGGGTGCGAATGATCCGACGACGCGGTACTGGGAGCCGGCGCGCCCGCGCCCCCCCGCACGTGGCTCGCCCGAGAGATACGCGTGGTCCGCGAGGTCGACATCGTGGTCCTTGATCGCCTGCGCTGACCTCTGCCTCCTGCGCTTCCGCCTCAGCAGGCAGAGCAGGACTCCCAGGACGAGGAGGGCGCCAGCGGCAGCGCCGACGGCGATGCCAGCTATGGCGCCGCCAGAGAGGGCGGAGGAGGAGGTGGAGGTGTGGGTGGCGGATTGGGTGATGGGGAGGGTGGCAGCGTCCAGCGTGTCGGTGGTGATGGTGGCGGGCCACGTGCCGGTGGCTTGGCTGGGATGCGCGTCGCACTCGGAGGCGTTGCCGCCGTTGACAGAGTAGATGCCCGCAACGCCGCCGCGGCCGTAGCCATTCTTCGAACTGCCGGAGGCCGGAGAGTGTCAGCGGGGGTCGTCATTGATGGAGGGAGATACAGCGACCTACTTCATCACAATGGTGAACCTCGTCCCGCTCGCCAGGTTCATCACCCAGTCACTCTGATACGACACATCACTTTCCAGCGTCACGTCAAACGGGTCGAACCCCTGGTCCAGCGGGATGAGTGTAAAGTTGTACGGGCCGTACTCGCGCCCGCCAGTCCACGACATCTCGAACCCGCGCTCGCACTGCACGGCCTGGCCCGAGACGGTGAATGTAAAGTCGAGCGAGGTGGAGTTTTGGCTAGCTGTCGAGAGGCAGCTGGAATCGGAGGATGCTTTGACAGTTTGGATCTCGGATGTGCCGCCTGTGGGCGGCGGCGGCGGGTGTTTGGGTCAGTACTGCGTTGCAGCTGAGAGACGACCAGAGATGATGGACCCACCGGAACCGAGGCCGGACCTGTCAGACATCATCACCACATACTTGTAGTCCGTCTGCACCTGCAGCAGCACCTGTCACATCCCTCCCATCAGCTCTCTGTCGCCAAGATAAACATCTGCCCACCCCGGCTCGGCCGCTCTTCTCTGCGGCGGCACCGCCCCCACCCCTCAACCGGCGGCGCATATGCAATGCACTCACCTCGTAGCTGCCCTCGCCGTCGTTGGTTGCCGAGTCGGGGATCTCGTAGATGAACGGTTGGCCGTATATCGGGCTGTGGCATCGTTGTCAGCTTCGGTTCCAGCGGCAGCCCGCGCCGTCGAGATGACCGCGCGCGCTCGCCGCCCGCTCGACACGGATCAAGAGCGACGACGACTCACATAACCCAAGCGGTGAGCGGGGGAGTCACATACGCCCACGAAAGTTGCACGACATCGCACTGGCTTGTGCTGTCTGACCACTGAAAGTAAAACTTGGCGAGTGTGACCTGGGAAAGGGCGAGGAGGGCGAGGAGGGTGGGGAGTGTGGGGAGGACGGGGGTCATGGCGCTGGTGTCTGGGCCAGCATGGGCTGGAGGATGCGGGGTGCGGGAGGGGTGCCCTGCGGAGGTGCGGTGGTGGCGGTGTTGAATGTGGGTGCAGGAGAGTACAGGCCAGGAAACAGAGAGTATAGTTCAGAACGATAATCGGCCCAGCGACGGACGCATGCGCGCGCCAAGATGCATCCGGAAAGGATGTCGGGGCAGGCAGCCTCTGCCAGGAACAGGCCGCATTGCTGCTCCGCTCTCCCTGACTTTCACCACATGCGCCGCCCCCAGAGAAAGGGCGCATGGGGGCAGGGTGTAGCGAGCATGCATGGGCAACATGGGCAACCACTGCATGCGTGTGTTCCGGACACCGGCCACCATTCAGACATTCCTATGACGCAACCACCCCCTGGCCACCCGCCTCCCCAACGTAAGCCGGCACAACTACTCCCAGGTGCTCGATCACAGTTTCGGAATCTGCCATCGGGTTCAGCGGTCAGCATTACGCCCTTCCCGAACGTGCCAAGCCGCACCCAGAGTCAGGCGCATAAGTTGGCGGCGGCAGCGACGTGTCGACGACGCGAACCGGACCCGACTCACCCTCAGAGTCTTGCTGACCATCATGGCGCCCCAGACTGCGAATACAAGCGATACCGGGTGGACGTCCCCCCATCCGCCCTTCTCTCCGAAAACAGTATAGAGACCCCACGGGACCCCGCTCGCTCCCGCAAATCTGCCCGCGGCAAACCACCCCTCCTTGACCCACCACGCCATCATGCTCGTGAGTGCCAGGCTGGACGGAATCGGCAGACCCTCAAAGTACTTTGACTTGCCCGACGCGTCCGACGGGATGAGCGCGACGGTCGCGTTGAACCGCGCGAGCCGGGCAAGCCCGCACGAGACAAACATGAGCAGCGCGGCGAGGTCGAGTGGCGTGCGCAGGCCGACCGTGAACGCGAGGGTGGCAGGTGCCACGCCAAACGACACGAGGTCCGCGAGTGAGTCCATCTCCTGGCCGAGCATGGACCCCCCGCCCATCCACCGTGCGACCTTGCCGTCGAGCGCATCGAAGCCGAACCCGAGGATAGGGAGGAGGTGGGCAAAGTAGAGGGTGCGGATCGCCTCGTCTGGGACGGGGCCGGGGAGGTTGGACGCCAGGGCAAGGTACCGCGCGGAGGACATGATGGAGAGGGTGCCGCAGACCCCGTTCATAATGGTGATGAGGTCGGCCAGGCGAAAGTTCCTGTGGGTTGCGATCGTCATAGCGCGATGAAACATACAGAGGCAGTGGATAGCAGTAGACAGACAGAGGTCAGCGCTGCAACCAGCCACACGCCGACACACGATCCCGTGCACGTTCGCGCATGACGCAGGGCGAGGCTGGCGCACTGGGACTCACCGGACGAGGGAGAAGTGGCCGTCATCATTCTTGTACTGCTGGAGCAGCTTCTTCTTCTCTGGCGAGACGACGGGCTGCTCGGGGGCGGGCTGGGGGGAGGACATGGTAGGTACGTGGGTGGTGGGGCGGGACAGAGACAACACGAGGATCGAGATGATGCTGCTAGGGCTGGGGCTGGCGGCTGCGGGCGTGCACGGGCTGGAGGAAATCGTCATAGTGCGTGTTACGTAATGGGAAATCGTTATAAGACATATTACGTAATGGAGAGGGCAGCCAGCTATTACGTAAATAAAGCGACCACCCGCGCGGATGACTTGTCTGCTGTCAACAACCATCGATCATCTACTGCATGAAGGCTGGGTATACATAAACAAACATCGACTGGTCCTGTACCCAACCATCGACTACCCCTACCATCCACAACAACGCACCAGGGCCAATGCTACAATGTCCGCGTACCTAGACGAACAGACCCCTCACCTTCGCTCCCTCCACACCCAACTCGCCCTCCCCTCCGACGCCCTCGAAGCCGACCTCGCGCGCATCGAAGCCGCCATACGCGGCGTGATCACCTCCATCATCAGAGAGCGTGAGAGCCAGGTGGATGAGCTGAAAGATGATATCAGTCGGGCGAAGAGAGATGTGGCGAGTTTGGGGAGGGCGGTCGGGGAGAAGGGGAGGGAGGTCGTGGCAGTGTCCAGGAGGGAGAGCTTCGAGGATGAGGTGAGTCGATAGACCAAGCGAGGACGGCAGCCATAAGAGCGTAGTTTATGCCGAAACTGAATTGCACTCTCAAAACAGACATTACCACGGCAGCTGGAACGGCTTAACGAGCAAGCTCAAGAGCTGAAAACGGTAGGTCGCCGTGTTAGACATGGTCGGCACGCTGGACGATGACGACTAACCAATACTAACCATAGGTTTACGACGAGAGACTACAACACATACAGGGTTTGTTCTCATCCCAATGCCTAATACACACAAAAACGATGCTGATATCAGACGCAGGCCAACAAGCAACCCTCGAGCGCCTGGCGACCCTCCTAGGTCACCCTTTCCTCCCGCCTATACCCCTTCAGCCCATCGCATCATCCTCGAAACACTCCGCCGTCCAGTCATCAGACAACAAGAAGCGCGCGTCGAGTCAGACTATAGCGCAGGCGATCGCGCATGGGCAGGCGCCGACGACGTGGTATGATGTTGGGGAAAGTGTGACGGAGGAGTTGAATGAGGCTGTGGCGAAGGCGCTGGATGAGCGGGTGAGCTCAGCGGTCTTCCACGCCGTGTCAGAAGTACCGGCAGAGCTGACGGGCCAACTTGGCTCACGTAGGATACGCGCCGGCGGAATTTGTGCCAAACACTGTTCAACCTCATCTGGCTGCACAACGAGCTCGCCCTCCCCCCTGTCCCCACCTCCCACCCACATCACTTCCCGCCCGCCCTTCTCCCGCCATACTCTGAAGAGGAGACCCCCGGCTCTTACTCCTCCTTTGAGCGCCTCCTCTCCCGCCTGATCGCGGCTAACCCCCTCCCGCCAGGCGATTCGGTGGACTGGCCAGAGGTAGACGATCTGGAAGGGATGGAAGGGGTGGAGCCGCAGGTGCCGCTGGTGGAGTGGGCCGAGGAGGTGACAGAGCTGTGGAATGTGGTAAAGGAGGAGCATGAGGCGAGGATCCAGGAGCTGTACAACCTGGTGGAACCGCTTTGGACGCGGCTGGAGGTGGAGCAGGAGACTATGGATCTGTTTGTGGATATGAACCGGGGTAGCGGGGAGGCGACCATCAAGGCGGTGAGTCCCGAGAGCGACAGCCGTCGTGTCATGGCATGACATGAAGTACATGGCTGACAGCGACGGTGTTGCAGTACGAGGCAGAGTACGAGCGCCTGCTCGAGATCCGTCGCGCAAGTCTCTCATCCTTCATCGTCAACACCCGCAAAGAAGTCGATGCCCTCCAGACGGAGCTCATGATGTCAGACGACGAGCGCGCCGCGTTCGGCGCATTCATCGACGACGACTACTCGGAAGAGCTGCTGCACCTACATGAGCTCGAGATTGAGCGGCTACGCGACGAGGTCGAGAGCAAAGCGGGACTATTGCCGAGGGTGAGGGAGTGGCATGCGCTGGTGAGCGACGAGGAGGAACTGGAGAGGAATGCGCTGGACCCCAATCGGTTCTCGAGGAGAGGGGGGGCGATGCTCAGGGAAGAAAAGTTGAGGAAGAGGGTCATGATACTCAAGCCGAGGGTGAGTGGCGGCGGCACGTCGTGTGTCCTGGTAGGGGACCTGGAACTGGAGCTGATGTTTTGTTTGTGGTCGCGCAGATCGAAACCGAGTTGCTGTCGTTGTTGCCCACGTGGGAAGAGGAGCACGGACGACCATTCATGGTTTCCGGCGAGAGGGTCGTGGCCAAGATCCAAGACGCTATAGAGGCCAAGGAGCTTGCAAAGGAGGCAAAGAAGGTGCGTCACAGCTCCTCCTTGAGTCCCTGGCCCGGTACTGACCCCTGCCATCCCCAGCGCGCAAAGCAAGGCCTCGGACCCGGCCCCGCAGCCGCGAGGCAGCTCGCACCATCCAAGACTGTTCGCGCCACACCCTCACAGGCAGCCCGCTCCACCTCCGGCTCTACCTCCACGCGGCTGGGCAAACGTGCCGCACCCACGCCGACGCCTTCTGCCCACCCTGTCAAGCGGCCGAAAGCCGTCGGCACCGGCACTGGTGCCGGCACGGGGGGGATGCACACAGGCGCGAGCAGCGCGTTCGGCGGCTCGTCCCTCCGGCCCACGGGTGCCGTGATAGGCAAGACGGCAGGGCGGAGCGTGTCTGCTACACGGCCTGGGGGTCCGGCGAGTCCGACGCCGTTGCATGGGATGGGGAGAGCAATGTCACACTCTAGCGCGACCATGTTCTCTTCTGGCGCTGGGGTGGGGTCGGGGGCGAGCAAGATCCCTGCTGTGGTGATGAGCAGTACCAAGACGATCAAGGCTGCTGGGGTGGGTGCGTTGGGCGTGAGCGGGGACGGGCGGCGGCCGCGGAGAGAGAGTTTTAGGCCGAGGCAGAGCGTGGCGCCGGGGATGGTAGGGATGGGCGGGGGATTGGCGCTGGGCGGATGGAGGGAGGAGGATGAGGATGTGTTTTAGGGTGTTCTGTGATATAATTCGATGGGGTCCTGGCATGTACAGTTAACTGTTTGTCCTTTGAGTGACAAGCTCTTGCTTGATCCTCGGTTGCCGCGTCATCTGTATCCTCCTGATGAAACTCAAGTGCCGCCTGAGCTGAGCTGGCATACCATGGAGGCACATCTACTACATTGAAAAGTTGAAGTCTCTAATTATGACAATGATGCCCCGTGGCTCTATATTCCGGAACAAAGCACCTCGGTAACGCTACGCCAGCCTGCCCCTCTCGGCCTCTCCCCCGGCCGACTCCACCTCCCCGCCGACGACGACGACCCCTCCCTGGCGGCTCTTCTCGTACTCTTGCCACCCGAGCATCCCGAATCCGACACACACCAGCGCCGCCCCGCCCAGCGACCAGGGTGTGATGCTCTCCGTGCCCGCTGTGGTCGGGAGGAACAGCGACCCGACGAGGGCGAGTGGGATGGTGAGGGAGAGGCCGACGGTGACGAGCGTCGGGGTGGTCTTGAGCATGGCCAGTACGTAGAGGTAGTCGCTAGAAAGGGTGATGCAGAAGTTGAAGAGGCAGATGAGCCAGGCGGCGCGGGTGGGTGGAAGTTCGAAGCGCTCAATGCCGGTGTAGTGCAGGATAGGGAAGACGGGGATAAGGCAGATGGTGTTGAATAACCCGGCAAAGCTGCAGCCGCGTATAAGTAAGAGGCAACTCGGCTACGAACCAGGGAAGCAGCCGGAGGAGATACTCACCCGAGCATCAACTGCATATCTGCCCGCTCCTCATCCACCACCCGCACCTTCAGCAAGATCACATACACCGCGTAGAACGCCGCCGACGTGAGTGCCAGCACGTCGCCCAAGATCGGGTGTGACTGGTTACCAGCGGCCCCGGCGTCCACAAGAGCGGAGGGGAGATCCGAGGGCGCGACGGTGGCGTCAGAGTGGGTCACGAGGAGGACGCCCAAAAAGCTGTACTCGGGAGTTAGCGGCTGTCAGTCGGTGCGGATGGGATGGGATGGTGGGAGCGCATGTACCTCGCGACAACAGATAAGAGCTTGGTGCTTGTCAAGCTCTCTACCCCGCAGATCCTTCCCAGCGCAAGCGTGAAGAATCCTATGAGGCGTATCAGTCTGCCGTCGTTCGCCCGTAGTCGTTCGCCCGTGATAAAGGCAGCCAGCGACTCACCGCTCGTGCTACTCAGGATCGTGACGCTCGCGACGCTCGCCCACGCCAGACTCGCATTCACCGCCCAGTTGGCAATGAACCACACCAAGCTCCACCACGCCGCGACCTGGGCCGTCTCCTTCACCGACAGCCGCGGGAGGACCTGTACCGTCACGCCCTCCTCCTCGGGGAGGAGCGGGCGCTCGAGTTCGAACGACGCGTTGGGAGAGCCCGAGGTAGCGGGTGGGAGGGCATGCAGCCGTGCGCGGGGGGAGGTGGAGCGCGGGAGGGAGGAGGAGGAGCGGCGGTTGTGCGAGGGGGAGGAGGTGCGAGAGCGCGGGTGCGGGTGCAGGGTCGGGTGCTGGGGGTGTACGGGGGAAGTGGGGAGGGGGAGGTAAGCGACGGAGGGGGAAGGGTGGTGCGGGTGGAGCGAGGCGCGGTGCTTGTACCGCCGCCAGATGGTCGGGAGAAGATATATGGTGAAGGAGGCGGTGTTGAAGTAGGTTATTCTAAGGTGGCGGGGGGGGGGGTGGAGGGGACACGAGAAATGTCAGTCAGGGATGGCCGGGACGTGACCTGCAGGTCATGAGCTGCTTGACTGACAAGAATGGCTTGTTCCAAGCATCGTCCCCCGTCTCCAAACTTGCCGTGATGAAATTAGACGCTGTCCAGAGCTTTCACGCGAAAGCACGACGTTAACTTGGTTCCTTCGCTCCCTCCTCATGACGACTGCCACTCTCAAGGGAGACGCCGGGTGCAAACTCACAAAGACCACACCGAGCAACAAGCTCACGCCGACGAGGTACCTGTTCACGACATATGCCCCCCAGGCAGAGGACGGGAGGGGCATCTTTGTGAGGAGGGGGGTGTGCTCCATCCGAGTATGCCCAGCAGAGAAACTGCAGGGGATCGGTAGCCTGGTGCGGGGGATCGTCTGGGGGCTGTGGGGTGGGGTGGCGTGTATGCGGTGGCGTTGGAGCGTGAGTGCGAAGATGAAGAAGCATGAAGGATTCCACGAGCAAGAGGACCTGTCGCAGAGATAGGTACAGAAAGGCGTGATCGTATTGGTAAACATTTATTTGTTATTTTAGCGTTAGGATCGGTAGTTACTCAGTTATTGCTCTTTAAGCACGCGACGCGACCCGCGACGCGAGGCCAGTGGGGGACTTGAAAGTTCGTCTTGATATGATCATGCAGTGTGCGATGCGTGTGGGACAGATCTATACCGACACGCCAAACGGCTACTACCTCCCCCTTCCGTTCCGCCCCGGCTCAAAACTTCATCACCGCGACCTCCAACCCCGTCCTGTTCTCGAGCTGATCCCTCGGCTTCCCAATAAAGTCCTCCGCATTACTCGTGATATCCCGCCAGTTCGCATTGAGCACCAGTTCGATATCCCGCATACTCTTGAAGAGCAGCTTCGGCGGGGCCTCCTCCTCCTCCCCCCCCTCTTCTAGGGCACCGGCGCCGGAACCGGACGGTCCGCCGTCGGGGTACTGCGCGAAGGCAGCGGCGGAGCCGCGTGCGGTGGGGCGGGGCTGGCGCTCGGACACGCCGAGGAGGTCGGGCGCGGACGTGCGGAGGGTGGGGAGGAAGGGCTGGTTGAGGTGGGAGAGGACAACGTGGGAGGCCGAGGTCGTGGTGGGGAACTGCAGGTAGCAAGCGAGCAAGCAAGTGTCAGCAGAGCAGGTTTCCCCCTCACCCCCTCACCCCCGGATCCCGTCGGAACGAGACGCGGGCACGTACCGCTGTGAGCTGCGCGATCTGGTGCGATATGCGAAGCACAAACTCGTCCAGATCCAGATCACTCTGGTCATAGTTGAACGGCATCTCTATCTGCATCCCGATCTCCAAGAACCCGAGGTAGATGACAGACGCGATTGCCGTCGCGGGGATGGCCACCCACCCGATGTACGTATACACCTGGAACGGGATGAAGAAGAGGTAGGCGTACACTGTGAGGTGGAGGTGGAAGGTGTAGGCCGAGGGGATGGGTGTGGTGGCGATCTTTTCGAGGTCCGAGATGGCGCGCTGGAGCTCCAGGATGGGCGCCAGGCATGGGACGGTGAGACTGGGCGAAAGGAGGCCGCGTCGCGTGAGGTCGGCAATGTACGCCGAGATGTACATCCTGTGTGTTTTGTGGCGAGTGGGGGTGTCAGCGGCGCGTCCAGAATATGGAAGAGAAAAACAACAAGGCGCCCTACAGGATCTCCTGCGGAATCTCCATCGTCGTGCCCATCCTTCTCCTCTTCCCGCCCATCTTCCTCTCCGAGTCCTCCCCCTTGTTCTTCTTCTTCCAGCCAAACATGCCGTAGATCACCTTGAATATCCTGAGGGGCGGGAAAAAGTCCCAAAACTTGGCCGGGGGCGGGTGCCGGGGCGGCATCAGCTCGACCGTCTCGAGCGTCACCTTCTCGTCCCCTCCCGGCTGCCCGCCCGCATGGTGCCCCTGCGCGATCTGTACGCTCTTGTGCAGCTGCGCGCTTGTCTGCCCCCAGGCGGTGCTGCCCTCCAGCATGCTCGTCACGACAAACACGTCCGGGTCGTGCGTAGGTACAAATGAAGCGGCCGACTTGATCGCCTGGGCCTTGAACTCGTGCGGTGTCGGGCCCGAGACTTGGGCGCCCACGCCCGCGCCCGTGCCCGTGCCCATGCCCGAAGCTCTCTCCTCGTCTTCGAGGAAGAAAGGGTTTGGCAGGTTGGGCTGGTTGAGCGCGTCCCCGCGAAAGGCGACGGGGACAGTGAGCGGGACGGCGATGGTGTCGTTCTGCTGCCATTTGTTCTGGCGCGGGAGACCGTTGTGCCAGAGCGCGAGGAGGTGGTCTCGGGTGATGGGCGGGTACACCGAGGGATTGTACCTGTCGTTGGTCAGTCAGAGATCATCCATCCCGCGGGGGTGGGGGGGGGGGAGGGGGGCGGGTTCATGTTGGATCGATCAGCCAGCTCACTTGGGAAGGAAGGCGATCAGGGAGTACAGGTCCGAGTAGAACGGCCCAGTCTCGCCTCGTAGCGCGTGCTTCATTGCCACCGCAAAAGCTTGCACCTGCACCCAACGAGCAACGAGATGAGCCTTCCCAATTCTGCCGGACAGTTACACAAGTTCAAGGGAGGGATGTCTGCTCACCAAGCCGATATAGGACTTCTTCTCAATCAACCCCTGCATTGCCTCCCTCGCCTCCATACTCTCCCTCTCCCTCACCTCTTCATCGGCGCGCATCTTCGCTTCTTCCTTGTCCCCCTCAGCAGCCCAGCCGCCGCCCACACCGATGTCGTCGGTGTCATCCGACATCTCCGAGAGGGAGAACGCTTTGGCCTTTTTGAGGGAGCCGTCGTGCGGGGTGAAGGAAGGGGTGGGAGGGGCGGGTGGAGCCGTACGCGCTGGGGGTGGGGGGACGGTACCGGCTTTAGGAGGGAGGGAGTTGGGGACCTGGGTGAGGGTGAGCATTGGGGGAAAGGGGCGGGGGACGGGCAGGATGTTGCGGTGAAATGATGAGGAACGTACGTGGACCCAGAGAATCATTGCTAGCTGTCTCAAGATGGTCGTGAGGTTCGCCCATTGGTTACGACCTGCGCGACAAGATCATTAGCCTCGCCTGAAAAGCGTTAGAGTGCGGTGTGTGGGTGGGGGGGGGGGGGGGGGGGGCCCCCACACACAACAACCCACCAAC
>JANBXI010000015.1:0-62927 GCA_024271845.1 Cryptococcus sp. VH57_BW
CCTCGTGAATGTATGCCACAGGCTAACGCCCCCCACCCCCCCCCCGCCGGGCATATGCCGCTGACACCTGGCCCTGGCCCTGGCAGTCTTCCCCTGGGTGAACGGGCACGCTTGGGCCGGCATCGACACCACGCCCTTCCCGCACTTGGAGAAGTGGATCGCGACTATCGCGGCCCGTCCTGGTGTGTACGCGGGGCAGGGCGTGCCCGAGCGGCAGAAGAAGAGGAGCAAGGAGGAGGAGGAGCAGTTCCTCAAGGAGAGCCGGGATTGGGTGCTGAAGGGGAACGGGCTCAAGTAGACTTGGTTAAGTGATTGTTGAGGTCAGAAGCAGGCTGTCGGTTAGAAGACGGCAATGAAATAAGAAGCTGGAAAGAAGGATCTTTGTCGAGCGTGTTGCGTGTTGCCTCGACGGTGCAGCTTGAGCATGCGATTCATCATCCATGTCGGAAGAATGCAGCTGGGCGCCGGTGTATGGCTAGCAAGGGGGGTGTGTATCAGCACGCTTGTGTACCCGACACCGACGACAGGCCTCATCTCGGAGGTTACGAGGAACGACAGACAGCCGCGGAGAAGAGCTCTGCTGGGCCCCAGAAGACCCCCTCGAGTGATAGAGCACTGCTGGCCGCAGACCGGTGTGTTGTCTCTTCGCCTCGTCATAGCGAGCAGTGCACATCGACACCAGTGAAAAGAGTCGATGCCAGCTCGGAAGAGTGTCGGCGAGCTGCCCGGGTTCCCACCAGACGATGACGGCGTCCCTGACGGCGACTTCAAAATTCGGGCGAGTTGCCGATGTCCTCACACCCGGTGTGTCGTGTCATGTCTTCAGTACACTCTCCGCCCATAGCTCATACACACCCCACCTCCATACTACCTACCACAAGATGGCCACCAAGTTCCCTGGCGAGCCTGCCACCCTCGACAATGGGAACCTCAGCGTCGAGCCCGCTTTGCCGCTCGAGAAGAAAAAGCGCATACCAAAGGTCGCAGTCTATGTCGCCGGCTCTGCTGTACGTCTCAGCTACCCTCCCACCCCCAGCTAACACGCACCGCACATCAAGCTCGAAAACCAGCTGACGGTACAAGGACAATGCAGTTCGCGCTGTCCCTCGGCCTGACGATCATGATCATCCCTTTCGTGCGCCAAGCCGCCCGTGCCAACGCAGCTGCCATAGCCGCTGCCGAGTCGCGCGCCGCACAACGTGCCTCCTCTGGGATTGCCCCCATCCCGCACCCACCAGCACCTTCCTTGCCTGGTGTGGCTGGGGCTGCCCCCGGAGCCCTGGGGCTGCAAGGGGGGATACCAGCGGCGGGGGTGAACCGGCCCAGTTACTCGCACGCTTCCATGGCGGCGGAGAACCCTGTAGACCTCGCCGAGATGGAGCGTATCGAACAAGCCGAAGCAGCCACTGCGTCCTCCCGCTCCGGCTCCGGCTCCCCCTCCCTCTCCCACCCCCTCCCTCTCCACGCCGCCTTCCGCCCCAACCCCTCGCCTCCCCCTTCCCACCCCACCCCACCCCCCGCGGGTACCGACCTCGACACGGACATCCCCAGCTCCACCCCCTCCCTCCCGGCCTACACGCACGCCACGCTCGCCGCGGAGGAACCCCTCTCCCCCGGGGAGATCGAGGCGTTCGAGCGGCTCGAGCGGCTCGAATCGGCATCCAATCTCGCCGAGCTGTCGGCGGGCACGCCCTCGACGCCGACTTCTTTGCCGGGGACCGCCCGGCTCGACGACCACGAGCATGCGCACGGGCATGACGCGCACTCGCGCGGAGATGTCCCCTCGCGCCAGCCACCCCCACCCCACGCCGCATCTGCGCTTGCTCCCCAGGCGGGGGAGGGAGCAGAGCCGTTGGCTGACGAGGTCGCCCGTCTTATCGCAGAGGACCAGGGGAAATCACAAGATGAGATGGACGAGGAGCTGGAGGGCGACGCCGCAGGCAGGCAGCTGGGAGCGATGACGGCGGCCAAGGCGTTTGGGGTGGCGACCGTGTTGGTTTGGGGAGTCGCGGGCCTCGGTCTGTGGGGGGTTGCAAAGGCTGTCGGTGCCGAGGATGTGAGATTTGCCCCCCCCCCCCCCCTTCATAGCCAATCGCAGAAGCCGCCCAGTATGACCATGACCAAAAGCTGACAGCGTAGCAACAGATGGACGACCTCTCGGTGAAGATGCGCGAGCAGCTCGCCGTGGCCATGCCCGGCCTTACATCGAGCGTGAACAAGCCCGGGCGAAGCGTGGACGGGTTCGACGGCGAGGCGATCGACGAGTGGGTGGCCAAGCTCGAGAGGGAGGATGAGCTTGCTGAGCAGGCAGAGTTGGCGGCGGAGCGGGCAGCCGAGGCGGCTAAAACGCCGTCGTAATCGTCTTGTACGGAGGGCCAGTACGACGGAGTGTAACTGTACATTAGATCGGGAAGGGATCAGGTATGTTACACGCTACAGATTACATCGCGTTGATCGGCTAGACTATGTGACAGTGCCACTGAACTCGACGGCGTTCTCCAGTCCTGTTTCTGATCTTCCAACAAGGCCCGTCAATCAGTCCCCTGCAGGCGGCTCACTTCCTGTGCTTCCAAGCCTCCTCGTTCCCCTGTCGCCTATGACACAGTGCTCCAAGTCAGCACCTGCCGCGGCTATCAGAAACACCTGCGAACTCGTCAGCAGACCACACACCACACTCACCCCATCTCTGCCGTCGGCTGTGGGTTCCTGTCCGCCAGCGTCCCATCCAACGCCGCCTGCCTCAGCACAGGGTGTGGCGGGTCCACAGCAGTTGACGAGTGCGGTATCTTGCTGGAGGGCACCTGGTTGGCGTCGGGCTCCTGGATGGCGTCTTCAGAGTTGCCAGAGACGGAGTCGAGCCTCGGGGGAAGAGCCTCGGGCGGGGCGTCCTGTGTGGGGAGGTGGTGGGGTGTTAGTGGGTGTGTGAGGACAGTGACAGCGCCAGTGCGAGTGGGTGGGAGGGCGTGGCCGTGGGCGTGGGATAAGAGCACTCACATAACCGGCCAGGTTACCCTCGGAAGGCAGCGCCTTCGCGTACTTGTTCGCCGGCGGCGAGGCGCCCCTCCTAGCAGAGGTTTGCAACCCCCTCTGCCTGTTCTGGTTGCCGGTAAGGTTCATCTCTTTCGCGCCGCGCGCACCGGGGACGGCGACGGAGGGTTGCGGGCGGTGATAGGCGCGCGCGGAGGTGTGGAAGTTCTTGTTCTCCTGTGGAGTGGCGCGGACATGAACGTCAGCCACGGGCTCAATCAGACAGACGCAGACATTGTGGCCCGGTCAGCCGATGATATGGCGACTCACGTCGCGGAGCTGCCTCAGCCCGCTGAAACTCCCCAACGTCTTCTTCAACGAGTCCGTCGCACTCGCCCCCGCGGCCTGCTCCTCGCCCCCATACTCCACGCCCTTCGACTCACCCTCCTGCCCCCCCACCTGATCCTTCAGGGCCCCCGCCTGCCCGTCATCCCTCCCACTCTCATTCTTCGCCGCCGACCCTTTGACCTCCCCGGCTAGCCCGCCCTGCCTGGCCGCGTCGAAGGGCTCGGCCTCGCCGGACCCGCCCGCAGAGGACTTGGCGGCTTTGCCGGCGTCGACCGAAGAAGACTGCGGGTCATTGTCTGTTGGCTTATCGGTGGAGTGGCCTTGGGTGGTGGGCGGGCCCTTGTTGAGGGTGGGAGCGGTGGTGGAGAGGGCGCGGCGGGCAGGGGCGCAGCGGAGGGTGCGCGCGGGGATGGGTGTGAGCCTGAAGATCGTCATTGTCGCTGTGGATATGAATGGAAGAGCAGAGCAGGAAGACATCCCATGCGCCGGACGGCTTATATATCGTTGTGCCCCGGCTCCGTGCTTGTCCACCATGTCTGTCGCCTGTCGCCACACCACATATAGGTACGTCATGGAGGCTGTCACCGATCACGTGACTGCCACCCCACCCCGCACTACCCCGCACTCACCCACCGAACAGCCTCCGCATCTCCGCTGGTCTTGCTGCATCGCATCTACTTCATGCATCATCCACCACACTACTATCCCGCCACCACAAATGTACACCAGCAGCTCCATCGCCCCGCCGCCCCCGCCCTACACCGCCCGCCTCCCCCGCGCAGGCCACCACACCGCCATACCCCGCGCATGCCTCGCTGCTCTCCCTGTCCACCTCGTCCATCGCATCTTGGTACTCACCCTCGACCAGAGAGCCACGCCGAGCAGATTCTGGCAGGATCCCGACGAAGAGAGGGCACGGAGGGTCTGGGCGTTGTTTAGGGGCTTGAGGGGGGTCAGTCGGGTTTTCTGGTTGGGTGAGCTTACTGTGCTACGCGCAAGGGTGATGCATGTAGTATAGCCAGGCATCGCTCGCTGACCTGTCCGCATCGCTCGCCAGTCGCCACAAGCATCCTTCGCGCACTCTACCTCGAGCCCTACCTCGCCCAAATCTTGCCCCCCTTCTCCGCCGACCCCTTCCCCTACGAGTCGTCCCACATCGGGGACCCGTCCGCCGAGGTGACTGTGGACGCTGCCATGTTCGGCAGCGTGTACGCCAGCCGGGGGAGGGAGACGGCAGTGTTTGATCGATTTATCGCAGTGAGGGTTGGGGAGGAGCTGAGGAGGGTGGAGAGCGAGCTGTCGGAGAGGAGTGAGGCGGAGAAGGATATTTTTGCGAGGCTTCAGGTGGGTGCCGAGTATCTTTGTCCAAGCTGCCAGAGTCCCACGCTTACTGCATTCTCACGTATAGCCCGCGGCAAGGATCGAAGACCTCCTCACCACCCTGCCCGCCAGCCTGATCACCCCCACCCACCTCCTCCCCACCCCCCTTCCTCCACCTACCCGCTCCATCCCCCTCCCACATCCCCTCCTCGGAGTCAAACTCACCCCAACCTGGGCCCAGCTGTTCATCCATGCCCAGCCGGTGATCTCGACAGAGAAGCCGGCGGGCAGGGAGATGGTGGTGGAGGTGCGGAGGACGGGGAGTTTGGAGGGGACGGTAAAGAGGCTGGAGGAGGGGCTGGATTCGGTTCGGCGGAGAGTTGTGCCGTGGGGAGGGCGGGTCGAGTGAGCGCCCAGCCACTCAATGTCTAGTTGGTTCTTGTTGTAACATATGTATCAGTATGCTGCTATGCCACATCGACCCCAAACCAACAATCAACAAGCAGCATACATTGACAAGGCCAGCGTCAACATCGTGCCGTCCCGTCCTACAGATACAACTCCAATGGTGGTCTTTTGATATGATGATGTGACGGTCAAATGCAAGTAATTCCCTCCCGCCTCCCGCATCTACTGTAGTGGTTCCCGGCTACGCAATGCTGAGTCAGCTTCTTGGATCACCCATGAGAGGAATGAAGCAGGATCACGGATTGCTTACCTAGAAGACAGCTTGTTGAGGGAGATGTACACGTCGGTGCCGTACCCGTCCATCGAGATCAACCGGAGGTCACCGCCAAAGAACCGCGCGTACTGCAAAGTATACATCGTTCGTGAGTTTCAACTCTGAGGAGGATCTCATCACAGGTGAGGTAGCTGGACGTACCAATCTCGAAAGAGGGAGCCCATAACTACAGCACGTAGACGTATGTGATCAGCCGCAACACAGTATGCACGTGAACAAAGGCATTGACTTACCCGAATCCGGCCATGGGCGCTTTGAAGTCGGACGTTTCGACGTCCGACTCGAGGCCCTCATCGCTCATCGTCGTGTACAGGTATCTATACCCACCGGAAACCCAGTCAGCATACTGTTGTCAGCCGAATGACTAGGCATGCGGCCCAAAACCCACGTCCAGATATGCGGGATCGCGCTCCTCGCAATCCCCCCTCCCTCATCCGAAATCTTGATGGTGATATCCTCCCTGCCCTCCACCACGATCATCTTGATCGGCGGGAACGCATTCTCGTTATCCACGCCGTAGCGCTCTACGACCGCGCGGAGCGAGTTCTTGAGCAGCTCGAAGCAGATGTGCGAAAGGTGGCCCGGGATGTAGGGGAATGTGAGGTTGGGCGGGCAGACGAGCTGGATGGCAGGGGCTTTATAGAGGTTGTAGTGGTCTTCGCAGACATATTTTGCGTTTTCTGCCGGAGGGCACCGAAGGTCAGCATGGTGGTGAGCGCAAGTCCTAGAGTACACGCACCAATTGCTTCCTGGCAGATTTCCCGGACATTCTGTAGGGTGACCAAAAAAGTTAGCCATGTTGATGCAAAAACTGACCGTCTTCACTTACTGCTCTTGTGCAGATGATCCCCACGTAGTCAGGGTGCGGCGGCAGCGTGGTCAGCGCCACATCTACACCCTTCCCACATCAGCTATAGGTCTCCGCCTCCCACCATTCACCCCTCGCTCGTACCCCGACGCCTACTCACGCTGCCCAATCAAGAACCGAATCCCGATTCGACTCATGTAGAACCTATCCAAAAACTCCTGGATCGCCGTCCCGATCCGCGCCGTCTTCTGCGTCTTCTTCCACTCCAGAACACCCTGCGCGACGGTCGTGACTGTCGGGTCGTGCCGGTGCTTGATGCCCTCGAGGAGCCGCGTGAAGCCTTCGTTGTATTCGTGCACTTCGGGGGGGTAAATGATGGATGATGGCGGAGGGGAAAAGTATCTATGCGAGCGCGGGCGTGAAGCCGTTCTGTCAGATTGTCCGTGCGTGCTGAGCTGGGCGGTTGGACGTGGTGAGAGGAACTGAACATGGACAGCAACGCACCTCCGCTCGATGGGTATTCGTAACTTTGACCGCGCCGCCAGCCCGAGTCCGCTCCCGCCAGTAGCGATATGCTTCTCTGACACCAATCCGGAGCCCACGGGGCCTTCGCGCATGAGGGGGTCGAAAGAAGGGTTGGGTATAGCGGAGGGCAGGACATTTGATCTGGGTGGGTAGAGGTCAGCTGCTGGTGGAGGATAGAGAAGGAGGGAAGGGGAGGGATGGAGGCTCACGGGGCGGGGGGCATTCGGAGGATCTCTTCGAGGTCGGGGCTGAGCCTTGGTCTCGGGAAGGATATCAGCTCCTGATATCGCCAGTAGCATCAGCGATCGGCCATTTCTCTCATTCATGACTCGCCGCCAGCCCCACCACACCTCCACCTCAACCCAGTCCCACGCCCACGCCCACGCCCACGCCCACCAGCAGGATCACTCACCTCGAAACTCTGCGCATACCACTCTTTCACCTTGTTGATACTCGGCATCTTGCTGAGCCCATCCGGTAGTCCCTCCAGCTCCACCACGCGGTGCGACAGCCTGATGGGCAGCTCCTCCGAGAGGAACTGCGAGGCTTTTAGGATGGTGCCCTGGGAGGGATGTTGCCCGAACAGGATCATTTGCTGGAGAGAGACTGCGCGTGGGAAGTTAGAATAGGCGTCTGCGTGAATTGCGGCAGATATGGTAGGCTACGTACCTCCAGTTTGAGGGAAAGACGCAAAGTGGTGGATCTTGTCCCATAACGCGGGGGTGATGGTGAACCGCGGCATGGCGGATGTCGTGGGCGCGAGGGGAGACTCGGGGTGGAGCGGGAACGAGACTGCTGTGCTGGGGATTGTCGAGTCGCGAGTCCTGGGCTCTGGTGTCGAGCTGCCTCGTTCTTTTGGATTTGCTTGAAGAGCTTTGCGTGTTGTTGTTTGGACGAGTGGTGTATATACGTATATATTATTATGACGGCGGTGGAAAAGTGTGTTGACGGTGGTGACTCGAATTATCCCGACCCTCGCCGGTTACACTTGCCGGCGGAACCTTTTCGGGCGGACATCGGACATGCAATCAGGACCCGGCGGCTTCTTGACCATCTCCCACTCCCCGTACCCAACCCCCGTCCCGTCTTCCAGGCTACGTTGCCTCGGTCAGTGATCCCCGCACTTCCAGACGGGGAAGACAGAGTAGAGACAGGAGCCGCATGCGGCTAGGGGCGAGTGGAGGGGGAGCTGGAGTCGTCAAATCAGGTCCCAGCGGCGGGGAGCGCGTCAGGCCACGCTCCTCGGAAAACGATATCCTGGACGAGAGAGGGGTGGGCTACTGCAGATCTGTGGGGGGGAGGGGCTGCGACAGTTGAGGAGGGGCGTGAACCATGCCGTGTTAGCCGTGAGCAGGGCGGAATGTACACATATGCAAAATGCGGCTGGGAGATGGGACGGCAGGCGAGGCTCCAAGTCGCGCCGCGTCGAGTCATCATACAACGAGCCGTCGAGTCGGATCGGCCCGACGATCCCAGGAAGGCGTCATCATCTGTCGTCGGCTGCACTCCAGGCCATGCATATATAAATAACCGCAGCGAGTCCATCGCTGCATCAGCCCCCTGCACCCCCAGTCAGCATGTCCGCTCCGCCTCCAGGATCGCCCAACCCCGTCGTCGCCCCGCAGCATGTGCACGACCTCCTCCAGCGCCTGCACGATCGCTCACTCGAGCAGGAGAAGGGCGTCTCCATCCATGGCATCAGCCCGGAGCAGTTTGACGACTATATGCGAGACAAGTTTATCGCTCTTGACCAGGACAAGTGTTGGTTCATGTACCAGTTGCTGCTAGCGCAGGGCGCGAGGAATGTCGTAGAGGTGAGCCGAGGGCACGGTCAGGCAAGCAATCTGCGAGCTGGCAGACATGGCCATGCAGCTGACCGGCTTGACACCCTGTTATAGGCAGGAACAAGCTTCGGCGTCAGCACAATCTACCTTGCCCTCGCTGTGGCACACAACATCACCCTGTCGGGAAAGCCCGGGACGGTCATTGCGACCGAGTACGAGCCCAGCAAGGCTGCCCAGGCCCGCACGAACTGGAAGGAGGCTGGGAAGGAGGTGGAGAGCGTCATTGATCTGCGGGAGGGGGATCTGCTGGCGACACTCAAGGTGGATATACCAGAGGATGGAATCGACCTTTTGCTTCTGGATAGTCAGTGCTTCTGATCCCAGTTCTTTGAAGACGTGTATGCGTGACACGTCTTTGCGAATACAGCTGACGTCAACCGATACATGACAGTCTGGGCGCCTCTAGCTTTTCCAACCCTCAAAATCATCGAGCCGCATCTGAAGCCCGGTGCGGTGGTCCTCACGGATAACAGCGTCAATTCGGCTGCGAGATACAAGGATCTGCTGGGGTACTTGAGGGACCCCAGGAATGGGTACTCGAATGTCACAGTGCCGTACGACAAGGGTCTCGAGTTCAGTGTGTATACGGGGGCCAAGGCGTAATTTTCTTGTATATTCTTGGCCGAATGTGAGAGTGGAAACCCTGCGATCTAGACAAGAGACTGCTGCATGTCTGTTGTTGTTGACAGCCTTGCGGGAGGAGGAGGTGGATGACTCATCCCCGGGCCCGACGGGAACACTGCACAGCCCGCTGCGCAGCACGGCGCGTCGGTTGGCAGGTTACCCAGCACGCGTCTTCTTTCTTTTCAGCGCCGCTCCTCTGCAGGCCACTTTCCGCGTACGCACTGCATATACTCTGCGCATATCACGTACTCTTGCACAAAGACAACACCCGCCTTGGTTTCTCTAGAGTCCGGAACAACAAGCATGCACGGGGAGCTGTCCGGTTTCAGGTCGCCCAAGACAGCAAGTTGTATTACGTAACATAAGATAAAAACGGGGGTCTGTTGACGGACTGCGACAATGACGAGATGACTTGTTGTCCGCCGCACATATCTTGACTCTCTCTCAATAACATATATACACACACCCCCGACCTCTGACCGCATTCAAGCTTGCACCTGTCGCTCCTTTCATTCAGACGCCTCTCGCTCCCTTCATCCAATTCTCCAATTACACAGCCCGTGCCGAGGTCCTACGGACAAAGGGAGCTCTCAGGCCACGAAGGACCAGAACGAGGGTCGCAGAGGGACGCAGAAGGACAGAGGGCCGACGCGTAAATATGGCCGCCCATGTCCCCGACTCTGGACCATTGGAAGATTACTTCCGAGGTACGTGTCATCTCTGCCCCCAGCATCTCCGAGGGAGTGACCCAGCGAGCCTCTGCCACGGGTCGGCCGACGGGGACGGAGCGCCAGGCGGACTCATGAACGTGGAGGTATATAAGCTGACGGTCGTCGTTATAAGCTGAAGGAGATGATTCAAAGATGCAATTTCTAGAAGGAGAGATGGGATCACCGGACTATGCTGGTCGACAGCATCGTAGAGGGTCGGACTCTGCGGAGGCTGTGAGTTATGCTGCCGGCGTCTTGTCGTGCTCTGCTCGTGCCCCCCTGACGATGGTACATACGCAGTCGACCACCAGCTCGGGCAGCCGCCGGCAACGGCTGAGCACCGCCTCCGAAGCGCCAGATAGCCCCCTTCCGACGCGGACGCCAAATGACACTTTCGCCGAGCAGTTCAGGTACCTCATATGTTCATCCGGCTTGCTCGAGAAAGACTATGTGTCGGGTCTGAGCGGCGGAGCGGATGAGGATGCGGGGGTTGTGGAGCGGTGGGCAGAAGTGAGAGTATGGGTGGAGAAGGGGAAAAAGAGGTGGGATATGGTGGCAGCAGGAGCGTGCTTGCTGGCGGGGCTTGCGGTGGGGCTCGGAATATGGGTATTCTGTGGGTTGCTCATGGTGTGTGGGTTGGGAGGTGGAGCGGTATTCTATTCAAATAAGTGGTCATCTGTGAGCTCGTCCCGTCGCAACATCATCTTTGACCTAATGGGGGTTTGCTGACAACTATCTCTAGCTTCTACGAGTATTCTCCAAGTCACCGTCCGTCACTCCCCAGGCGCAGACTGTCACCGCTTTGTCCGCCTTTTTATCACAATCTCATTCACTCAATACCTCCCTCTCCGAATCCCTTTCCCTTTTAAACCCCAACTCAAGCACTCTTGACTCCCACCACGAGCTCCGGCTAGCCCTGCACCGGCTGACGGACAGCATGACGGACCACATCGCGACCGCCACTTCCACCCTCTTGGAGTTGACAGACCGGAAGGAGCTCGCGGTCCTGGGCGAGATGTACGACATCCCTGTCGTCGGAAGCTTCTTCTACTCTCGGAGGAGAGCCGAGTACTCGAGCAGCGACGAGGATGCCCGGGATTCAATGGTCCCCTGGCCCCGGAATGCCACCCGGTCGACGCCCATCTACCGTCCCTCGCCGCCCCAGCGGTCCACCAGCCTGCGTGGGTTCTCGCCCAGTATGGGATCATCCCCTGGACGCTTCGGTGGGCACTCGATCAGGAGCCAGCACCTCTCCATAGTGTCCACGCCGGACCCGAGCGATCGCTTCACGACCGTGCCAGAGCGGACGCCGAGGCGAGCACGCCACGAGAGGAGGATCACGGAGACGGAGGAAGAGGGCAAAGACGCGGATGCGGATGCGGACCAGAGCTCTACGTCGATCTCGGGGTCGAGCGAGGAGGGGGATAAAACGTTCACCGAGGGGTCGAAGGAGAAGGTGTCTACTGTGTCGGTGGCGTCGTCAGATGCGGGGCAGGGATTAGGACACGTGCCCGCGACGCCGAGGACCCCGCTCCCCAAACGACGGCCACTGTCGTCGCCATATATCCCTTCGCCTCTATCGCGGCGGTCCCTGCATGCCAGCCAAGCCAGCCCACGCGGCATGATCCCTCTTCGTACCGCACCGCTCGCGTCCAACGCCACTGGCAGCAGCACCCTCCTCCCTTCACCATATGAAACACACTTTCCCCCGGCCCTGTTCCTTTCCCCCGCGTTGTTTGCTCGGACAACGTTGGACCGGGACCCAGGTAAACGCCGCAGCCTGCAAATCATGCCGTACTACCCATCATCTGACGAAGGTGAACTGCCGGGGTCGGAAGGGCTGACGCGCACGCGGTCGATGCCGATATCGGACTTGCAGGCGCTGCGGACGGCGGGGAGGTCGCGCAGGGCGTCGGACGTGCGGCCGTCTGCGACCACTTCCATGTCTGGGGCAAGTGGTTTGGGGATGGGAGCGGGGATCGGTCTTGGCCTGCCCCATACTTTCCCACCCGACAAGCGCTCCTCCTTCACGATGCTCTCCCCACTCTCCGCCCGTATCCCGCCCCAGCGAGACAACTCCGTCAGCCCCCTCACCACCCCGGCGCTCACGGCCTCCGCACTCGGTATTCACCTCAAACGCCGGCGGATGGCGTGCTGCCTCCTCGGCCTCCGGTTCGACGAGAAGGAAGACGGGTACTGGTGGGAGGTCACTCAGGTCCTTGAGGAGCTTGCGAGCCGGATGTACGAGGAGAGGGAGGCGATAGACGACGTTGCTCGCCGGGTCAGGCGGGAGCTGGAGATTGCCGAGACGCTCGACACGCTCGTGGCAGGTGCAGGGGGGAGCAGTGACATGGGCATATCCCCCGTCGAGGTCAAGTTTCCCTTCCCCGTTATCGGTGGCGGGCACGACTTTGCGCCTCGCACGAGCGACGAGAAGCTCCTGGCGGAGCATATCGACAAGATGTCGATGAGTCTCGTCAAGGCGTGGGCGCAGCTGTCGGGGATGCGGGCGTTGCTTGCGCAGGAGGCAGAGCGGGCTGAGGGGGTGCAGAAGTGGGCGGGGGTGCGGGAGCGATTGGGCGATGTGGTGAGGGAGTGGGAGAGGGGGAAAGACGTTGTTGGTCGGCTTGCTGCTGGACGACACGAGCTTCCGGAGGAAGGAGCGCAGAGTGAGGGGAAGGCAGATGAGGAGGGGAGCTTGCCGGATTTCATCCGTGCGTGGGACGGCTCGTCTACGTCGCGTAGCACCTCGCTCGAGACGAACCGGCATTCATTCCCCGACAAAGTCCATCTCGCAGAGTATCCCGACGAGCAGGACCTAGACTCTGCCTTTCCGGCCGAGCTCCTCCCTCCACCGGGCAAAGACATCGTCTTTGAAGCCGAGTCTGCGCCAACCCAGCGAGGCAAGACGCTGTTGAGCGACATGAGCAGAGAGGAGCGCATCGCGCTGACGAAGGAGGCTCGGGCGCAGGGGGTGCAAGTGGAGAAGCTGCTGGGGGTGGATGCGCCGGGGGGGGATGAGGGAAGGAAGGAGGAGGAAGTAAGGAGGAAGGGTGGGGAAGTGGTTGATGAGCTGAGGGGTGTGATAGGGGTGATACGGCAGATGAAGGAGCCGGGTGCAGAGGCAGAGGGGGAAGAAAAGCACGACAAAGATATCATCCCCCGCCACGACCCCTCTCCACCCGTCGCTGCCCGGGCGACTAGCCTCCCTCCCACTGCCCCCACTCGCCCCCTGCCACCGCCTCCCTTCACTGCACAAAAAAATAACGAGTCATCACGTCCGGCAGCTGAAGAGCCAACGACAGCATCCAACCCGCATCTAGCATTTGATATCAGAGAGCTGCAGAGCAGTTTCAGGATCTCCACGGGGAGTGAAGAGAGTGGGCATATTTTGGGGTAGATGGCAGTGTTTGGGAGATGGTTCTGCCGGGTGCATAATGTTACGCCTTGTTACGCCTTGCATATACATGTCGCTTGGATGTACCCAATATCTTACGTGCGTCAGCTCCGCACTCACATCGGCAGGTTGGCGAGCAACGAGGACGCATGGTTTCGGCGTCATGACATGAAGTGCCATCTTAGCATAGACGAAGAGGCCTTGTGTCATGATCTTGCATTTCCTGTCCCACCCAGTCCTGGCTGCACTTCCATAGCGAGCACCACCCCGACCACAACACCAGCGTCGTGTGACAATGTCGTCATTAACGAGTACCTCCCCTTGGCGGCCGAGGTGACAATGTCGAGGCGCGGCTGCCCGGCCGATGAGTGCGAGAGTTCGAACGTCTTGAATGACGGTGGGCGTGCGAGTAGAGGGGAGATGGCCTTGTAAGCTGCTTCTTTGATCGTCCACCTGGGAGTCCGTCAGCAGGTTGTGACATCACAGAACTAGTTAACTTACCGAGTTGACAGGAATCGAATCTGCCGGTCCAGGAGGTCTGCAGGCCCCTTCACCCCGTCCACTCCTGTTCCCCTGCTAGAGCTAGCCAGCTTGTCCACCCCAGACCCCGCATCTGGAACCGCGATCTTCTCAAACCGCTCCAGCTCCCCGGAGGTGCATACCCGCTTCGCAACTTTTGCTGCTCCGCGGCGGAGCACAAACTCGCGAAAACGAGAGATGGAGAGGATGTCGATACCCAGGCCTACGATCATCGCTTTTCGGATCACCGGGTGGTGGTCGTGGTGGTGGCGGTCGTGGTGGCCTGAGCCTGAGGAAGGAGGGAAGAAGCTGTGCTGATGAAGAGGACGCAAGACCGAGACGAATAGTAGTCGTCCACCTCGTCGCTACTGTACTCGCGTCCACATCGCGTTATTGGGCCGACTGGAGCCGCCGCGTCCCAAGCAGGACAAATCCGATATCGATATACTTTGTTCAACTGCTCTTCACATCTCTTGTTCACCCTACGCACGTCTACCCTCCAGGATCTTCTCGTCTATCCCTCTTGGCGCAATCTACCATATATACAGCATAAACAGAAAATGAGCGACGAGGAAAACGATTAGTGAGTCATCTTCGTCTTTCTCATGTTCGTTCGCGTCGCGTCGGCGCGTACGGCGGTGGCTGATGCTCTGATACACCCCGCTGAGTGTGAGCACCTTCGTACCTCATGATCTCTCGCTAACGCCATATTTTCCCTCACTACCTACAGCGAACTCGAGCGCCAGAAGACCATCGCCGAGAACCGGGCCCTCTTTGAGACTCTTGGCCTTCAATCTGCGCGTCTCACCCCTCTCGGCGGCTCCTCACCCGCCCCCGCCTCCGACAAATCGAAATCCAAACTCAAGTCATCTTCCAAGCGCAAGGCTCCTCCTCCACCACCTCGTGAAGGCTCGAGGCGTCGGTCGGGGAGGATTGCGGGACTGGAGGCGGATGGGGAGACTCTGAGGAAGATACAGGAGGAGGAGGCGAGGGCGAGCGAAGTGCAGAGGGTGGTAAACAGGAAGGAGAGGGAAAAGGTCATGGATGTGGAGAAGATGGCGGAAGAGGCTACGGATGAAGAAATCAAAGACATGGTGGGTTCTGTGGCTGCTGTAGCTACTCTGGAACTGTCCTTGCCGCTGACAATGTTGCAACAACAGGAGAAATTCCTCGTCTCTGTCGCAGAGACACCCGTCGCACGCCCGTACCCTGCAGCATCCACCACGGCGAAAGAGGCCTACGCCGAGAAGGAGACGGAATCGGTAGAGCTGCAGCGACTGAAGGGTGCTTTCAAGGACATGAGTCTAAAGGCGAACAATAAGGTCACCAACGAGAGGGTGTTCAGCATGACTGTGCACCCCGAGAAGAAGAAGACGCTGGTGTTCGTGGGAGATAAGTACGGGCAACTTGGAATGTGAGTCCAGATTGATCTAAACTCATGCGTCAACATGCTGACTTTTCTACCTTTCTGCAGCTGGGATGCTTTGGGGCCAGTGGTCGAGAGGGCTGAAAATGATGATGATACCAATGGGGTGAAGGAGGAGGAGGAAGTGGACAGCGAAGGTCCAGTATGGCGTATTCAGGCGCATGCAAGAAACTCCATCACTTGCATGAAGGTGGACCCCGTCAATGGCTCAGGTGTACGTCTTTCCTGCTCCTCCTTGGGATTTGGCTGACATTCCGTCGCAGCTCTTCACATCAGCATACGACTGCTCCCTGCGCCATCTTGACTTCCACACTCTGAAATCCACAGAGCTCTTCGCGTTCTCCGACGAGGACATGCTCATTAACCATTTTGACCTTACGCCTAATGGTCAGGAGGCGTGGCTGGTGGACAAGAACGGCGGTATCAACCATGTGGACTTCAGGGAGGACAAAAATCATCAAGAAAGGAGACGGTGGGTCGTGCAGGACCTGGGGCGCGGAGCGAAGCTTGGGGGTATCAGTGTTAACCGTAAGTGTTCGCTGATACCAACTGTGTCAATCAATCTGACCATTCCACTGTTAGCGATCCAACCACATATCATCTGTACTGCCAGTAACGACCAGCACGTCCGTATCTGGGATACCCGTCACCTCGCCAACATACCTTCAACACCTGTCACCGACGGCCCCTTACCCTCTCCTCTCACCACTGCCAAGGGCCAAGATGTCAAGGCCGAGCCAGGCGAGTACGTCCCTGAAACAGGGCTTTCGAAACAGTCGAGCTTGGAGGCGTTCGAAAAGTACGTCGGGACGGCGAAGGGCAAGGCGACGATGCTCGCACAGTGGCAGCATGGGAAGAGCTGCAGCTCGGCATACTGGGATCCTTGGGGGAGAAGGATCTTGACGACCAGCTATGACGATAAGCTCCGAGGTTCGTCTCCGTCTCACCCACTTTCTCGATTCGACCTGTGTCCTGACAACGTGACGTGCAGTATTCAACGTCAACCCCGCACATCTCCTGCTCCAAACCCTCTACTCCTCGGCGACCTTCAAACCGTCTGTAATCGTCCCGCACGACTGCCAGACTGGCCGATGGCTTACCATCTTGCGGGCTCAATGGAGCACCAACATGGACTACATGCCCCATTTCACGGTTGGCAACATGAAGCGCCGTTTGGATGTCATCAGCGCGAATGGAGACAGAATCGCCGGGCTGTGGACAGACGCGTGAGTTTTATTCATGTCTGTTGTGTACCGTGCACGAGAGGCAATGTTGATAAGGACATTTGCAGGGTCACGGCTGTACCGGCAGTCACGGCGTCACACCCGGGCGTGGTTGACCGTGTCCTGGGCGGAAATACCAGTGGACGAATCCAGGTGTGGTCGTCAGGCGATCTTTAGCCGGGCAGGGCTGTTGGAAGTGATCGTGTCCATGCCATTTATCTACAATGCCACAATACTTGTCACAGTTATGACGCTACTAAAGGGCACTGACTCTCACGCTGGGCAAAACTGACTTCTGACATACTCACAGTGGCGGATCCCGGGGCAGTAGACAGCGTTGACACGTCCACGGTATTATCACAGACGTTCTGTTCCTCACCCACACCACCGGGGGCGCCTGCCACAAGTTAGTTCAAAGCGCCATCGGAAGGTACACCGTTGATCTGTGTCGCTGTGTTCCCAACTGGGATGACTATGGTTGATGTTTGAAGTGCCTATGGTTAGCGGCTTTGACTGCGGTATGGAGCCGACCCCATTGAAGGTGTCACTTATTTGAGGGCGGAAGTCGCCTAACAAAGTCGCCTGAACAAAGTCGCCTGAACAAAGTCGCCTGACAAAAGAGCGGTGGACCGTCCAGTCGGAAGTGAACGCTTAGCGGAAGGGCACACCACAGTCTCCGTACACTGCTCACCTCAAAGCTCTTGAAACCCCCTTTGACACAAGCTGAAACCCCTTTCAACTTCCCACATCCGGCAACCGGCTATAACACTGCCCTTACACCCAATGCATTCGGCCCCTACCCGGTTCTTCCATTGACATCCTATGCCCAAGGGGGGATCGACAAAGGACTTCCACCTTTGCTGTGTTTGGGTGGCTGCGAGATGTGGGCGATGCCTCACGCAAATGTGCTGGGTATAGCAGAGACAGGATCGGGAGTGGATAGATAGGGGTAAGGGCTGTGGTGGGCTTTAACGATGCCTTTTCATCTTTGAGCGTAAAGTAAATCAGGTGTTACGATTTACCACATACTCATACCTAGCCACTCGGTCGACCCCTCCTACCACACCACACGGCTGAGGCGTGCACCACCGCCGCATCGTACTCACCAACCAGCCCCCCCTCCCCATACTCCGCAGAGCACGTCTCACCCACCTCCTACCCTTTCTCACCGACACAGCAATGCCCAGCCCATACCACCACCGTCTGACCCGATTCACTCTTCTCGTCCTCCTTGCCGCACTCCTGTTCCGAGGTGCTGTTGCGCAGTATGTCCCCGCATCCGACCGCGGAGGCGGAACGAGGTTTACTGGGCGGGATGGGGGTGTCAGGAAGGGGATAGGGATTGAGGAGAGTGTGGAGCTGGGGGGGCGCGATGTAAGCTATGGCTCGCTCTTCCGCACGTATGCCCGGCAGCTAACCCCCACCCGACACTCAAAGACGGCAGATTCATCCAGCACTAACCGCTCCATGTGGCTCATCTCGCACACCGATTTCTGCCTCTTCGGTCCGCCCTCCAGCCCGCAGGCAATCACCGAGACGAACCGCGATGTCGTCTCGTGGTGTACCTCTTCCGCGCACGGGGCACGACTGATACCGGATGGGACGCTGCATGGGGTGACATATGTGAAGGCGGATAGCTGGGTGCAGGTCAGCGGGTCGTGAGTCTTCTTGTGGTTGCTTGGTGGTTTGTGAGGTGCTTACCACAAGACGTGTAGGGGCGATTTTACCAAGATCAACATTGCCGCAGGCGACGCAGGTGGCCAGTTCGACTCGACATCCAATACACCCGAGGGAGCGACCATGTACGTCAGCCCAGATGGACAGGAGCAACAGCAGGCTGGCAGCTGGGTTGTGAGTCTGTCTTGTCCCCACGCTAGAAGTCCACCCCACCTGAAGGAGGGAACTCGAACTGACGAGGGATCGGGTGAAACAGACGTTGATATCGGCCGATACATTCTGCGTGCGAGCGTGCACCGGTGATCCAAAGTACGCCTCCAATCGACTCACCATACATCGGCTGACCACCAACCCAGGTACTGCCCTGCTGATTACGATGAGATGGGCTGTTACTTCTTCACCTCTAACGGTGTCGGGTGGGACGACGTCTACCAAGACTGCGAAGGGGATGATGGGGATCCACCAGGGGTGATTGATGGGCAGACTTATACCCAGGTATGTGTCTGCTTGTAGTACCAGCCTACTTTGCAAGAGGGTGAGGGTGAAGAGTACGGTAGCTCACATGTGGGTGGGTGAAACAGGGGAATAGTCCGACTCCGACTCCGACTACGGCGCCGGTGAGCAACTGCCAGGTCGGTTCGAGCGTTTCCAACGGGCAAACCGCCGCTTCTGGCTCTGATTCCAGCCCCAGCGGGTCGACCTCCAGCGGGTCGACCTCCTGGGTGCCGGTGCAGACGTGCGTGCCGTGCACGGACACTGCTGGTGGGGCAGCTGCTACGGATACTGCCTCCGGGTCCGGGGATGGGTCGACGATGCAGGCAGGGGTGACTCAGAATTCGGCGACTGGGGGCGTTGAGGCTGTCGCCGCAGTCCAGGCGTCGGGTTCAGCCTCTGGCAGCACATCAAGCAGCGGTACACTGACCGCGGCCACTACGCTTTCCGTGGCCGTGTCTGGGGGTGAGAACGGCGGTAACGGCGGGGACCTGCTCGATCGGTGGCTTGCGCAGCGCGACGGAGGGACGACGACGACGACGAACGGGCAGTGCTGCTTTACAACCTGGACTGCGTCTGTGGTTGGCGGTACCGCCAAAGCGACGGGCACTGCAAGCGGCAGTGCTTCCCAAGAGACGGGCTCTGCAAGCGGCAGTGCTTCCGGGTCTAGCGCTGGGTCGGACGTGGCGCTCTCTACAGCGATCATCAGCGCGAGTGGCTCTACCAAGGGTTCCAGCACGAAGGTGACGGGCACAGCCAAGGTGTCTGGCGAGGTTGCGACGGCCACGGGCATGGCAACAGCTAGCACGACGCTGAAGACTGGGAATGGGACTACTGGAGGTAACTCAAGCAAGAACGGGTCGAGCGAGACAAGCGGTGCGTTCGGGGGGCGACTGGATATCAGAGGTGCAGGGGAGTACGTGGGGAGGCTGTTGTGGGCAGTAGGCGGGACGGGGCTGGCGCTGGTGGCGGGAGGGCTGGTGCTGGTGTAGGGCTGCTGCTGTGGTATGTGTACATGTGATGATATATACCCATTCTTCTGGCTGTCATCATGCATGCGTTGGATGTTGCGTCGAGCCACGAAGAGCGCCCGACGCGTGTTGGCACGCTGCCGGCGTTTCGGGGAAACGACGGGAATATACGAGTGTGGCGGTGGGCTACGCGAGATGCGTCAAGAGGAGCGTTAATGCGGTGTTGTGACCGCAGAGCGGTGAATCCTTCAGCTGGTTTTCATTGTTGTCGCTCTTCTCTCTGTCTCGCCCACATTCCCTCGCGACATCCCACACAATCGCCCGCCGCACCCGCACTCCACACCACACCCCCCCGCCCACCTACAGACCGGCGCGCCCAGTAATCTCCACAACAACCCCAGGAGGCCGCAGCACAACCCGCCAGGTCCCCGTACCAGCCCCGCGCTCTCTTCCCCCCCCCCCTTTGCCTCACTACGAGCCTTTAGTTCATATTCCAACCCACTCTACTCGCCTCTTATCACCTGCCCACCCTCATTTGATCCGCGCTACCCTCCTCCCGACGCCCCACCATTTCCCGCTCCCTCCCGCCACCCACCCACCTACCCACCGCGCCCCGCACAAATGTTCAAGGCCGCACTCGCATTCGGACTCTCCCTTCTGTCGCTCTCGGCCGTGCACGCCCAGGGCGACCTGAGTTCGGCCAACAACGTGACGGATCTCGAGGGGACATGGAGCAGTAACTCTATGCTGTCGACTGGTGGTGTGAGTGCAGCCGGTGGGCGTGGTGGGCGGCAGGGCGTGTCGGACAGACGGTCGCGATGACGGCGTAGTGTCTCGACATGCCCAACGACTGTCCTGCTGTCCACCCCCGCGTGTGGATAAACGCGAACCAACACTGACAACCCCCACAGAATATCTGCATACCCGCCGAGATGAAGTTCAACTACCCCAATAACACCGGTATCTCATACTCCTTGTGCGTTTTACACTCTTGGCACCCATTCTTCTCCTCCTTTCGCTCATGCCACTCCTTTCTTCCCCTCTATAGTACCAACGACGGGTTCTTTGAGGAGGTGCAGTATCAGTACAAGTCCAACGCGTCCAACCCGAAGTGCATCACCGCCTTCATCTACTGGCAGCACGGCACGTACTCTCTCAATGACAACGGCTCTTTGACGCTCTTCCCCTTTGGCTCGGACGGCCGGATCCAGGTGCAGGACCCGTGTGCGGCGACTACCAACATCATCACGTACTACGACAACCAGGTGAGTCTGCATTCCTTGCTCCTCCGAGTGCCCAAACCCGTCGGGCGGGCAAGGATGGTGTATACGGGGGCGGCGCAAGTGCTGTGGCGCCAAGATAACAAGTATATTGACCAACACTACGCCGTAGGTCCTCTTCACCGACTGGGGAATTGTCGTCGACATCTCCTCGGGGAGGTACACGCTCAACCTTAACCGATATGACGGTGCAAAGATGGCGCGAGTGAGTACCATCATGCAGCATGTAGCTAGTGGAAATCGTCAGTCGTTAGGTACTGACAATGGGTGCGCAGATGTTCCTCGTTGCGAAGCCTCCAAACATGATGCCCACCCAGATCCTCACCGGTGTCAACGTAAGTCCCTCTTCCCATTTGCTCTTATACGTTCCAAACTAACACTGTCACCCCCTCACCCCGCTCACAGGCATCCGGCCAAACCACAAGTCGAAAACGGTCCCTCACCTCCCCGCTCAACCTCTTCAGCCGCTCAGCCGCTCAGCCTAGAGTACCCCTCGCTGAGGGCTTTGGCGGTGCGGCCGCGTTGGTGGGTGTGTTGGGGAGTGTGGCTATGGGGCTTGTGGCGCTTGTTTAAGCGGGTTCCCATCCCTCTAAATGCACACAAAGGGGAGGGGAGCTGAGAGAGAGAGCAGGAGAGCACGGCAAAGCAATGTGTATGGTGTGGAGGAAAGAGCGGACGGATGATGGGGTTCCACCACGCATTTGGACTGTACAGTCGGCGGCGACGCCAGACCGGGCAGGTGGAGGATGTTGGCGGCGGAGGATGTTGGCGACCAGAGGCGAGAGGCGAGACGCGCGAGACGCGATAGGATAATGAGGGGTGGGAGTGGCGACGAGGGGACGAGGGGGTGGGAGCGACGGCTAGAGGCGTGTCGTCGTTTGTCATGACGGAAGAGACACTGGTGCGCGCAGACGCACCTATCTGTATTGCCTTTTGCCGTCACTTTCAGCCTCAATGGACAGTAACCTTTCTTCTTTTTCTCGTATCTAGCCTTGTCTTCGTTTTACATATCATATACCCAACGACCCATGCATGATGCACTTGACGACCAAAATGTTCAATGGTGGGGTGTGTGTACGCGGGTGCGCCAGGGGGGAGGGTAATGTACAAGTACATGGTGCCCTTTGTCTTGGCCTAACTGTGGCCGATTAACTCTGTCTGCTCGTTCTTGTCAACTATCGAAATCTGGACTCCCGTACGGCTACTCCTGCATAGGCTGTTCTCCCCTTCCATCCCAGGGCCTTCCTCATGCCTCCACCTTGTCCCGCACCCCGCTCTCCGCATGCTCACGCCCCAGCCCCATACTGCTCCAAACTCCTTCCATTCCTCCACCTCCCCTCAACCCACTCCACCCTTCCCAGCCCCGCTGCGCCCCCGCTCGCCACCCACCCTGCCGCCCCGATCCCATTCACATTCCAGCAGACGCGGTGCAGGCCGACGTGCGGGGACCACGCGGCCGTTTTGATGAGCAAGGGCGATGGCTCGTTGTCGCCTTTGCGGGATTTGGTGACGGGGCGCCGGGAGATGGCGGCTTCGAGGGTTGTTGGCTGGACGGGCAGCAAAGGGCAGGTTAGCGCCTAGAACGAGGGAACGATCGACGTGATGTAAGGGACATGGCACACACCTCGGGCAAGAAATCATCGCTAATTCGATACTTCCCCGTAAGCTTATTGTAGTCCATCTCATAAAGCTTCTCCAGGTTGATATACTGCCCTCATACCAAAACATCATCAGCCTTTCCCTCTCCCGTCGCACGCCCACTTGCCAGCTGGACGCAGCGAACGCCCACAATATGTGGCAGTCGTCCCTAAACTCACACGGACATTCGAATGCTTCTTGTAAATTCCGTCATTCACGTCAGAGAGGATGAGCGCGCCGTCTGCGCCCGCTGTGATGAGGCCTTGGTGGTAGTCTGAGGTGGCGATTTGCTATCCCCCGACTCATATGTCAGTTCACATCGTTTACACCACCAGCACCAGCGACACCCCCACCGCCGCACATGATAAGGAGAGGGAAGAACACAGGACGCACCCAGATCGGCCCCCGGTGCGAACTTAGGAGATACGACCGCCCTGCCCCGCGGGTCCGCTTGTTCAGCCGTATAGCTTGCACGGTGTAGTCGATGTCGCAGTAGAGCGGGAGGGAGAATTGCGGGGACCATGCGAGGGCCGTCACTGGGACTATTGACATGCGCATCAGCATTGCTTCCTGTTCGCGAGGTCGCGCGCCTGCGTAGGTGGAGTTGAAGCTGGCTCCGGAAGAACTCACTTCGGATCCGCGTAACAATTTCAGTTGGATGTAGTACATCCCTCAAATCAATGATGAATGTCGTACCATCGTACCCGCCGGCCACGACAAACACAGGGTCGCCGCCAAGGTGTGAGTAGCTGGGCGGGATGCGCCCGGCGCATATGGACGCGACCGCGGAGAGGCAAACGGAGGTATAGACGGAGGGAAGGACTTTGGGGGGGGGGGGGGGAGGGATAAGCTTGGTAAAGGCAGATGCACTGACAGGAACTCACGGTCATCCACCACCCCCTCTCGCAACGCATCCAACACATCCCACACGGCCACATGTCCTTCACCCGCAGCATCACCATGATCAGCTTCCACACCCCCCTTCCTTTCTTTCGAGCCAAAACGCTACTCACCGTTCGATAGACCCACGGCGATACGCGAGCCCGATACCCAGTCGAAGCACATGCACGTCGCATCTGGGACGTTGAGCCGTAGTTGCGGCTCGCCGAGCTTGACTGTCATTCCCGAGTCAGCTTCCCGCACTTCCATCCCCAGCCCAGCGATCAAGGAAGAAAGCAGGAATTGAGGGGATAAGACGAACCGTAGATAGGCCCGGCACCGTCCGCCCTTGGTCGAACGAACCGGGGATGTGGTACGGCATAGATCGAGATGCTCCCATCTAGCTGGACGGCGGCAATCATCCCCAGTTTGGGTATGGGTTTGGTCGTGTCGTTAGCGGATGATAGATCGTACTGCGAGTATTTCATCAGTATCCTCCACATGGGGATGATGAGCGGTGCCAAAGACGAGAGGAAAGAGAGCGACTCACGTCATCCCAAGCGCCGAGGGGCATCCACTTGAGCTGCATGGCCGACCCGCCTTGCAAGCAGAGCACCATCTCGCACTCCATTCCCTTCTTCTGTCCGGGCTCTTCGTCGATATCGTCGCCGCCGGAAGTCATAGTAAGTCTTTCAGGAGATATCATCGACCAGATCTGGATGGACGCCTTTGTCGAAGCGGGGCACCGGTCAAACATAGCGGGGCGGACGTCGATATGTGGGATGGTGGAGACGGCGAGGTACTGACGACCATTTAAGGCTGTGGGTGGTATGCAGAAGAAGTCAGCGGTAGGTCGCGTCACCAAGAAGAGGGTGAATGTCGACGCCTACCTTCGGACTTGTCTAGTGGCATAGGACACCAGTCCAACCCCCAGATAGGACCGCCGGCGTAAAATGTGTAGCCCGGCCGGGGGACATTCGGGTTCGTCTCGGCTGAGTGGGTGTGTCAGCTGTCATACCTCAAGTCAGTGGTACAGGAGCTTACAGATGGGCTTGGAGTCGAACATCTTGAGTCTGTGTAGTGTCTGCTCGTCTCTTGGACCCAGGAAGCAGTCGAGCCATGGGTCGCCGTCCTTGTTCCGCTGCGTGGGAAGGTATGGTGTCGCTTCTCTGTGGTGCCAATATCAGCTCTGCTTCTGCCAACGAGGTCACGGCCACTAAATCAGAGACGAACACTGCAGTTAAAAGCACCAGATCCTTCCCTACAACCCTCCCCACGTCATCCAGCCCCAGCCTGATCTGATCCTTCATCAACCACGCCTCCCTCTTCGCATCCCCATCCTCCCCCTCCACCCCACCCAGGTACATCTCTGGCCACCACCCTTCGCCCCTCCACGTATCCCACGGCACACCCGACGCGATAGCCTTTTGCCATGCTCTCTTCGCCTTCTTTTCCATCTTCTTTTGCGCCGGCTCCTCCAGCCACACAACCTCGGGGCTCGCAGCACCCTTCAGCGGGTCGCCCCCCAACCGCGTCGAGAACGGTACAGACCGTGCAAGAATTGGTTCATCCCTCCCCCGGACCCTATCTTGGCCCCTCTGCTTTTCCGCTGCGATCTTGGCGAGCCCGCCGGTCGGGTCGTACCCCGGGTCCATCTTCCCAGCGTACTCCTTCATGAGCTGACGGTACTTGATATCAATTAGGAATATGGCGGACTGGGACTGCTTCACAGACCCCTCCGCCACGAGCGAGCTCCCAGCACTACGGCGCGGGGCAGATGCCCGCCCCTTTCCCTTCTGGATTTTGGTGAACCCGCCTCTGCTCGCGGTGGGCAGCGACGGCGTGGGGGGCTGGTCCAAGATAGATCGGAGGGTCTCGGCAGGCGCGCCAAGCTCCATGTCTATGTCCTCGTCTTCATCATTTGCGGGGGTGGCGTACATGTCATCATCCTCGTCCTCGTCCTCCTCGGGCAGCTTGTAGTCGTTGTCATCGTCGTCCCCGTCGTCTCCAGTGGAGGGGTCGCCAGCATCCTCATCCTCGGCGGGGTCTGGCCTAGGCGGGGCGGTGACACGGGAGGGACCTGCTTTGGGCTGTTTGGGCGGGGGATGTGGTTTCTTGGGAGGCATGGTGGGTGTGTTTCTCTGGACTGCCGGCGAATGTGATTAGTGGATGTCGAAAAGGCCATCGTCACTGTCAATTGTTGTCAACAAGAGTGACCGGCCATGTCCGTGATGTCCGGTGTGTCCGCCATGTCCGGCGACGTCTCCACCCCACGACCGGAAAGAAGCCATCTGCCATGACCGACTTGAGCGCTCATTCATCCAACGCCTCTCTTCCCTTCACCCCTTCACAGCACCCCCCACACCCCCAATATGCCCGTACGGCTACCCAGGACGGCTCTTGTCTCTCGCGCTCGCGCGCATCCCCTTCCCCTCACCCGAACCCTCGCTACAAGCAGCCCCTCGTACCAGACCCAAACGTCGTCCCCATCTCCCAAAATCACCGCCGCCCCATTCAAACTCATGCCCGCCGAAGCCCTCCGTTATCTACATGTTGGCGCTCTCATGTCCAGCGGTGAGCTCTTCCTCTCCCTTCTAGCTAAAGCCCGTGCTGGAGCCAACTCATACCATCTGCGCAGGCCGGCCCCTCAACCTTGCCTACGCTTCTCTCCTCAACATCTTTGGCGACTTTATCGCCACGCTTGCGCGCGAGTTCGGATATAGCAGCGGGGTCGAGCAGAAGGGAGAGATGAAGGCAGTGCTTTGGCCGGGCTGGAGAGTCGATGCGGCGCTGGAGGGGAAAGCAAAGATGTTGACGGGGGATAAGAAGAACAAGCGGGTGGAGACAGACATGTTTTGGACAGTGCCGGGGGCGTATGTGCCCGGTGAGTCGAGGTCGCGCGTCGTGCACACCAAGTGCTCTCACGTGAGAGTGTACCAAGAGTTTGTAGCTGACCCGAAAACTGACGCAGGACATGCCTTCGCCCCGCTATCGTACCTCTCTCATATCAGCCCCGTCGATAACGACCTTCCAACGTACCAACCCGCGGAGGACCTGCGTCAGCTCGAGGACGAAGGGATGGATATCGTCCCAGTCCCATTCACCGTCTCGCCTCTGGGGCTGGCGAAGCATCTGCGAAAGATCGTCGGCAAACGGAGCAACTGGGACGACTTCATCGTGGACGAGGCGCGGTGGAAGGAGGTCATGGTGAGTCGCCGGCTGCGTGACCGGCTGTGTGACCGGCTGCGTGACCTTTAGTAGGTTGGTCGTGCTGACTCCCTATCCGGGGCAGCTCGCTTGTTACCCCATAATGTTCCCCCTGTACATTGCCGAGTTCACCTACGATGACGGCCAAAATGGGAAACGGACGATCCCCGTCGTCATGGAAGGCCATTCGGACATGAAGCACGAAATTCAGCTCAGCTTCCCTCCTCCTCCCGCTCTCATCCAGGAGTTCGTCTACCCCTCTGTCTCGCCCCACCCCCACTTCTCAACTATTTCGCAAACGCTGATCTTATGACCCCCATCTCCCACTTCCATTTTTAGGGGCCGCTTTGACAAGAGCTTCTTCTGGAACCCCATCCCCTCCATCGCCAGCGGCACCGTCGCCGCCTACCCCCTCCCCGAGGGCAGCTCCTTCCGAGAACTCGACATTGCTAAGCCCTTTATGATGTTCAACTCGTACATGTCGCCCCCTCCCAACCTGCACGACCTGCGGACGATAGACCCCTCGCCAATGCTGACGGTGCAGGAGGAGGAGGAGCCCGAAGGAGTGAACTGGGATGATCCTAGGGTGCAGAGTTGGAGCGGGCCGGAGAGGCCGGAGAATGCGGTGTGGCTAGGGATGAAGGCGACGTATGAAGCGACTCAGCAGGGTCTTGACGTGAGTCGTGTTTAGCGAGACCAATCCGCGTGCCCAGTGATGTGTAATGCTGACAAGGGGACAGGCGGCGCGTAAGCGGGGTGGCATGCCATTCGGCGATGCGATGAAGCGGATTCAAGAGTCGTTGGCCTCGGACAAGGGGAACATCGAGGCAGCCAAGCCTGCATGGCTCAAACTGTGGGACGAGGCACGCGAGGTGACCAGTATGGGGAAGAAGGACATCGAGAAGTGAAGGTGATCAAGTGACATATGCATCAGCATGCTTACAATTCAAGTACTATCCGTCTACATATCCGTCGACGTCCACGGCTTTGGCCTTCCCCTTGCCTTTCCTCTTCCGGTCGACCTGCATCTCTTCCGGCTGCTGTCCCCCCGACTTGTCCTTGCCGATCGCAAACCCCTGAAACTCCTTCTGAACCCGCCCATAATGCTCCAGCTCCTCATGGCTCACACTCGGCACCAACCGCTTCAGCGCCTCCTCAAAGTCCTCCTTGCCCACGAGTACTTCCATCTCCTCCTTCTTGGCCATCTTGGCGAGGTAGTATTGCGGGGTCAACTCGCCTACCCACTCTTTTCCCTTTCCCCTTTCCTCCTTGGCCTGCGCGTTCAGCCGTGTGACGACCTCGTCGACCCTCCCCGCCTGGCGGGTCATCGCCCCAAGCATGGCGTCCGCACAGAGCGCATACAAATCCGCCCCCGTATAGTTGAACGAGCACTGCCCCGCTATCTCCTCCAAGTCCAGCCCTGGCGCAAGGGAAAACTTGCGAGTGAGTGCAGAGAGAATGCTAGCTTGGGCCGAGTGCGTGGTAGGGATCGAGAGGTAGAGCATCTTGTCGAAGCGACCAGGACGGAGTAGCGCGGGGTCGAGCAGGTCGGGGCGGTTTGTAGCGCCCATTACAAACACCCCGCCGCCACCCCCGCCCGCGCTCGACATCCCGTCAAGCTCCGCAAGCAATTGCGAGACAATCCGATCCATCACCCCTCCTGAATCCCCCTGGTTTCCCCTCCTGGGCGCTATTGAATCGAGTTCGTCCATAAAAATCACGCAAGGCGCGGCGTCCCGCGCGCGCTGGAAGATTCGGCGGACGTTGGCTTCCGACTCGCCGATGTACATGTTGAGCAGCTCGGGGCCCTTGACGGAAAAGAAGTTGAGGGAGCAAGAGGTGGCGACAGCTTTGGCGAGGAGTGTCTTGCCTGTTCCCGGGGGGCCGTACAGGAGGATCCCTACATCCATCACGAGTTAGCACCGCACCGCACCTACATATATTCTTGGCAAAACCGGACCGACTCACCAGACCGCTTCTTCAGCCCCTCCTCAAACATCTCCGGATGATCCAGCGGCAACTGGATCGTGTCCAGGATATCCTGCTTCACACTGACCAGCCCACCCACATCATCCCACTTTACATTCGGGATCTTGGGCGCCCCGATACTGTCCGAGTACGCCGCACGGGCACCGCCTAGGGCGTGCTTGAGGTCGGCGGCGGTGATGCTCACGCCGGCGAGTTGAAGCTCGCGGAGGGGCGCGGGCACGCGGGGGGCAGTGGGGGTGGAGGAGGTGACTCGCTTGAGCGACTGATCATGCGCGCGATGAACCAGCGACGTAATATCCCCCGCATTCAGCGCTGCCGTCTGTCTCGCGACGCCATTGAGATCCACATCGGGTGCAACCGCCAGATCACGCAGCGCATACTTGATGATCTGCAACCTTTCGCTCTCGTTGGGTGCCTGTGAGTATGCGTCAATAATCTGTATATCGGGGAGGGGAACTCGTCGACTGGGACTGGCTGAGACACACATTGAGCTCGATCTCCTGTTTGAAACACCCTGCAACCTCCACCGGAACTCCTTCCACATCCACTGTCGTCCCCAAAATAACAACCGGCCACCCCTTTTCAGTCGCTTGCTTCGCACCAGCCACGACCTCCTCGAGGACCTTGACAATGGGGGGTTGTTTGCCAAGGACGGACGAGTCGGTCTTTTTGGCAAGAGCTTCGATATGGTGAAGGCAGATGATGGAGGGGGCACAGGCCTGGGCTGTTTCCAGGCGAGCGAGGAGGGATCCGGCGGTCACAGCTGGGGTGTCTCCTATGATGTCGTAGCACTCCACCTGTCCCTATCCTGTCAGCATCTCTTTCTGTCCCCTATTTTCCTGCCTCCGGAGTCAGACGAACGCCTCACATTGACTATATTGAACCCAATCTCATCCGACACGCTCTTAAGCAGCGACCTCTTACCCGACCCACGTGCGCCCTTGACGAGGATGGAGAGTTGCAGACCGTATGCCAGGGATGTTTGGTAAAATGTCGAGGCGAGGAGGTCGCGCAGTTTCGTTGCTGCTGCTACGGCGAATGGCGGCGGAGCCGGTGCTGTTTCAGTTGTTCTGTCAGCTCACTGCAATTGACCCTAAAAAAAGGATCAGTCTCACGGAACCCATGCCACCCCAAATCTCCCTCCCGGCTTTCCACCCTCCCCTTCTCCAGCCCCAACCAGACCATCTCTGTGGTCTCTCCCACCCAGCACCCGAGCTCTCCCGCTCGGGCCTTGGAGGTGAGGGACGACTTGAAGTCTTCCTCGAGGGGAATGAGGGGGTCGTATGAGAGGGAGGTGATGAGAAAGTAGACTACTGCATTGGGTTTGGGGGCGGGGCGCTGGTTTGCGAAAACAGACGAGGGGGAGAAGGAGGAGGAGGCCTCGTCGTCGCTCGAGTCGTCACTGTCCTCTAGCCCGCTCTGCCGCTCCGCATCCGTCAAAGGCCTATCCATCCAGACCGGCACAGAAACCACATCCCCCCTCCTCACCAAGCCCCCTTCCCCCTCCCTGTCATGCAACCTCTTAAAAACCGTCCCTTGGCCCTTGATCCACGACCTCTCATAGCGTTTATCCACCGCCTCGGCCGTCGCTAATCGCGCGAGAGTGATTGTCCTTGCCACGGGGACAGTGGGCGCGCGGGCGCCGAAGGGTGTGGGTTTGACGGAGAGTTGGATGCCAGGAGAGGGGGAGGCGACAAGAGCGCGGTAGAGGGATGGGGGAAGGAGAATTGGGTTGGTAGGCCTGATGGTGAGGTGAAGTAAGGGGTTAGCACAGGTTGTAGAGCCATAGTCAATAACGCGACGCGTACAGATCGTCTTCGGGCTCATCGAGACGTTCCCATGCCAGAGCCTTGACCAGTCTCTCATGCCCTCCATCTGTTCCCAGACTCTTCACCATCACCTAAAGTGACGCCGTTAGTTGGTCGACACGGACATTCACGCCCAGACAAACTCACCCAGTCCCCCTCAAAGATTCCCGCCCTCCCCAGCCCCCCAACTCCTAACCAACAAACATCCCCCTGCTCACCATCTGCACCCCTCCCCCTAGCTCTCAAAGGACTAAACCTCACTCCCCTGTCTTCCTCCTCTCCCACCCCATCTGGGAGCACCTCCTCCACAGGGGCAGGCGGGGAGGGCGGAGTCCGGGCCCCGCCCGGCCGGGGGGTGAGAGAGCCGGAGGTGGTACTGCTTGATAAGGACGTTGCTGCTTCTGCGTCGTCAAGCCACTCCCCATTTCCGTCGAGGGGGGCGCCGTGGTTCAGAGAAAGGGTAAGGGACGAAGACAAGAACGTATCTGGATCGAAGTCCGCAAAGCTCATATGCGTTTTCGCATAACTGCTCTCGCTCGCGTCGTCCCCCCCTGACTCGGTATAGCTTCCGCCTGCAGCGTTGAGCTGGTGGGCTGGTAAGGCGTGGAAGGGGGTGTCGGATATGATGATGCGGGTATGGGGTGTGAGGTGGCCCTGGGTGACAGGCTCGAGAAGGAGGATCCGGGCGCGGAGGTTTGGGAGATGTGGGGAGTGAGGGCGGTGGGGTAATGATAGGATGGAGCCTTCGCGGACAATGGGCTGGGGGTTACCGACACCGGTACTGGATGAGGTGGTTTCACCGTATAGCTCGGAGAAGTCGAGGTCATCAGTCGAGATGGGCAAGGTACCCCCATGCCCATTTCTGGTCCCGGTTCCGGCCTCTGTCTCGGTCTTAGTCCCAGGCTCAGACTTTGCCTCGACCACAGGCTGGAGGATGACAAGCGAGAGCTCGACAGGAGGTTGGACGTGCAGCTGCACCCACAGTGGGGAGGGGGCGATGGGTGGTAAAAGCGATGGGTGAATATGCAGCACTGGGTGCTCGCCATTGTCCTGCAACATCACTGGGTGTTAGATCCAGCCAAGCTTCATTTACCGCGCAGCACATGTCGGAACTCACCTTTCCCGCTAACCGTTCCACCCAGATGATCAGGCTCCTCGCCTTGCCCTTCCCCAGCCTCTTCTCCTCAGGCCACTCCACCGCGACGCTCACCACCTCACCCACTCTCTGATCTAGCTTTGGCCCTGCCCCCCTCCAAGGGGATAACCGCTCCCATAGGGCCTGGTTGGCAAGTGCCACCTCGTGCCGGAATGGCCGGGAGGAGGATGCCCCGACGAGGAGAGGCTCGACTTGTGTGCGGATTGGGAAGGAGGATGCGAGGTGGGAAGGCATACCTGGGAGTGTGGTATGGCTGGGCCTAGGCAGATTGTGCGTTAGGGGATGTTGACGGCTCTCTCGAAGACAGATGGGTGTATTGCTCTTGTATCTATTCGTCGACTGTGTAAGTGCGATGGAAATGTCCCGGTTGTACGGCTGTGAGCGAGCGAGTTGCCGGTTCAGGGAAGGTTCGGAGCCCCGACGGGAATTGATCCCGTTGCTGGGGATAGGTTGAGTAGTTTGTTCTACTACCAGCGGCAGTTGCGATATCGTCACAGTAAACATTTTAGAGCGTAAAGAGTATGATTCGTGCCATATCCCAGGATTACTGTACTTTATTTTTCATAAATTGGGTCATGCATGAGTAATGAAGGCTGTCTGCCATCCGCGCGCGAGCTGCTAATGATGTTTACCTTACTGTACATCTCATCACCTCATGGATGGCCTGGCCAGCTATTCACCGGCACCCCCCCCCCCAACTGAAGCCTCCCCGGTAAACCGCTTTCTAGCCTCATCCTCCAGGCGCCGCAGCACCACCCCGCTCAACGGCCAGTTCCACACCTCCTCCCCCATGCCCTTCCTCACTGCCACCCACGGCCAAAGCCAACCCCACCCTCTCCCCATCACAATCTCCCAATTACCCTTCTTCCCGTGATCGTATGCCCTCTCTTCGCTGAGGGTCTGCACCACCACGCCCCGAGGTCTACCAGCCTCGAGCACGTGCGGGAGGGGCACGTAGAACGAGCGCGAGTCTGAGAACCGAACCAGGTCATCTCGGAGGGAGTCTGGAATCGGGGTGCCGGATTGCGTGAGGCTTTTGATAGCGGAGAGGGCGCGGGAGTGGGCGTCGTGCCGGCCACGGTCGATTGTGAGGTGCCCCTTGAGCAGGATGGAGATCGTTGTGTAGGCGAGTCCCTGTGTGACATCCGCCTATCAGCATGAGCGACACGTGTCACGCCAGACCAAGAGAGAGTAGAATGGAATTGACATACAGCAGTGATTAGTGCCAGCACAACACCAAACATGATCAACAGTCCCACTGCAAGCCTATCCAGCCCCCCGCCATCCATCCGATCTAACTCCCTCCAACCCAGCACCAGCCCCCCAGCAAACCTCCCCACCGGCCCGCCCGCCACAACCCAGCTTGGTGTCCAATCCCACCAGTACGCCCGGATAGCGGTGGATGAGGACGAGAGGGACCACGCAGCACTGGCGCGGTGGAGGAGGGGGATATAACGTGGGAGGGAGAGGAGGATGGTAGTTGGTGGGGTGTAGATCAGGAGGGCCAGAAAGGCGGGGATGTATGGGGCGGTGAGGCAGTTCGCGAACTGTACACCGTGGGTGGTCAGCTTTGTAGCTAAACCGTCTTCGGCCAACAATGAGCTATCGCGTACGAAAGGACAGTGGTGATCAAACCCGCCTCGGCATACGCCGCACTGCGAACAATGCCTCGTCCTCGCCGGCTTCCACCTCCCCCTGCACCGCCCCTTATAGCATCTATTCACCAGCGGCTCCTCCTCACCGATGTCGTCCCCAGCGCACACAAAACCACCATCGGCATGGCGGGTCACATGGGCCTCAGAAGGGGGGAGGCACTCGAAGATGACCTCACGAGCTTGGATTGGGGCAGGAGGGTCGAAGAGTGGAACGGATTGGGAGCGGGGGAGAAAGTAGAGGCGGAGGTAGAGGATGGTTATAGGGGTTATAAGTAGTGTTGGGAGGCTGGTGTATAGTGCTGAATTGTAGCGCGTTTAGTAGTAGTGCCATAGAGGGACAGGTCGACTCACACTCACGTCCCAAGTACGCATGGCCGTCAGAGATGAGTTTAGCTGAACAGATCTCATTAGTTGGTCTGCATGATTCCAGATACATACATATCGCAATCTACACTCACGCCCAATCTCAAAAGTGCATACCTTCCAAGCAACGCTGTCCAGTCCGGCATTAGCCCGCACGTCCCACGCCTTCTCAGCCTGCTTACAAGGCGCTCACTAGAAGTAGCTGAGCAGGAGTGGGGGGATGAGCTGCTGAGAAACCCAGGTGAGATGGACGGTCATCTCTGGGCTTCTCTGCTCTAGCACTCCTCTTGCAGTAGCCAGCTGCTTGCAGTTAGACCGCTGGGGTGGTTATGCATATATAACAGTACATCGAAAGCTAGCTCGACGCCGCAGGCTGGCTTCCGTTGCGGCTTCGCCTGATTAGTAGGTAGAAATGTGTGGCTTGATTAGACTTTGGTCCTAAGAAAGCTTACAATATGTAATGACGTCACCATATTTCTGTATATGCGGGCGGACGGCGGCGCCACCCGCTGGCACTTGGGCCGTTGCCTCCAGCGCTTATCCCACCTGATCTCACTTGTCCATCTTGTTGCTGTTTATTCCCTCTCTTCCTGGCCACCTCACCCTCCCCGGCCTACATTTGCCACAGAGCAAGTACACAGCATACAGACAGAAACCACCTCGCGGTTGCCATGAGCGTCTCTGCTCCGATACCACCCAGGAAGGGGTCCGCCGACAAGGGCAGTACCAGTATGTCCCCCTTCTTTTCCCTTACCTTGCTGCCAACCCCCCTCTCATGCCTGAGCCACCGCGTACTTACTCCTTCCCCCCTGTTGTGAGCAGAGATATCCACCAGTGCTTCCTCCTCCACCATCCTCTCCCAGTCCGCGCCCCCCTCTGCGCTCTACAACTTCCGCCTCCTCGCCGCCCTACGCTCAGATGACCCCACCCAAGTCCAGCCATTCCTGAACCAACTCAAGCCGGGCAAGTCTGCCGACGAGCAGGAAGACCTGGACAAGGTGGGGCAGATCTTAGGGATGGCAGTGAGGGTCGCGTCGGGTGAGTTTGGAGGTGGTCGGAGGGCTCTTTATAGGAGGCGACGCGTGGAGATTTTGAGCTGACGCCCGTGAGGGTGGTCAGTGCCAATCATATCGATGGTCCTTCAGTCTCCGGGGGTGTCATCGCCCAACGTGCCAGTGACTACCGGATCGTCCACCACGGCTCTGCATGTCGCAAGCGAGATAGGGCGTGCTGAAGTCGGTGAGCTTGTATACTCTTGGCAAAGTCACCTGGCGAGAGTGGGGGTAGCTGACACGTCTCATATGCAGTGCAATTGTTGTTGAACGATCCACGGATTGACGATACTGTGCGCGATGATCGCGGGCGTACTCCGCTAGAGTGCGCTTCGAACCACGAGATAGCCAACCTCATTGAAGGTGGGTTTGTATACGTATGACTGCGCCCGCTAGAAATTTGAGCTCACACTCGTGCTTCAATCTGTTAGAGTCTCGAGCGCAGACCCAGGCGCAGTTCACGACACTACTCGCCAATTACGTCTCCAGCCAGCTGAGCTCGCCGGAGGAAAGCTCGACTATCACGGACTTCCTCGAGAGCCCTAGGTGAGCTCCTAGTGCTGTTACGGTTGCTGGCCGTGCTGACGTGCACCAGGGTGGGGATTGTCAACTTGAATGCTTTGGATGAGAAGAGCGGCACGAGCTTGCTGCATGAGGCTGCGCGGTGAGCTATATAGATAACCTATGTGAGGTGCAAACAGCTGATAGTTCTTTGGTAGCCGCCGTGATCTTCGATTGGTTGAGCTGGCGGTGAAGTGCGGCGCCGATGTTTTTGTGAGGGATAAGCGAAACAGGCAAGTGTTGGAAGGGGAGAAGGGTCAGGATGAGCGTATCAAGGTGTTTTTGAGACAATGTGAGCAGTTGAATCTCCGTCGCGATAGCTTATGTGGCCTGAGCTGACTCCGTCGACAGTCAACAACCAAAACAGCCTTGTCGAAGCCAAGAGCGACGGCCGGCCACCCGACCTCCGTGGGTTCCTCTCTAAATGGGTCAACTACCGCAGCGGCTGGCGTACTCGTTGGTTCGTCCTTGAGAACGGCGTGCTCAGCTACTACCGCAACCGGGAGGACGAGCAAATCGCTTGTCGAGGGTCCATCGCTATGGCCGTCGCGTCCCTGCAAGCCTCGTCAGACGGCTTCCGCTTTGAGCTGTCTAGCAAGGTATCGTCGGCGGTGCCCAAGTTTATTGTTAAATCGACGCATCGCGCAGAGATTGCGCGATGGGTGCAAACACTCAAGCTCAATATCGAGTTTTATCAGAAGGGCGGGCCGGGTGCGGAGGTTGGGGTCGGGTCGAAGGCGGGGTCAATAGCGGGGACAAGCCAGCGCTTGCCAAAGAGGAGTCCGAGCATCAACACGTACAGCAGCAAGGCCGCTGCGTCTGCAGTCGAGTCTTTGCCCGCCTCGGACTCGTTCCTCAGCCCCAAGCTCAAGCGCTCCACCACGGGCTTGAGTGGGATAAGCGTCATCAGCACGCGCTCGCCCGTCACGCCGAGCAGCGCGAGCTTCTTTAACCTTTCGTCTCTCGGACCAGCAGTCGGTGGTGAGGACGGGGATAAGGATAGCATTTCTGGGAGCGACGACGAGGAGCAGCCGCAAGGGGGCGACGCGATCCCACACGAGAGCGCGTTCGAGCTTGGTGTGCTAAATATCAAGGAGCAAATCAAGCTCACGCAGCAGCTTATCGACTCGATTGTCGTTTCTCCCCCGCCCGGGACGGTGTCTCCGGGTGGTACCGGTGCGACGGCCACGTCGTCTCGCCAGTCTGCCGTCAAGGACGCGCTTCGCGAGTCACTTGCGACCCTCGCGACCCTCATGGCGCGCCAGAACGCCATGTCGCAAGAGCGCGAGCGGTTCCTCGCCAACCGCGTGCAGCGCGAGGTCCAGGCGCGCCAGCTCTGGGAGGAGAATATGTTGACGATCGCAACGCAGCAGGCTGAGTTCGAGAAGCAATTGAACGAGGCGGCGAAGGATAATGAGAAGAAGCGCAAGGCGCTCAGACACGCGAAGGGGGTGCTGGCGGAGCTGAGCGGGTCGAGTTTGCCGGCGAGCCCGGCGGTGACGGAGGGCGTGACGGAGCCTAGTATCTCACAGGGGATACTCGATGCGGCACCAGCCTCCGCTACAGGCGCATTGTCTTCAACTCCACCACTCTCGGTGGGTTCGCCCACCGTTGCCTCCCCCACCCCTTTGCCGGGCCGGGCCCACCGCCCGTCTATCCCCAACATCCAAGAGGCGCACGACGCGATCGTTGCCGCTGAGTCTGATGACGAGGACGACCACGACGACGAGTTCTTCGACGCGATCGAGCAAGGCTCGCTGCCCAACATGAAGCTCTACGACAGTATCGCGCACCCCGAGAAGGATCGCCCTGGAACGCCAGGGGCGATGGAGCGGCGCGGGTCGACGATTTTGGACGTGCAGAGGCAGCCGAGGAAGGGGACAATCGAGGAGTACCTGGGGAGGAACAGCTTGGAGCCGTATCTGCATGTGAGGAATAGACTGCCGATCGATGATGACAAGAGGCCGTCTGTCAGCTGTGAGTCGTTTGGATAGAGAAGGAAGAGGGGAGGGACAAGGCTGACGAGAGGAGGTAGTGTGGAGCATCTTGAAGTCGTCGGTGGGCAAGGATCTTACCAAGATCTCCTTCCCTGTGAGCTTCAACGAGTGCACCTCAATGCTCCAGCGAATGGGTAGGTCCTCGATATTTTCGAACCTGCCCGAAAGACCAACTGACAACCTCCCACAGCGGAGGACATGGAGTATGATGCCTGCCTCACCGTCGCCGCCGCCGAGACAGACAGTATGCGCCGCCTCGCATTCGTGGCCGCCTTCGCCATGAGCAACTACAGTTCCACTATTGGGAGAGTCGCCAAGCCGTTCAACCCGCTCTTGAGCCAGTCTTTCGAGTACGCCATCCCGAACCGGTACAGGTACATTTCGGAGCAGGTTTCGCACCACCCTGTAAGTCGTAGCTTGCCCCTGCTGTCAACCATGTAGCGGGGAAGCTGACAATAAACCGATGCGAAACAGCCAATCTCGGCGTGCTACTCTGAGGCGCCTACGTGGAAGTACTATGGTGAAGTGGATGCACAAAACAAATTCCAAGGCAGGAGCTTTGAGATTCGCCCGACGGGGGTGGCACACGCGGAGCTGGCTATTCCCAAGGAGTGGGTGAAGCCCGGGTTGGAATACCCGGCTGCTGGGCCGGAGTATGGAGAAGGGTTCGTGATGGAACATTATTCGTGAGTGTTGGGTGGGACCATGTGACAGAGAGAACATGGGTGAGAGGGGGCTGATACAATGGACGATCGTCAGGTGGAAAAAGGTGACGACAAACGTGTCCAACTTTATCATGGGCTCGCCTATCATTGACCACTACGGCGATCTGGTCGTTAGTAAGTCACAGCCCACTATGCGGGCTACCAGTTTCGTGCCATGCACACATAGCTAACGTCTTGTACCCCCGGCCTTTTAGCTAACCACCGAACCGGCGAGTCCTGTACCCTTACGTTCAAACCGCGAGGCTGGAGAGGCAAGGACGCGATGGAGATTAAGGGTCAGGTTGTCGATTCCGCCGGGCAGGTCGCGTGGGATATCGCCGGTCGTGAGTCCCAGTCTGCCTATCTATTCTCGGACCACCGCCTTACTCCGAGCCCTAGCTGATGGGATGTGAACGTTTAGGCTGGAACAGCCAACTCATCGCGCGCAAGGCCGAGGCTACGACTCTCCCTCTTGATTTCGACACCACGTTCGGTCAAGAGCAGAAGGAGTACATCTTGTTGTGGAGGAACTCGGAAAAGCCCAAGGCGCCGTTCAACCTCACACCGTTTGCTATCACCCTGGTGAGTATCATGAACGATGTTGCAAGGGGTTGTCTGGTGATGAGAAAGGGATACAGCTAACGGATGCGGGGGTGGTAGAACGATATCCCGCAAGGGCTCGGTGATTATCTGTGTCCTACCGACTGCAGGTTACGGACCGACCAGCGGGCGTTTGAGAATGCCGAGTATGATCGTGCTCAGGCGTAGGTCTCACTCAGCTCCCTCCCCCCGGTCCTTTTAGGCAGCTGACTCTTACCCTCCCCTTAGGCTCAAAACCCTCAACGAAGAGAAACAGAGACTCACCCGCAAGCTCCGCGCCGAGGGCAAGCTCCCCCCACACGAACCGCAGTGGTTCCGCGAAGTCACCGACGAGGACTCGGGTGAGCGTCTGTGGGAGCCCAAGAGGAGCGAGAGTGGGGAGGTACTGTTCTGGGCCGAGAGGGAGAAGCGGCACTGGGAGGAGATCGGGGTGGAGCACATTTTTGCGGAGGATTAGGGGGGCGTGGTGGGTGTGACGGGTGGTATGGGCTCAGTTATTGCGATGCGAGAAACACGACGGAAGGGATGATGATATATGATTGGCCTCTTATGATCCGATCCAGATAGTCTGGTTTATGAAGCCGGGGGCGTAGGAAACATAGTAGAAGCTTATGCAAGTTTGTCGCGCACAGCTTGGTGATGATGACTTCGAGGTCCGTGCATTGACGCGTCGAGTGACTGGTCGCTTCTCGTCGTTCTGACGCGTTAGTTGTTGACTTACACATCTATCTCACTTTCTCTCTTCATGTTGACTTACACATCTATCTCACTTTCTCTCTTCATCCCATATATTTTTCACCCTACCTGTCTACCCCTAGAGCCTTTCCTGTCATGAACGCAAAACCTACCCCACCGCCCGGCTTCTCATCCCAGCCGCACACCCCCTCAAAGCACCAACGCGTTCCATCCCTCCACACCTCGCCCTTCACCAGCCCCCGCCGGGCCTCCACCCCCGACACCAGCTCAAAGACCTGCAAAGCCGCTGACACCACTATTGGTCTGGCGATTGTGGGCAATAATGAGACGGTCAATCGGGATGAGGTGAAGTGGTTAGTTGGTGAGATGCTCCTTGCCCAGAAGGCCCATGAAGTGAGTGACTCTGCCATATGACATAATGGGCCAGTGTCCCTGGAGGCTGGAGGGCTATTGGGTTAATCATTGGGTGTAGACCAACAAGAGAGCACCCGTAGAGATGCTACGGGCAGAATACATGTTGCACAGGGAGGAAGTGCTCAAGTGGGAGAAGCAGGGCCTGAGGCCGGAGAAGCACAAGGTGGACAACAAATGCGTCAACGTTTTTTCCTGGGATGGGTTCCATGAGTGCAAGAAGGAGCTAGACAGCTTGGAGGTTGTGAGGACGTTTGGGGATTTAAGGTGCCCACATAGGCATGTCGGTGAGTCCGGGGGTTGGGCGACAGTGTGAAGACGTGAGTGATGTTAACTACGCGGGCTGGGGTGCAGGGGAGCAAGTACGCGCCAGGATCATTTCCAGTCCGATCGCCCGTCAACAGGTCATGATGTAAGCTTGCGTCCTCAGCGCCTTCGGCTATGACACATTCCTGACTGCACGTGCAGGTACATTGAGGACATTCACGGCGCGACTCTACCACTCACCATCACCTTCCCCATATTGACCGTCACCGTCGTTGACATGACCGAAGACACGGGCAAGAACAGCAACCCCTGGCAAGACTACTACAAGTGCCTCTTTAGCGTTGGGCAGAATATTGCCGTTCGTGAGCCTCTCGTCAAGCTTGGAGTACAGGGAGAATACGCCATGCAAGTGGACAAGATCAGTGATATTGTCTTGCTGCCATCGGCAAGCATGGACGTTGACTGGAGGTATCCTGTTCCCAAGGTTGGTGTGTCTGCTGCTCACTCTAAACGTGATTGATGACTTCTCATTGGCTCTTGTAGGCTGCACTGGATATCTTCAACGCTTTCGAAATGGACTACGACACGGCGTTGAAGACTGGAAGGAGTGATATCGCTGACGGTGGACAGTATGATGTGAGTACATCGACCGATGTGACATCGCTGACATCAAGCGTGCAATCATCACCTTCACCAAATCCCTCACGAACCCAAGCGTCACTGAGGACCCAATCAAGCATGCCACTCTCCTCCTCGAGCGCAGCCGAGCTTTCAACCTCGCCCTCAAGCGTGGTCCGGCGTACCGTGACGCCGGTCGCGCCTTCAATATCTTCACCGCCGCTCAAGACCCCACCAACGCTGGCAACGCGCTGCTCTCCATGGCCCAGGCGTCGTACCACCTCCGCCTGTACACCAAGACCGCAAGACTCATCGCTCTCCTCGAGCTGACCCTGCAACCCCTCCCCGACGACTTTATTATTCATATTAAAAAGCTGCAGAAGAAGATGGCGCACCGTCAAGCTGAAGCCAAACATGGGCTGTACGACTGGAAGCTTATGTACGACGTCGTGTGCTGTCGTGAAGGGTATGCGCAATCATCCTCTCCCGACGTTAGAGATGCACTTGACGATTGTGAGATTGGATGTCTGGATGTCGCCGACTACAGCGCCCCCATCACGCCCCAGGAAGGCGGGCGGTGCGGACGGGGGTTGGTAACAACTTTGGATGTCAAGGCTGGTGAGCTGCTCCTGGTCTCCAAGGCTATCATCAGGAACTGGCCCGCGGATTTAGATGGTGAGGATGACGACGGGAATACGTGCAGTCATGAAGATGCAAAGGGCGGCGAGGACGCGGACATTGAGGATGATGTTGCGCCTATTAACTTCTGTCTGGAACACCAGGCCGACAATATCCTTCCCCAACTCGATGCTCAGGCTGTCGAGCTGCTCATCTACGAGCTCGATAACAACCCCGCTGTCGGGCACATCCTCGCCGGCCTCTCGTATAGTGGAAACCCCTCCCCTGCCACATTCCCCGACCTCAATCTGTCCATGACGGAGGACGAGCAAGTCAGAGAGCTTATCGACGCAAACAAGCACCAGATCAACATCACCGAGCTTCACCGCATATACCATAACAACTACTTCAGCGGCCCGATGATCCACAAGACGAACCGCAACAGCTCCTCTCGACCAGACCCGGGTCAGCGCGGGAAGCATGCCGAGATGCTGTTCGGTTTGCCGTCGCTGGTGAACCATTCCTGTCTCCCGAATGCGTCGGTGACATTCTGGGATGATGTGAGTCGCCTGACTGTCATTGATACGCCCGCTGATGGCTGGCGTACTGCAGGTGGTCGTTTTCCGCGCTCTATCTGACCTGCGCAAGGGCACCGAAGTCCTCATCAGCTACATCCCCACTGGCTACCCACGTTCTGCCCGCCTCGAATTCCTCTCCCTCCAGTGGGACTTGCTCCAATGCGAATGCATTTTGTGCCAAGCCGACAGGAAGGGCGAGCGCAACGCGCATCTGATCGATGATTCCGACCACAAAGGCAAGGAAGATTTTTCCAGCCTGGGAGTTGACCCCTACGCGGATAGCGTTGACAGTGGGCGCATCGAGGTGGAGCGGTATAAGAGGATGAGGGGCGGGCTCCAGAAGCAGATGGACAAGGCGCGTGCGAGGGGCAGGCTGGAACCGATACTGGATCTGGCATCGAGCTGGGCGAACCTGTCGCTCTATGTACCCAATCTTGATATCATGGAGATCATTCACGTAAGTTCAGTTTTCGCATGCGTGTCATATGCCTCTAGCAACATACTCAATAAATGAGTGCAGTGTCGAAAACAGGCCTTGATCTGCACTGGGTTCGTCTTCACCGACCCGGTGATTCACGACCACAACCGCTTGATCCATCGCATCGTCATCGGCGATGACAGTGTGATTTCTGTTATGAAAGACATTGCAATTCTCTACTCTCGCCTCCGTGTGAGTCTACCCAAATTTCTGTACATGGTTCTAGCGCTTACAATAGACGCACTTGGCTGCTCGTGCTACAGAATTTCGATGAGCTCCGGCGGTGGGTGCAAGGGGCTCTCTGGGTGCACAACATTCACTTCGGAGGAGGACCCGAGCTGTTCAAGATGAGGTGGAGCAACTTCACTGTAACGTCACTGTGGATGGGGATCATGTGAGTAAGGAGGGGGGGGGGGTAGAATGCAGCTTGTAGAAAGAGAAGCGATACAAGCAGATAGTAGAGAGTAGGCAGTCAGGGCCTATGATAGTATCTTGTCGAATCCCAGATGGCTAGAAGGCAGTCGGACTGCCCTCCACCTGTAATTTGGAATCATCGATGCAATTAAGAAAACTTAAAGTGACCCTAATGTGTAATTAAATTATTGGGTTAACTTCGGGAGAGCGGTGGCGAGCGAGTAGAATTGTCAACATTTCATCTGTGGGTTGGCTTTCCTTCACCATCGTTTCTGAATAGTATTGCCCATTTGCTCTTGTATCCCCTTCCACCCAGGCGGACACAAGTCATACCCACCATGGCATACTCCGGTGCGCTCGTGAGTCATCTAGTCGCCGTGACTGAACCGGATTTGTCTGACCTTGGGACTTCGAGTGTAGACCATCACGGACCTGGACGACTTCTTGACGCCTTCGCAGGCATGTATAATCCCTGTGCGGGGTAGCAAGGCCCGCGAGGAAGATGGGCCTGTGAGTCGTGCATCATGCAGATGCTGCAGGGACGAAACACTTGCTGACTAGGGGCGTGGTCGCGTCACAGACTGAAATCCACATCGACTCCAACAACAACTACTATGAGGTGTCGACATACCCCACTGCTGGTCCGTCGAAAATCAGCAGCGATGTGGCAAAGAAGAAGGCTCTGGAGAAGGCAGAGATCAACCTGAATGACTGCTTGGCTTGCAGGTGAGTTTTCTTGTTGGCATGTGCAGCTCCACTAGTCGTATAGCTTTTCTTTCACGGCGCGCTGACTAATGATCATGTCCCTTTGTTTAGTGGCTGCATCACCTCCACCGAGTCCCTCTTGATCACCCTCCAATCTCAGAATGAAGTCCTTGCGTTCATCTCTACCAACCCCCGTACTGTCGACCCCGACGAGCCAAGCCGCAAGCCCCGCCTCCCTATCCTATCCATCTCCCCCCAAACGCTCGCCTCTCTCTCTGCCGCCTACTCCACATCCACCTCTCGTCCCGCCATCCCTCTACTTGTGCTCTTGCGGAGGATACGCACATTCATGTCACAGCCTGAGAAGGGAGGATGGAGAGTATGGGACACGACGTTTGCGCGTCATATGAGCTTGCGGGAGACGGTGGTGGAGTACCACGAGAGGAAGGACAAGAAGGAGAAGGGCAAGGCGGCGGAATTGCCAATGCTGGCGAGCGCTTGTCCGGGGTGGGTGTGCTATGCGGAGAAGGCGCAGGGGGATATGTTGCCGCTGTTGAGCGCGGCGAGAAGTAGCCAGGGGATCATCGGGGCGCTGGCGAAGACTTGGTACGGAGCAAAGTCGGGCCACAGGTGAGCATGCTGAAAATGGCGTTGTGACCGTGAGCTGACACTGCTTAGGCCCGACGAGATCTACCACATCACTGCTATGCCATGCTACGACAAGAAGCTCGAGGCCTCCCGCTCGGACTTCTACTCCTCCCTCTACTCCACCAAGGACGTCGACTGTGTCCTCACTACGGGCGAGCTCGACCTCCTTCTTCAGGAACTCGGCTTTGATGCCTATGTGCCCGTCCCCGACGAGTCCACCCTTTCATTCTCCCCCACCGACATCTCCCCCTTCCCAGAACTCCTCACTCACGAGGGATCCAGCTCTGGATCATACCTCCAATCCATCATCCGCGACATACAGCACTCCCACCCGAACCCCACGCGCGTCTCCACCCGTGAGATTCGTGGGTCGACTGATAACGTTGAGTACCTCGTGCACGACACAGTCACGGACGAGGTACTTTTCAAGGGCGCGAAAGTGTACGGGTTCCGGAACCTGCAGAACCTCGTCCGCAAGGTCGGGAAGGAGACAGGGATCGGCAAGGTCGGGCGTTCGGGCGCGAGCAAGTTGAGCTTGCAGGTGGCCGCGCGAAGGAGGAAAGCGCGGACGGCGGCAGGCACTGTGGGCACGCCGACGACCGACGGTTCGGACGCGGAGAGCATCGCAAACCTCAACCTGGGTGGGGAGGACAGAAAGCTTGACTTTGTGGAGGTCATGGCTTGCCCCGGGGGATGTGTCAACGGCGGTGGCCAAATGAAACCAGTTGTGCCCGCTGCGCCCAAGGTAGAGGCAGACGCGATGGAGGTAGACGATGAGGGGTACCAGAGGCCTATGGCGGATGAGGGCGTGGAAAAGCGCGTAACGGAGATCGGAGGGGGGACGACCGAGGGTATGGAGGAAGGTATGCGGTGGTCTACAAAAGAGTGGGTTGCGAAGGTAGAAGAGATCTACTGGAGCGGATTGCCTACTCCCCCACCCTCTCCGCTTCTGAGACCGTCCAACCTCAACGGTAATGGGATCTCCCATGTGGCCAAGGCGAACGGCAACAGTAACGGGCCCACCAACGGCGTTGACCGAGCTGCGGCGTCAGACCGCCTCGCGGAGGATATCGTGCACGATTTATGCGGAGACGACTCGTCGAAGCGATGCGAGTTCTTGAGGACCAGGTTCAGGAGGGTGGAGACGGACATCTTGTCGTCGGGCGGGGTGACCCATGAGGCGGTGGTGTGGTAGATCCATTGGCGAGGTGGGGGGGAGGAGGTTGTTCTTACCAGTCTGCAGCACTTGCATGTTCCATCGTGCCCTGTTCATTATTGTATGCATCTGGCTCTGTCTCAGCACGCTGTTTGAGTTCAGGCTTGCTTAGACGTTCTGACTCTCAATGCATACCCACAGCTCTGTGCCACTCTAACTGTGGCTCGTGTCATTGAAGCCGAAGTCTAATTAGACGCGCCCGCCCCCGCATTTCGGACCTCGTCGGCTACTCCATCATACGTCGTAATCTTCTTCAACATCATCCTTGCCACTAGACGTCTTTTCGTATCATTGGCATCTTCCAAGTGTGTCCGGTACCCCAGGCGACATGTCACCGTATACCACTCGCCACTCCGAACGCGTCAAGATAGAAGCAGAGCAGGTTGCTTCCCACGAAGGAGTCACGGGAAAAGCGGGATTCGAGAGTCTGCCAACAGAAGTGGTGGACATGATCTTTCGGGCTGTACCCAAGCGTCACCCTCTCCTTTTCGTAAACAAGGTGAGCTCTTCAAATCAAACTGAATGATTCCAGCTGATCTCCACCATACCTGCGATAGCGCTGTCTCCTCATCGCCGGCCCCATCCTATACGGCGAAGGGACCTTCTACACCCGCGACTTCCCTCCCGACTGTACCGATCCTGATTACCGTCACGCCCTAACCCTTCCCTACACCATGGGATTACTCAAGGTTCTGGATGGGATAGAGAGGGTGAAGAAGACGACCAAGGCGCCCTTTGGGGGGGAGTTGAAACTGTGGTTTCTGCGGAGCATGAAGGCTCTGCACCATACTTTTGTGGACCCCGCCGTGTGAGTCGTCCAGGTCGCGTCGGATGTTGCTTGGGCACGTCCTCTGATAGCAACTCTGTAGACTGCGCCACTCTGCCGGTGCTCTCCGAAGTGTCTCTCGCCTTAAAAAATACCTTGAGCGCCTTCGGGCCCTCAATCTGGAGCCCTTCCCCAGCCTTCGCACCCTCACCCTCTTCAGACACAACCGCACCACTATCATTGAGTACCATCAAGATCGCGATGTGATGCTGGATCCTCAGAGGGAGGCCGCTCTCCTGCTCACCACCCTCTGTCGGCCGACAACTTTCGACTGGAGTTTCGGGGTGTACAGTGCCGGGGCGCAGGAGCAAGAGAAGAGTGCACCGCTACTTCGCTTTGCGGGGGACCATATACCTGCACGGGTGATTCACCGCCCAATAATGTGGACGCTCTACCCCGTCCCGTGCTTTGGGACACTTAATGAGGTCCATCTGTCTACCCACATAATGCTCAACTCGTCTAACACTCTCGCGATGTTCGCCGATCTGCCCATCAGCGCTACAGAACCAGAGGCTGATGCGCTGAATAACTTGTCCAAGGAGGACGTGGAGAGGAGGAAGCAGACGTTATGGGAGTTTCGTATCGTGTTCAAAGGGGGGGATTGGGCACAGGATCAAGGGATCGACGCGTCTAAGGAGGTGAAGAAGGTGCTGCGACAGACAAAGGCGAAGTTGGCTGAACAGAAGCAGTTATCGGCGGAGCTGTTGGAGCGGATTAAGTTCTTTAGCGAGGTGGTGCCCCAGTCCCTCTGAGGCTGAGGTAGCTGCAAGGATGTTGTAGACAACAATACTGTGTACAGGGCCTGGCCGTAGGAAGTATCATGTAACGCAGTGTCTTGTACATCGTCCCCACGCATGCACAAGATGATGAGAAGCAAGAGATGAATCCCAGTTGCGCAGCGAGGGAGAGATGTATATGTGATCTTTGACTTTTGACGTGTAAGCCCGATGGCTGGATGTAAGCAGACCCGGACAGAGGCGCTGAGGTGGTAAGGAGGGGAAAGCAGGCTGTACACTCGTCGCTATGCAAAATGGTTCATGCGTCTCTATCATCATGTCGTTACTTTGCGCGTGTCCCCTGTCGCCCTCTTGCGATTACATGATGTAGCAACTTCCCTACAGACTATCGAAGAACGACAAGTCCTGTGCCGACAGCCCTCCCTTCCCCACTCCTGCTCCTCCTGACCCTGCAGCACCCCCAACACCCACACCCGCATTCGTGGCAGCATCCAGACCCACAGCTGTAGCCTTCGGCAGGGTCGCCATGGGCGACGCGCTCAGCGACCTCGGTGGGACAGTCAGTGCTGCGCCTACAGTCTGGGGGGAAGGCATGTTTGCCAGACCCGGAGCACTGGGCAGAAGGCCAGCTCTCATACCCGGACCCATGCCCAAGCCCGATCCCGACCCAGACCCCGTGCTCATACTCACAGTCCCCCCCATCCCCTCCTCGTCCCCCGCACCTCCAAGCAAATCATTACCCGCCCTTGCCCTCGGGCCTGGTCCAGGCGGAGGCGGGCTCAAGAACGGGAACCCGTTCACACTCGTCATGCCCCCCGCCCGGCCACCGCCCGCTCCCCCAGCTCTGGGCGGGGGCGGAAGTGCCTCAGGTATCGGGCTCGGCGGCGCAGGCCAGCGCTTCCCTTTAGAGGCGGACGCACCCGAGATGAGATTGAGGGTGGGTGTGTGATCGAGTGAGCTTGGACGGCGGTGCGAGAGAGAAGAGGATGAGCTGGAGGAAGAGATGGTGTGGGGAATGCTGGGCTGGGGTTTGGGGACGGGGACGGGAGCGGCGGAGGCAGAGGAGGCAGGGGGGACGAAGGCGGAGAAATCGGAGATGTTGGAGAAGTCTCCGAAGTCGTCGAAAGTGCCGCTCCCGGATGCAACAGCCGGCGGCGCAGCGCTGGTGTGATCATCGTAAGTCCCGAAATCATGGCCTCTCGAAACGGCCGCCGGAACTGGCTTGGGCTTGGAAGGCGAGCTCGCCATTGATGAAAAGGCCAGCGGGATGCCGGTAGTGGAGACAGGTGTGGTGGCAGACGGTGGTGGGGAGAGCGATATAGCCGGGGTCCCCGACCTCGACGGGATTGGCGGCGGAGGGATCCCGCCCTCAAGCGAGGTTAAAAGCGTGGTCCCGCTCACCTGGGGCTTCACTGGAGGGGTTGACGACCCCATCGACAGGAAATCGTCCCACGCCGAGCTGGCCGAGGCTCCCGTTGCCTGTGCAGCCAGCTGACCCTGCGCCGGCGTGGACGCGGAGGGCGTCGCGGGACTCGCAAAGTCCAGATCTCCCAGGAGGTCCATATCCGTCGGCGCAGGCATCTTCATCCGTGCCACAAACTTGCCACTTGCCGTCCTCCCTCCTGCCCCCGCAGGCCCCGCTCTGGGCGGCGGCGCGAGGGCTTTCGGTAGCGGCGCAGCTTTTGAGTTGAGTAGACTCTCGAGGCTCGCCATCTGTTCCGGCCTGTTGGGCTCCATCGCCAGAAGGTCGCCAACGCCCTTCTCGGGCAGAGGTTGCGACATGGAAGGGATCTCGGTGAGGAAGGAAAAGTCGTCCGAGGTGAGCTCGAGGTCTTTCGCATCGACCTCAGCGGAGGGGGCGGGGATCTGGCTTTGGCGACGGGAAATGCGACCAAAGAAACGGGAGACGGCCGACGGCGCAGCCGTGGCAACGGGGGCCGACACGCTGGGGGCTTGCGCACTGGGGGTCCCTTGCCCTAAGTCCTCGATGGTAGGGGCCGGGAGAGAAGTTGCCGGTGCAGGGGACACAGGGCGGGACGTACCCACTGCAGTAGGAAAGCCAGAGAGCGTGCCCGATACGGAGGGCGCGCGCGACGGAGCAATAGAGGGCGGCTTGGTATCGGTTGACGGGCGGGTCTCGCTGGTGGGGGTCCCAGCCGTACCAGTAGGGCTGATCGCTTTGATTTCCAGTATCCCCCCACCAGACGTCGTGAGCTGCTTCTCGGGCGCGGGCCTTCTCCCCCATAACGACCACCGTCCCTTCGCCTCGTCTTGTGCGCCCCCCGGCGCGTTCTTGCCACCCGGGGCGTCTGGCTCTCCCAGCCGAGATCGTGTGGACCACGAGGGCTCACTATCTGATGCGAGAGTAAGACTGAGCGGGTCAACCCGGCGCGGACGACGACTGGATCGTACAGCGGCGGAGAGGAAGGAAGCCGAAGGGTCTGGATTGGGCCGCTGGAGAGCGTAGGCGTAGCGCTCGTGGGTGACCGTGGAATTTACGTTGGGTGGGTACGTGCTAACGTCGGGGGGGATAGTGGATAGGGAGCGCAACCGGTTAGTCCTGCGATGGAGTTGCATGTATTAAGCGTTGGCCGGATGCAGTTTCGCTGCTGGGTTGACAAGCCAACTCACGCGTCGTCAAACACCTTGTTCACTGTCTCTTCATACTTCATTTCCTCCGCCCCCGTCATCTTCTCCAGCTCCACTCCGTCCGTCATCAGATCCGCGGCAAGGTCCGTCCATCGCTTGACCATCGCGTCCATCTTCTCTTTGGGCTGTGGCATGTATCCCGTCAGCATCATCTCCCGATGTGAAATCGCAACACACGACGTACAGCTCGCTCCTCCTGGATCCGGATCCTCCTCTGGGCCTCCTCCCACTCTGTATCGCGCTTATCTTCCACTCGCACTGTATTGAGTCCAGTACTCCTCGCAGGACCTCCCCATCCTTCTCCCTCGTCCCCCCTATCCTCTTTGACCTCGTCTTGCCTCTCCCCCACGCCGACCAAGATCCCAGACGCCGACCTAGAGAACGACGTATCTCCCCAGTCTGAGTCTCCCCACCCATCCCCGCCCTCTCCCGAGGCTGCAGCCGGCGCACCCGCCGCGTCGCTCCCCCAGGGGTCATCCCCACCAGCAGCTGTAGCCACTCCAAATCCCGAGAACCCGCCAAACTCGTTTCCGAAAGAGGATGACTTGGGGAGCACGGTTGGTAAGTCCATGTCTGAGCCGAAACCGCCTGCATCGAGTGAGGTCCTCGCGGGTGTGCGTGATGATGAATGGATAGAGTGGTCAGAGAATGGCGATTGGATAGGTGGGGAGAGGGCGGGATTCCGTGTGTTCGAGGCGGATTGTGGGGTGGAGAGAGTGGGCGGAGTAGAGAGAGTGGGCGGGGTGGAAAGTTCCGGGGTCGTGGGCAATGAGACCGCAGCCGGAGTGTCGGGCGGGGCGTCGGTGGCGGTAGTGAGGGGAGGTTGGGAGGGGGGTGTTGGGGAAGATCGTTCAGGAGAGCTGTTGAGGCCCCAGACGTCGGCCTGGTCGGGTTCGGCCTTGGTTCGAGGCTGAGGCGGAGGAGACGTAGGGAGAGATGTGCCGATGGACTCGTCAGCCCCCCATGACTGGTCGTCTCCACCCCAAGCTGGCAGCTGTGCCTTCTGCTCTGCCTGTGCTTGTAGATTCGCCTCTGGCAAGATCTCTGCCTGCTCCGCAGCCGCTGCTGGTGCTGTCGAGGGTGCGGAGGGCGCACCCCAAGGATCGCCCCCGAAGCTCGGTGCGGGGCTATCCCTCGGCGGGCCGGATTCGAGAGAGGGGACAGAGGAGGACGGTTTGGCGGGTGCGGCCCATGAGGGCGCTGCCCATGGGTCGTCCATTGTGGTGTTGGGGTTGGAAAACGGGGCGGGTGGTGAAAGAAGATATATGAGATGGAGACAAGTAGTGGCAGCGGTGGGTGATGATGCGACAGGCGTTCTCTAATCGCGTCACCTCCGCGTCCCGCCTACACTTCTCTTTCAACAGAGGGGATATATCGACTCTGCATCTTCGCAGCTAGTCATATCATCTATATTCCTCACAGCTGCACATCTTTGCCGCTGAGAATGACTCTCCCACCTATACACACGCTCCATCGCCCCCGCTCCCGCTCCACCTCCCTCTCCATCGCCCGCTCCCCCTCCGTCCTCGCCGCATCGCACTTTCTGCCCGTCTCACCACACGACCTCGAACCTTCTTCCTCCCAGTCCTCCAAGAACCCCTTCGATCACCCCCCTACCCCCCACTACCCACCCCATCCGAGCGGGAGCACCCTCGCGCGAACGGTCTCGGCAGACCGCACCGGGGGCTTGTCGGCGATCGCGAGCGAGGAGGACCTCACCTCCATGCCTAGCCTCGCCGATGCCTTGCTCCACCCACCTAGTAAACCAGGATCGAGGCCATATGCCCCTGACACGGGGGATACCTACCACTCCTATGCAGACGGCGAGGCGCCGCTCCTCGCTGCGTCCAAAATACGCTTCCAATCACCCGCGCTGTCGTCGCCCTCGGCCCATGCGGGCAGCGGGGCGGCGGGGGCGGGGCCTGACGGGGCCGCAGATCTGGACGAGATGGAGAGGATGGAAGGCCCAGCGTTTGAATATACGGGGCCATTCCAGTCGCCCGACTCGAAGGAGATGCTGGGGATCATCCTGAGCTTTGGGGGGGTGCTGGTGTTGTCTGTAGCGGCAGGGTTGACCACGATATATGACTGGGTGCTGTAATATGTTGGCTCTACAAGGAGTTTTCTCGTGAGGGAGCTTGACCAATTGGTCACATCAGGTGCGTACATCGTGTTTTCGTAGCCGTGACTGTAGAGAAGTAAAATGCCAACAATTATGATGTGCGTATGCTAACACCCCACAGCCCCTTATCCTGCAATCCATACAACAATCACAACCTCGACATCCCTTCCCTCTCCACCTCCAGATCTGAGCCCCTCACCCGCCCGTCCCCGACCTCACCATACGTCCGCCCGTTCGTGACGCTGTGCACCTTGGCACCGAGCTTGTCTTTCATGAACCGGCCGGTGCGGGCCATCTTGAACTGGAATATGCCTTTGTGCTGTGTGTGGCACACGAAATGGGCCAGGGGGGGGGGGGGGGGTTAGCCCGTGCTACATCTTGGGCTTTGGCGGTGGTGAGAGGAGAGAGGGGACATACACGTTTATGCAATGCGTGTGAATGCGCTTTACTCTCCGACATATCATCCACGCTCCCCTCCTCCAAGCTCTCCATCGTAACATCCGCTGACCTCCTCCCCCCATCCTCGCCTTCTTCTCCGTCCTGCTCACTCTCACTCTCACTGTCCCCCTCCTCCGCCCCCTCCGCCCCCTCCGCCCCCTCCGCCCCCTCCACCCCGTCCGCCCCCTCCCCTCCCGCCCTTGCCCCACCCACACCCATCGCCCTCGCCCCAGCGCCGACGGGCCCCTCCACCTCCCTCGCAAGCCCCCACGCCTCATACACCCCCCCAAACCTCAGATCCCGCTTCGCGATCTTCTTGTGCACCTTGCTTATCCCGGGCACCACCACCCAGTTGATGTCGACGTAGCCCACAAGGCGGGGCGGCGGGGCGGAGACGGAGCGGGAGCGGGAGTGGTAAGATTGGTGCGAGAGGGATGCGCGGTCGCGGGTGAGGGCCTGGGATTTGGGGGCGGGGACCCCAAGAGATCGGATGGAGTGATCGTCGCCGTCGCCCCCTGCTCCCGAGGGCGTACCCGGCGTTGACCCCGGCACGCCACTCCCCTCCCATACGTACTCGTCCTCCCCATCATCAACTGGCTCCTCCCCTCCAACCCACACTTCCACCCTCCTGCTCCCCGCACCATCCCTCACGTCCCCCAGCCTCACCCTCGCTTCGCCAACAACCTTTTTCTTCTTGAGTAAGCCGGGAGAGCGGGACTGGAAGGTGAGGTGCAGGGAACACGAGTGACGGTACATGAATGCGAGGGTTGGGGCGTGGCCAGGCGGGAGGGCGTAGCTGGCTGCAGGGGTGCCTTGGAGGGAGCCAGTGGAGGGCGGGCTGACGGAGGGGGAGCTGGGTCCGGCAGAGAGTCCGGCAGAGAGTCCGGCAGAGATGCTGTAACGGGCGGAGGAGGGTGTCCTGCCGTCCCCGCCGATGAGGTCCACATGCCTCTTATCACTATCCGTCCTCACCCTCAGTTCCAGCGCCCTCTCTGCCCTCTCCCCCCTCTCCCCCCTCTCTGTCCTCTCCGCCCTCTCTCCTCCCACCCCCGCATCAACCTGCGTAAACACCATCCCCCGAAGCTGCACCACCCCGACCTCGTACCCCGCTATGCCGCGTGGCACCCTCAAGTCGAGCGGCTTCCACAGGAGGGAAACGCGGAGACGGCCCCATCCGAGGCCAGCGGTGAGGGGGAACCACCTTGTCAGGTGGGAGGTGGAGGAGAGGGCCTGTGCGAGATTTATCTCAACCAGTCCGAGGACCGGGTCTGCCCGATATCAGCGTGCTGTTAGACACTGATCGCCCTGTCGTCCTGCTGTGCAGGAGGGATCTCTCGAAACTCACCGTGCTCCCTGTCCCGATCGTCCCTGACGACAAAAACGACCTTGCCCTTCTTCCAATCCCTCACGAACCTCTCGCTCACCGCGTTGAAGTACGGCATCGGGGTGACCTCCTTTGTGCGTGTGCGATAGACAAGCTTGTCGTTCAGGTGAACCTGGCAGTACGCCGAAGGCGGGTCGGGGTTCTCTGTTGGGGAGCGTTCGGTCAGGTGAGCGAGGGCTGGGGGGCCGCCAGACGCGGATTGGGGGGTGGAGGAGTAGGTGCCTGAGGTGGGTTCGATCTCGAGGTCTAGGTGAGGCGGGTGGTCAGCTCGAGGGATGGGGATGTCACGCGGCGCATCATCAACACATACCGATGCACTGATGGATATGGAACTGGACCAGACGTATCAGCACTCTTCGACCGGCCACCAGTACCACCACCGGCACCACCACCGGCACCACCACCGGCTTACCTGTAATATCCCACTTGGCCTCTCCTCGGACGCCCCCTGATCCGCCTCCATCATCTCTCTCTCCCTGTCCCCCCTGAGCCACTCCACCGTCTCCCTCCTCTTCTTATCCCTCTCCTCCTCCCACTCCTCCCTATCCGGCACCCACGCTTTGAGCCATTCCACCCACCACGCCTCTTTCCTCCCCCCGTCCCCCCCGCCTTGCCCGCCTTGCCCGCCTTGCCCGCCTTGCCCGCCTTGCCCGCCTTGCCCGCCCTGCCCGCCTTGCACCGTACGGCCGGCGCGCGCAGCCGTCTGGGCATGGGACATCTGCCACAAGGGACAGAACCTGACCGACCAGAAGAGCACGCCCGACGTGCGGAGGCCAGGCCGGTCCGCTGTGAACGCGTCGGCGCGGTGCTGCATGCCTGTGCTGTCGGCGGCGGCGGCAGAGGTGGTGGAAGCGGCGACGAGGTCGGCAAGGTCGGTGCGGACGACGCCGAGGGTGTCGTCTGCCGAGAAGCGGTCGGCGTCGTTGGCGCGGATGCGGAGCGTCTCGCCTGCTTCGATCGCGTCTGCTGCAACGAGCACTGCGGGGGGGGGGGGGGGAGTCTCTGTCAGCTTGCCGTGTTTGTTCCCGAGCATCAGGGGCGTCGTGGGCATCGGGCACCGGGCATCGGGCATCCCGGGGATCACCTCGCCGGGGACGCCGGGCCGAGCCTGGACATACCGAAACACTCCTCCTCCCAAACCGGATCCATTGTCCTCCCGATCGTCCTCGTGCTGAACACGGGCCTGCGCATCTTTTCAAACCCGATCTCCAGATACGGATCGCAGCTGCCGACGGCATCTGCCTTTGGCAGGTTCTGCGCGCGGTGGAGGATGAGGTGGAGCACGCCGACGTGCGCTGTGCGCAGCGCGGAGGGCGAGCCGAGGAGGAGGCGGTCGAGGTCGAGGGTGTACGAGTGCGGGCGGAGGAAAGCCGCGAGTACGGATGTGATTGATTTTTTTACTAAGATTTTAATTTTATGTTTATTTTTTTCGTCGTGCCCGACGTCAGCACGGCCGCAAGCTAGCTCCCCGCGGCGCGGACGCACCATAACTCTTCATGAGCGGCAGGTCCATCGCGTTGAAGCTTCCCCGTTTGAGCGGGTTGGCCGACACGTCGTACTGTGGCAAGCTTGGGAATGAGAATGTGCCGGTGCGGACGAAGGGCGGTGTAGCGGATAGGAGGAGGCGAAGGTTCATCTGTGGGTGTGGGCGGGGGGCACGCAGAGTTAGGTCTCGGCGTGTGCGCGGGGGGGGGGGTACGTACGGTGCCCTTGATGTAGAGGACGTCGATATAGACAGGGACCTCTGCTCTGCCTATCCCTCTTACTCCTATCCCAAAATACGCCTGTGTCCCGTCAGGTGTCAGCACCCCTGCGCCGCGCACTCGCCGCGCACCGGACCGACCAACCGACCGACTCACCAAAACATGCAACCCCCTCCCCTTCCTCATGGCCTCGGCCCCGCGCTTATACTCGAACCCGATCTGATAATTCACGTACTGCCCCACATCCGGATCCTCCTCGTCGGTGTCGTCGGGCTTGGCGGCGTCCTCAGTGGGGTCCCTCTGGGGCGGACGGCCGAGGGGGTGGACGGCGGGCGGCGGGTTCTGCGGTACGCGCCGGGTGATCTTCTGGAGGAGTCTGTCGCGCTTTCGGCGGGACTGGACTTCTGCCATGACTGCGTCTCTGTCTGCGGCTGTGCCCGAGGCGGCCGTCACGTGGGAGGCCGCGCGGTCCGGGGTCGGGGTCGGGGTCGGGGTGGGGGTCGGGGGGGTGGGGGGGGTGGGAGTGGGGGTGGGGGTGGAGAGGGATGCGAACCATTCTTGGTCTGTCATGGGGCGGAGGGAGGTGAGGACGAGAGGCTGGGAGCCGAGCGAGGGGGATGCGAGGCGGACGCTTGTCTGCGTGGGGGGTGTCAGCGGGGTGGGGGGGGGGGAGAAGCAGAGGGGGGGGGGGGAGACATACGACAGGCGCGGGGACCTGGTCCGCGAGAGCGTCCTCCATCAGATCGATGAACGGGGTCAACACGTCGGTCGATACCAACGGGAAGAGCGCGTACAGCGCGTGGTTACTGTGCGATCCGCCAGTGTCAGTGCCGTTCTGCTCTGTGTGCTGTGCCGGGAGAAGCACTCACACCCATTCGACAGCGAGCCGCCCATCGCCCGGACGCAGCGCCTCGTCCTTGCTCTCCCCCCGACCTCCCTCGTCGGCCGCATCGTTCTCGAGCGCTTTGAGTAGGTACAGCCCCGCTGCCGCAGCGAGGAGCAGCCAGAAGAGGGACAGGCCGAGGTAGGCGAGGAGGACTAGGGCGAGGGTGTAGAGATGCCAGGTGTTGGGGGAAGGATGGGAGGGAGGGGAGGGAGGGGAGAGGGGGGAGGGGGGGGAGGGGGCGGCGGGGAGGGAGGGGGTGGCGGCGGAGGCAGCCGGGGCCACTGTAGGGTGTTCGGGGATGGGGTTGGGGGCGGTGGCAGGGTTTTCAGCGTCGGCGGCGTCGTCGGCGGTCCCCCTCGAGGGCGCCAAGACCGATCCTGTCGGGGAACCTGCCTGTGTCTCTGCCGTTGCGGGGGCCCTTGGGGGGAGGGGCGGGGGGTGTCCTGTGTCTTTCTGCCGTGTGGGCGGTGCGGGGGAGGGTCTCCGCGGGGGGAGGGGCGGGGGTGCTGCCATGGCCACTGCTGCTGTTGCTGTGGGTGTCGAGTGGGAGCGAGAGAGGCAGAGCTGTGCTGGGCGCGCGGACGGCGGAAGGTCAGGCACGCCGCCGTGACGGCGGAGGGGATGCTCCGATAGGCACGCGCCGGGACACCACTAGGCACGCGTGCGGGATAGGCGTGGACGCGGGGCCCCGGGGTGTGTGCTCCTTTGTGTGCACGGCCCCTTCCCCGCCCCTCCCCCGCTGGCACACGGCATGCATCCATTCCATCCCTTCCCCGTCCTTCCCCCGCGGCATCCGACAGCGACAGCGGCAGCCATGGCACGCCCCCCCGCCCGCCGCTCATGGCTCGCCTTTGCCCGCCCACAGCCCCGCCCCGCCGCCCACGAACACACCACCCCCGCCACCCCGCCCGCCCCCGACCCCGCCCCCGACCCCGCCCCAGAGGAGCGTCTCCGCCCGATCCAGTTCGCCCCGAACCGCACCGCCACACTCTACGTCACACCCGACGACCGCAACCTCTACCTCGCCGCCATGGCCCTCCTCGACGCCGGCCCGCCCCCGCTCCCCCTCTGGGCCGACCCTGCCCCGACCCTCCCCGCGGTGCGAGTGGGCGGGTCGGACGCGGGGGAGGGGTGGGCGGCCGGGTGGGTGCGCGGGGGTCAAGGGAGCGCAGGAGAGGAAGGAAGGGAGGGAGGGTCACTGGCCGACGCGCACCGCGACGCGTTCGGTCCCGCCTCCGCCCTGCGCCCCGCCGCTCACCCCGCGCACGCCATCCTCGCGCTCGCGCCCCCGCGCACCATGCGCTTCACCGGCTTCCCCGTCGCGGTGCTCCTCCGCCTCGACCGCGTCCTCGACGGCGGAGCAGCGTCGCCCGGCGGCGTCGCGCGCAGGAGCGAGCGCGTCGAGCGCTTGGAAGAGCTCCGCGCCGTGGGAGGGCGTGCCGCAGACGTCGTGTGGACCGTGCAGCTAGAGGGCAAGGTGTGGAAGAGGAAGGGGAGCCAGGAGCTCGAGTAGGTTGTTTTTGTCTTCTCTTCTCCCTCGTCTCTTCTCCCCCTCTCTCCGCGGCGGCGGCGCGTGGTGCGGACTGACGCGATACGTACGTGCTGACGCTATACCCACACCCACAGCACCATCCGTCTCCTCCTCGAAGTGTTCAAGGCCCTCGGCATGGACGGCTGGACCCTCGTAGAGACAGTCCAGGCCGCAGGTAACAAGGCAAGTCTCTGCCACTCGCTCCAGTCGCGTCGATTGACTCGAGTCGCATCTCCCCCCCACACACACCTAGCCAGCACTGACATCCCCCCCCAGAAAGACACGCACCAACTCCTCTTCTCATACAGTCCCATGACAGCCCTCCAGCCGCCTGCCTTCTTTGCCCTCTCCATCCCCTGTGAGTCCGGCCCTCACCCCCGCCACCGCTCCCATCATCCCTCTACCCTCCCCCACCCCCACCCCCGCCCCCGCCCCCGCCTCCAATCTCGCCGGTACCGACTTATTGACTAACCCCTGTGCCCCCCCGCCCCCCCCCCCTCAAAAAACACGCGCGCAGTCCCAGACAGGCTTTCGTTGATCAACCCCCCGCCCAAATCCACCCCGGCGCTGATCGAAGCCCTGCGCTCCGCCATCCTCTCCGCCTCCCCTCCTCGCCCTTCCGCCCCCCGCGCCCCCGCCCCCTCTTACCCGACCGACCGGGAAGGCACAGACGAGCACGACCCCCCCGCGCGTACGGCGCGGACAACACAGACGACGTGGGCGGGGTACGACCCGCACGGGATCAAGCTTGAGGGGTGGGTGCACGACGGGGTGTATCGGTTCTGGATTGACGGGATGAGGAGGTGGTGGCTCGCGGGGGGCGGGGTCAGGCGGAGGGTGGTGGATAAGTGAGTCTTTGGTCTTGTTCCGAGGGGGAGGGGGGGTGGAGGTGAAGGAAGATAAAGGGAAGAAGGAACGGAGGGAGGACGAATAATGGCTGACGTGAGCCACTCACTGCGCATCCACTTTTCCCCCTTTCGCCCACAATCACCTCTCCACAAATCCACACTACCCAACCCACATTACCCCACCCACCTCACCCCACAGCCTCCATCCTCACCTCATCATCGCCCTCGTCAACAACATCTCCTCTCTCCACTTTGAGCTCGCAGGCAGCGTGCCCCTCCTCCCATTCACCCGCGGGCGCGACGTCCTCATCTTTGCGTCCCTCCCGCCCTCGGGGCTGCTCGCGGGGGACAGCTACGCGGTGCCTTGCGACGGCCCGCACGGGGACCCGCCCGGACACCGGGGCACACGCGCAGAAAGAGAAGAAAGAGTGCAAGGAGAGATGGGCGCGCAGCCGGCTCACCCCGCCCGTCCCGCCCGCAAGCACAAACCGCCCCCCGCGGCAGGCAGCTCAGTCGGCAGGCATGCCGTCCCCCTCCCTCCCGACCGGGTGGAGCCGCACCCCTCCGGCCCGCCCGCCATGGGCGGAGGTTCGGGGCCCGGCACCGTGCTCGGTGGGCTAGGCGGGTTCTTGGCAAGGCGGAGGACGAGGAGTAATGATTCGCAGGCAGCGAGAGCTGGCGCTACCGCCACCGCCACCGCCACCGGTGCGGGCGTGGGCGGAGGTGGAGGCGGAGGAGAGAAGGAGAGTACACCGAGGCAGCCGAGGCAGCCGAATAAGCTGCTGAAGAAGAATTCTCTGAGCAAGGGGAGGGCGCAGAGTGTCGGGGGTGGTGCTGTCGTGGCGGGGGATCCGGGAGGGGTGGGAGGGCGCGGAGGGCGCGGAGGGCGCGGAGAAGGACGCGGAGAAGGACGCGGAGAAGCGTTCGCCGACTCGAGTACCCTCCCGCCTTCGAGCTATCGTGACGCCCCGTACCGCACGCACCCGCATCTGGGGTTGATGAACGCCACCGCCGAGGATCGCGACGGTTGGTCCATCCTCGAGCCGCCTTCAGTCCACGACGGGCAGAGCGGCCGGGTCTCTCCTGTACGTGTGCGCGACACCCCGGCCGAAAGGGAGTGGGACGATTCGGGGTTGAGGGTGCCGGAGCGGGTCCAGGGGAGGGACCTGGTGAGCCAGGATGGGGGGAGGCATGCGGGGGGGGTGGGGGCGGGGGTGGGGGCGGGGGTGGGGGTGGGGGTGGGGGCGGGGGTGGGGGCGCAGGACTGGGCGCAGGACTGGGCGCAGGAGTCGCCAACCAGGGGAATGAGAGGCGAGTCCCAAACGAGGGGCATGAGGAGGGAGTGGTCACAAGGCGAGCCGCGACGCTCGGAAGACAGCGGAGAATCTGTGTATGTCGATGTCACCGCTACGCCCGTCCCCCCCGCACAGGGGGGCACACCCCAGCGAGGTCCAGCGACAAGAGTCAAAGCGGCAGGCGAGGTGGACGGGAGCCACCGTCCTTCGCTGGATGGGATCCCTGTCCCCTCTCCTGTACTCGACTACGCCTTTCCCCACTCCCCGTCCCCTTCCCGCGCAGCCGGCCCCGGATCCAGTATGGGCCAAGGCGGCAGCAAACCCTTCTCCAGCGCGAACGGCGATGACGACGACGCCTCGTCCGTCGTCATCACGCACCCGCTGGCTCTGGGCCAGCCTATGCCGACTCTGCCAGACGAGGTCGACGGGCCGGTGCCACGCCCGGCCATCGCGCCCCGGGGGGGGGCATACGACTCGTCCCCAAGGTATCGGTACCCGGCGAGCACCGCCCTCGCGCACGGCAGCACTGCGGTGGGCTACTCGCACGTCCCGGCGCCCGCGATCGTCACCGTCAAGTCCACCGCCTCCGGCTCCCCGCGGTGCGCGCGCACGGATATCGTCTATGCGGAGGTGGATAGTGTAGCGGGGAGTGTGGGGTGGGCGGGGAGTGTAGTGTCGAGGGATAGTAGGGTGCCGGCCGTCGGGGTGCCGAGTGTCGGCGGCGGCGAAGAAGCGGGGTGGGGGAGGGGGAGGGGGAGGGGGAGTGAGAGGGAGAGGGAGAGGGGGGGAGGAAACGTGGATGGCGCGTCGGTTGATGGGGAATGGGGACGCCTCCCAACAGCGTCAACCCTTGGGACCCCTGGGGCTGAACCGCAGACGGTCCCGTCGCAGACGCCGAAGCAGATCTCTGTGCCTCCCCTCGGCCACCCCGCCCAGCCCTCCGGGCCTCAGCCCGCTGTGCGGCAGGCTACCCCCTCTCCTCCCCCCCACTCTGAGCCTCGCGCCTCCCCCCGTGACACAGACACACAGACACACGACCAGTACCCCCGCCAGACGCGCGGTTCCCCCAAGCGATACATGTCGTGCGACCAGACGTACAAGGCGGAAGGCAAAGAGGGGACGAGGAAGGTGTGGGACGAGGACATGGGGGTGTGGGTGGAAGTGCCTCTTGGGAGGGAGAGGTGGGGGAGTGCGAGGACAAGGGTTAATATCGGGTAAAGGGGGGGGGGGGGGGCGGATGGCAGTGTGGCTGGGAAGATCTGAGGTGTGCGTTTAGCATGGGGTAGATGAGGTATATCATAGAGTAGAGTCTGTCTGTGAGTAGATGTACCGGCACTTCTTGTCGCGTATCAATGCATTTCCCAAGTCTGTGCACAAACCCATCGCAGCTTTGCCATACCTCTCTTCGACACCTCATTCCCACTGCAAATTATGTCCGGTGTGTATTCAACGAATGCATTATGACGGAAAGTCCGATCTACGGAGAACCAAGAGTATAGACAAAGACGAACCACGACAGTAGTCAGCCTACGAGTCGACTGCTACAAAACGAACCCACCCGAGGACCGCGGACCAACCAAAGAGCTGGGGCAAGTCACTCGTGACCTTGATATATACTCTGTCTCGAGAGCTTTTCTACTCCTGCTTCAACTTCTCCACTCATTCCTCTCACTCATTCTCGCACTCCCCTCACTCTGCGCTCCATCACTCTCGCACTTCCTTGCTCTCGCAAACTCGCTTGCCGCACGACGTCCAGGTGGTCGGCGCAGACTACCTGTACCTTCGGTTGTCCCTGTGCCTCCTGCCGATCCTACCAGAGATCAAAGGCTGCTGCGGCTCACTCGGCGCGTCCTGTGTTGGATATCTCGTTAGTTCTCTGCGTGTGTGTTGGCGCCTGCGTTCTATCAGAGAGACTTGAGACTCACGTGGACTCGCATGAGGGCAGGGTCGAAGCGAGATGCCGAAGCCTGAGTCACAGCCCCAGATCTCCCCTCAACCGAAGCCTCGGAAGCGCTAGACCTGGCCTCATCCAAGGCCGCAAAGTACGACCTGCTCCCGAACCCTCCCGCGCTCCGACTCACACCCATACCTGCACCTCGAGTCGAACCAGCTCGCACACACCGCTTGCCGGCCACGACCGTCTCCCATCCTCCATCGTCTGAGTCGCCAAGTAGCTGGTCGACAGCCATTTTACCTCGAGTCGGACCAGCTCGCACGCACCGCTTGCCGGCCACGACCGTCTCCCATCCTCCATCGTCTGAGTCGCCAAGTAGCTGGTCGACAGCCATTTTACCTCGAGTCGGGCCAGCTCGCATCGGACCAGCTCGCACGCACCGCTTGCCGGCCACGACCGTCTCCCATCCTCCATCGTCTGAGTCGCCAAGTAGCTGGTCGGCAGCCATTTTGCCGGATCCGGTGAGGAAGGGGGTTGAGGAAGAGACGGGGCTGGATGAGGGGAGGAGTTCTTGACCGGCGAAGGTGGTGGTCTCGGTCTCGGTCTCGGGGGCCGTCGGGGTGGACACGGATGTGGTGGCAGCGGGGGTAGGAGAAGGAGTCGGCGTAGAGGAGAGAGCACTTGAGTCGACAACCTCCCAGCCTTCGTCGTTCTCCCGTTGCTCTCTCCCATCTCCGGTCTCTGCTTCAACCTCACTCAAAGCCCCAGATCTCTCCTCATCCGAAGCCTCGGAAGCGCTAGACCTGGCCTCATCCAAGGCCGCAAAGTACGACCTGCTCCCAGACCCTCCCGCACTCCGACTCATACCCATATCTGTACCTCGAGTCGGACCAGCTCGCACACACCGCTTGCCGGCCACGACCGTCTCCCATCCTCCATCGTCTGAGCCGCCAAGTAGCTGGTCGACAGCCATTTTGCCGGATCCGGTGAGGAAGGGGGTTGAGGAAGAGACGGGGTTGGATGAGGGGAGGAGTTCTTGACCGGCGGAGGTGGTGGTGTCGGTGTCGGTCCCGGAGGTCGTCGGGGTGGACACGGATGTGGTGGCGGCGGGGGCAGGAGAAGGGGTAGGCGTGGAGGAGGAAGCAGGAGCTTCAACCTGGGAGGAGGACGCAACGGCATCGCTAACAGACACTTCTGAGGCCGCTGGCATCTATAAACCATAGCTCGTCAGCTGTCTTCCCTGTTATCACCCCACGAAAAAGACCCAAAAAACTGACCAAATTCTCCTTCCTCGCCATCTTCGCCCTCTTCTTCATCGCATTGGTCACCCAGTTCCTCAAGGTCCTGCGCGCTTCCCGCTGCGCCTTGTTCTGGTACTCAACCTCGAGATCGAGCCCTTCGAACTTGAGAGGAACGCTGGGGAAGGCCAGGAGGATTTCGTGCCATTTGTTGGGCCGGGTCATGGGGACGGGGGCACCGGCGG